>JARHVA010001212.1:1940000-2515000 GCA_037957365.1 Torreya grandis | reverse complement strand
CGTCCATCATAAGTATTCTTGAAAACAAAAATTTATCTTAGTAAACAATAAAAATTAATCTATGAATGACCTCGATACCTCATTAATTAACCTCATGAAATTATTCATGGAATTACCAAACTTGAAATGAAGCACTAACATTCATACAACCCTTGCCTTGTCTTGAATATTTTTTCCATATGTCCACTTCTTTGCTTCTCACTTGGTGATATTAAGAATTTAGGTCTAACTTGGTAAAAAAACTTAGCATTTTGGAGATTATACAAGAGATATTTTATTTAGGGAAGAAGGTACATATTCTTTATGGTTAGATTATTCAAATATCTATAATCAACACACATTATCCATGACCCATCCTTCTTAGGTACAATAACCATTGGATAACAAGATGCAAAAGTAATAGGATAGATTATACCTTAAGTAAAAAAATATTGTAATTATTGCCTTACCTCATTTTATCCATTAAGGATTAATAATAGAGATTAATGATGTAAAAAAGACAAATTTTCAAAAAATTATCTCTCACTCAATATCCCTCAATGGTGGTAGACCTAGAGATCTTGGAAAATTTTATTGAAATGTTACAATGTATCTCCCATTTGTTTTTATTTTTTGTTAGTAAACATGCCATAATAAGTTTTATATTCTAAAAATGTATATCTTCCATATCCCTTAAAAGAGGCAAATAAAATTCCCCAGATTTATTAATCAATTTCTTTCCTTCAGTGACTTTTACAAGGAGATTTTTTATTTACCTTGGTATGCTTTGTGATGTAGATTTTCCCATCCTTTAGAAAATGATATTGGTTGGATATTATCATGAAGAGGGAATCCTAGATGTACATATAGGGGCTACCAAATACTACACCACACACATAAAGAGGTACAACATCCACCATAAATTCATAATGAAATGTTCATTTATTCCAAACATAACTTTGAATTGTTTCGTTACCTTTATCTCTAATCCTTGTTTCACTCAACCCAAAGTGTAAAGATTAGGATGATTATATGTTTAAAATCCTATTTTCTCTACCAAATATTTGGTAATAAAAATTTATAAAGAGAGAATTTAAAAAACATCAAATTTTTTTATTTTAGTTTTAAATTTGGTATGGAAAAGTTTGGTAAGTTCACCTTTAACTTGAACATAATTGCTACCCAAACATACCTCATTTTTAATGGAGGTACAACACATATTATAGTCTACATTAGAGCTACACCCAAATTCCTTTCCTTGAAATGAAGTCATATCCTTATTCTCTTTCTTATTTAATAATGGAAGCATTTATGGATGCATCTTCTAATAAGACTTCTCTATGTGACCATCAATATCACAATGCCCACAATTCATTTTAGTATCCTTTTGAGGAAAATTAGTAGGAGCACTACACTTACCTTCAATTTACCCTTTTCCTTTGGTTTGGAACCACATTTAGATTTGTTATTATTTAGAGAGGTATATAAACAATTTATGTTGTCCATCTCAAGGTAGTGAGCCTTAAAACAAGCCTCATCTACATCTGTATGCTTGGACAATAGTCAATGCTTGCTTATATAGATACAAAGTCCTAGCACATAATTTATTAGGATGTCATAGTCCACTACATTTTTTCACATTTGTACTACCTTATTGTTTAACTTATTTATATACTAATGTACACTTTGGCCTTGATTTTTCCTAAGATGTTGCCAATACATAACCTCTATTCCTCATCACAAAAAAAATAAAATTTTATTTTGATTATCACCTTAAATTCATCCCATTTAGTAATTGGAGATATCTTCTTAAAAAATAAGGAATGAACATAGCTTTCAAACCAATTTAAATCATGGTTAATTGTAAGCTTGTAAAATATATTTTTTTAATTTCATTAATGTGATACAAACTAAAATATACCTCTATTTTGGATAACTAATGGTCCAACTTCTCTACATTCACCTCACCTTCATATGGATAAATTTAAATCTTCACTTTGGAATTGAATGGAGGTGGACCTTGGTTGGTATGGAACTTATCCTTCTCATGATTTGAATTATTTAATTCTTCACTTGATTTTGGAGTCTCCTTAGAAACACCCACTTTTCTATGAGATCCTCCATAATGGAATCCAACTTGTCAAACTTCCACATGGATAGATAGATAATGTAAACATATTATTCAAACTTATATAATATTTATTATTCATTATAAGGTAATTATTCATCTAAGTGAGCCATGTTTATCACTTATTTATTCCACCTTCTTTTGGATATATCTTATTGAAAAGGAAATATGATGCATTCCCCATTAGCACGTGTTACTCTAGTAACAAGCATCAATTTGAATAATGGCCATAGTACATAAAATATATACAATGGAATAATAACAAAATTTATTCCAATATAATCCATAATTTGCATGGAGATTCCATAATTATATCATCAATGTAAATCATATACTTTTATAACAAATTGGTTTCCATACGTATTGTAATGTATCAATTAATCTTCAAAGTAAACATAAATTAAGCTATAAAATAAATTAGAATGCACTAAGAGTTTAAAGGAAAATTGAACCAAATAATAAATGTTATCACCAAATCTTAAACCCTAGAAGAGGGTGGTCAAGCCTCTTCTAGATTTGGGAAACATGGGAACACTTCCAAGTATGTGGGTGTACCTATAGTGAAAGTGAGCCTCTAGATTTAAGGTTTAGCTCCCTAAATGTATCTTGAAGTGCTTTCACCTATGATAATGCTTACTTGTGGGGAAAAGAGTTCAAATTTGAATTAATTTAACCTATTCTAATGGGATGATACACCAAGATGTTTTCCACATGACCATAATATTTCATTCACTAAGAAATAAAGCATACAGACTACTATCAAAGTCTTAAAGGATTCTAACATGAGTGTTTCAATATAGAGGTGAGATGTATGAAACAACACAAGGAAATGAATCAAAGGGAAAATTACACACTCCAAGGACAATTATAAACTTGAATGGATCCTAACACACTTGATTACACTTTATATGACCTATTAGAATGAGAGTTTCTTATAGAAGACATGAAAGGACAAGGAGAAGCAAAGGATAGAATCACTGAACTTTTCCATTCATCATTTTGCACACTCAAACAAGATATTCTTGAACTCAAAACTAGATTACTTAAATTATTCGAAGGCAAAATGTGACATCAAACTAGTAGGGCTTTGCCATACCAAGTGTGGTCTCTCTTACAAAGGCTAAAATGGTAGCTACTTATAGGATATCAAAGAGAAGATAAAGAATGAAGTTAAAAGGTCACTAAAACACATGTTCAATTGATAACCAATTACATTTAGGGGACAGGAGTCTGAAATACACCATGAATGCTTCTCAAGACAAATGTCCATATAAACCATAAAAAACTCTCCAAAATGGTGTAAAGACTCTTCAGCTAACCTTTATGAAATTGCCTTCATCATATATCATATCTCAAGCATTTGAAACTAAATTGGAGAGATTTGACATGTATGTAGTGTTTTAAGGAGGTTAAAACATGTTATGAAAGTCATAATATGTGCTCCTAATTGCTAGCTATCTTCTAGACACCTATATTCATTATCTACAGTCATTCATTGCTTTCCTAGACTTCATTCTTCACATTTTTCAGTCACTATTCATCTTGAGTAATTGATTGAGCTTTCATGGTAGCATATGAGTTTAAATATCTTGCTTTTTTATATAATCCTCGATCCTACATAGTTGCTCATGTGGCATTCCCTTGCCACATTGATCATTCCATTATAAAATATGCCTATTATCATTTGGACATGTAACCTCATCTTGTCCATCTAGAACCTAGTTGAATTTGCTCTATTGATCTTGTTTAGTGTATCTTTGCTTTGATCTTAAATGTTGGTCATTGATCATTGATCCAGGGTCCCAAAATTATGACATTGGGAAACATTGAATTCAATCTAAGTTCCTTAACCTTTGAATCTTATTCACACCAGTGGATTTGGATGTACATTCAAACACCAATCATTGGATCTAACTCCATTTGAATTCAAAAATATACTTTACAAGACTTTATTTTGACATCCACATGCCCATCATTGACATTCGCATGACCATCATTGACATCTATGTACCCATCATAATTTAAACCCTAATTATTAATTATCAAGACTTTATTTTGATATTTACATGCCTGTCATTAATGTTTTCATGATAATCATTAATTTTCACATGCCTGTCATAATTTGAACCCCAATGGTTAATTATTAAGGCTTAATTTTGACATCCACATAACTGTCACTGTCTATTTGTTCAAATTTAAAGATTTATATCTCTAGATAGAGATCTCATCAAGATGCCATATTTTTAGGGGATGTTCTTAGCACTAAGGGCATTGATTACACGTTATTTTTTGGCCATGTGAGGTTTTTTAAGCACATTTATAATATTCATAAGTTAGTTGACCCATCTATTTCTACATGATGTCCCATCACAGTCTGGTCCAGTTAGAGTTATGTTACAAGCTTTTGTTTAATCCTATATAGCTCTAATAAGTTCTTGAGTAATATTCAAACTTTTCCCATGACTCTAAACTTCTTGAACACCATGAAAACTTGTTACTTGCATGTAAAAACCCAAAATGACCCCTAAGTGACTCATATTGACATAAGACTTAATTAGACTATGACCAAGGCTTAAATGGTATTAAATTACATAAAATGAACTATAAAACACCCTATGACACTATGTTATATCCATATATAAGTTTTTGACTATAGGTGGGTTGACCCATTTTGACTTGTGGCCAAAATGGTCAACAATAAAGTTAATAAATATTGAAATGACACAATAAATAGAATTTCAAAGAGACAATGTTTACCATGGAGATACTCAATTTGAGAAAAACTCTATAAGATTAAGATGGATAATCTTATTACCAGTATCTTATTCTCAATTATAGGGGTATTACCTTCATGAGGCATTTATGAACATCCTTTACATTACAACATGCTCAAGCATATATATTTAATTTCCACTTACATACACACATACTCCCAACACCAAACAACCAATAAAAACTTAGAATAAAATATAAATGATTACATGGAATAATCAACCTGAGTCAATCCAACACTAAACTATTAACTGACTATTTTTTGTCTTTTTCCACGCCATAAAATCCTAAATATAGTGCATCAAGATATAAATTAGAGAAGGAATTAGAAATGATCAATAACTAAAAGAGAAAATGTTTACAACAATTAGTCTAATTATGTTTTGGTTGTGGGAGAAACCATTGCTTTCATTATCCAAAAATTATGTAATTTATGCATGTAGGAACTAGTGGTTTCATCACCTTTAATGAAACTCTATCTTTCTCTAATAGGAAACTAATTAAGTTTTCTCATCTAAGATGTTCATATCATCTAAACCTAAAATTATCTCTTTAGACTCATTTATACTTATTTAATCATCCTTCTTGATTTTAATTTCATGGGAAACAAATAATTAGGAAGTGTTACAAGTGGCATATTACATCTTTTGAGAATAGTGGATTAGTTATCTTATTGTAGTTAGATAACATGTATATAGGGTATAATGCAGAGGTGACAAAGGGTTTGTAGGAACTCTTGATTCTTGAAATGTTGTTTATTTATTTTTATGTCAACAATATTTAATATGGATAGAGATGAAAAATTATAATTCAGTCCAACACATTCATATGCATGAGAAACCAAGAGATGAAGTGAAACAAGAAGATACTATTCATACAAATGTTGAATAACTATTTGATATGGATATGAAAACAACAAAGGATTTTATTCAAGTTAACATTAAGATCATAAATAATGGGAAGTTTATAGTCCAAGGTTTTAATCAAGAGGATATAAAAGTGAAAACTCATTTACATCAATAGTTAGAGGTGGGGAAAAGACTATAACAAGAGAAATTAAAAGAGATTGAAAACAATGACACATTCTCTATAGGATAAAGATGGATAGATAATGGTATTTATTCATTCTCCTTATTGAGAGGCAAGTAGAGAGTGAAATAGGATATGACTTAATTCAAAAAAAAACTATAGAGTTTGAGCTAAATTTAATTTGGACAACAAACAAAGATAAAAAATTTCACACATTTAGCATGGAGACAAATAATGACAGAAACAGTGGATATGTTTCTACCAAGAACATTGAAATATGGACAAGGTTTGTCATATATTGGAGTATCCCACATATGGTTTGAATAAGATGTTTTCATGAGTCAAGGGTTGTATTGTTTTCACACTAAAAAAGGGAGTGTAAGGTTATTTACATATGGAATGCATTTGATGCCAAAGAAGATGAATAGAGGAGATTGAAATCAACTTATAGTTGAGGTGAGGAGGATAAATATAATAAAAAAAAGAATGATATGGATAAATTAATGTTGTTTTAAAGCCAATAATATGTATATTAGGATGAGGTTTCAATAAATATGAAAATGGCAATTTTTGGTTCCCATATGCATGTTGATTTTGTTATAGGATTTAAGATCATGCAAAAGAGTGATGTTGCAAGAGAGGTGTTATTGAAGGAGATAATACCAATATTATTTATTGATTTCCATATTGATTGGTATGTTATTTTTATTTTAGGTGTGAATTAATTCACAAAAAAACAAGAGGAAAGTGTTGTTAAGAAGAGTTCAAATGAAGCCTTTAGAGGCCATATATGAAAAAAGATTATAGAAATGAATAGGATAACGTATGATCTAAAATAAGAAGGAATCACGATTTTCATGATTCTATATGTGGGATATCAAAAATTATATATGTGTTGAGTGTATATGGTTGGTTTAATGTTAATTAAGGTTAGAAAAATAATGATGTAGAAACTAGAAGACACTTGGTGGAGGTAGATGGAAAGAGGTAGGAAAATTTCCACAATATAATGGAAAAATAAAGGGAGTTGATTAGAGGAGGTGGAAGGACTATTTCAAAGTAATTTTAAAGATAAATATAGGATTAACATTATATTAGAGTATAAAGATGATCTACGGTTTAACAAGTGGTTTGAAAAGGAGAAAGAAACAGCTTGAAAAACTTTAGAGGTACCTAACAAGGTGGAAGGGGAAACATTGTCTATGTAAGTAGGCTAAAAGGATGGTTTTACCACTCAACATGCCTTTTAATTAATATCTCACATTTTTAATACATTGAGTGTATAAATTAGGGGAATACAAAGGGTACTAATAATCTTGTATAAACCAAAAACATGTAACGGTGTGTTTGTTAGATTAGTCAACGAGACAAAAAACTTAGTGTAGTAAAAGGTAACCCATATGGATCTATGGGAAACAATAGTAATCAAAAACATATAAGACATCAATAAATCCATTAGAATCTAAGTGAAATATGAGATCATCAAGATAATGTAAAGTTGATTAATGGTAGGTTTGTGCATCACTAGTCCTAACAAAGCAATTTTAATACAATCTAGGAAAGGGGGTCAAATGAAGGATGAAACTAGTCCTAGAAGCATAAACATGTTTATAACACTTCCCTTATTGTTATATTCCCAACATTTTCATAGTTTTTTATGATATATTTGAAAATTCTATCATTTAATAGGAATTTTAATTTGGAAGCAAGGTAAATTACGTAAAATTCAAATTACTTGAAATGATAGAGGTACAAAGGGGTATGAGTTTTTTTTTAATTATAGTTTAAAAGGAGGAATTTTAAAGGGGACCTGACCCTTAAACATGTATCATAAAATAAAGATGATGAATTAAAAATACAAAGGATAAAAATAATCAATATCCTTACAAAGAACTTAGGCAACCAAAAGGATAATATTATACAACAAAATAAAAGTAAAACTATAGAAAACAACCCCTTGTAGCATAGATAAAAAGGGGGAGAACTTAGGATTATGCCAAAGTTTTAAGGGCAACCACGACATCCCAATCTTCCTTTCGGGATTGCAGGTAAACTTCTATAAATTCATCCTCCAACTTGGCCACTTCCATAGCTTGATTCTTCTTTTAGTTTCTAGTCCTTTTACTCACCCCTACTTGAGAAAACAAATATATTCTCTTTCTAAGACCATCCTATAGAACTTTAATACTAGTGGCATAATTTTTAACGATTTATTTTCTAAGTTTCACCACTTTACCAAGATTGTCTTTCATAGCTTCCACCTCCCATTCCATTTTTTAAATCTTATTCTTTAGGTTGACATTTTCCTCCCTCAACTGCCAGAAGTCTTGAAAGACTCTCCAATGATCAATTACTAAATGATAACCCTTGATTGGAGTGTGTGTCTCACCTATGATATACTTTTGAAGGGATTATATTTTATCTTTGATCTTAATATTATCATTTTAAAACCACTTTAGAATGTTGAGTTGCATATTATATTTGTTCTCCAAAGAAACCACTCTGTTATGCCAAATTATACTCTTGACTCACCTCTTGTTTATATCCTTGGCTATAAAACTCCATAAAATAAATTAGGATGATCATCATCACTAAAATTATCTTAAAAAATTCCACTGAGTATTCTTCATTAGACTTAAATTCTTCGTCCTCGTCATAAATTTTCATGGCTTTAGCTTTCCCAATCCTTTACTTTGCCTACAATCAAGATACTACTACCTTCACAAAGATCCTTTCCCTTGGATGAGATGACTTTTATACTGTTATTACCTTTGAACCTAACATTATCATCCTTCTTCTAGGGACTCTTATTACACCCTTCCTCTCTATTATTATGTTCTTAATAACATGTAATAAGGATTCTAATTTTTATAGTCTTGGGACCCTTGAAATTTTTAATCCTCCCCACCAGGGAAGAGGGATTTGGAGGGTTATCCTTACTCATTGTAATATATTCCTAACTCATAGATAATGGGTTCATTTACACCAACAAAATTTTATGGAGAACTTATTGAAAAATAAGATAGACAAGGGCCTAGTGAATAGGTAAGTCACCCTTCCCCAATTGAACTTCCATAGTAGAGTAATCTAAACATATTAGAAAGAATAATGGTAAAATAATAAACCTTTTACTTCTAAATTGGTTCAAATGGGGGAAATGGTGAGAATAAATTATTTTAAACTTATCCTCTAAAGTTTATTACTTGATGGTTTCCAAGCTTACCTCTACCTAGGGCTTAGGAAGTGAGGTCCTATGATTTTTACCTTAAAACTCTTGCATAACTTCTTTATCTTTGAGAAATAACTTAATTTCATCATTATTTATAGACTTGTCTTTAAAAATATTAAGGTTTTTCATAGGCATACTTGAAACCCTAGCAATGGACTCTTTAATAATTTCCATAGTAATCCCTCTCTTTGAGACTATTCTTGCCATCCATGCCCTAGAAAAATATATAGATAAGCCTGGGTCATGCCCCTTAATCCTCTCAATTTAGCTAGCAAGTCCTCCCTTCTTCAGAATGTACTACACTAATGTATTATTCTTATATCCCTCTACTAAGGTTGGTTTTGGTCTAGCCATATCTCCTCCCATCTCTATAATTTGAATTTAGATGCTTGTTATTGTCTATAAAATCTTACCATATGGGGACACAACATAGTCCAGAGTTGACTTGGAATAATGGATAAAAAATGAAAAGTACAATACCTAATCATTCTAAGGAGAGGACACTTTAAGGAAATCATTGAACCTCCCCCAAGACTAAATATCCCCCATTGAATCAATAGATATGAGTATTAAAAGTAAATATCAAAACTTATTCTATCACATTCCCAACCTGTAATGGACCTCACATAATACCAAGATTATTATTTTGACTGAAACATAATTTTTAAGTCTTTCCAAGGTACATGCACATACACAAATAACCACAAAAACATGAAATGAATTTCATTCTCTTATTACACAAATTTTAGGCCAAAAAAACTTTAAAATGAACTACCACATAAAAACCATCTCTTTTAATTAATTACAATAGTCCACATATTTTTTTAGGCATTTTTTCAAACATTTACATGGATTTCATGAGCCCAAATTATCATTATTAAAAAGGAATTATCCTAGGAAATTTTATCGTACTCTATGTATGTGAAAACCCACCTAAAATATGAACTCAAATTTTGGATTGGCTGCACCATTTGCTCAAATTATCACACACCCAAAATTTCTCCTTTTCCCCTTTGTTTTTAACTATTTTTCATTTTTTTAAAATGTCTTTAGAACTATTCTTTCTTTTTTATAAAACATCTCTATACATCCCTTAGACTCTCCTAATCATTTAATACAAAAAATATATTTAAAAAAGTTTTGGGATTCTTTTTGGGGTATATTTGGAAGGATTTTATTGTGTCTAAAATTTCCAATCTACTTTGTGTTGTCCCAAACAAATATTGCCACATCATGCCCTTACAAAACCCAGCAAATTCATATAATTTGTTTTAGATAAGGTGGCATGAGGAATTACAACTAACACCATTTGTATGGAAAGTGTTTGATGAAATAACTTCCCTAATAAATGCCACCAAATTTTGAAATTAATATTTTTATTTTTATTTTTATTTTTTGGTGATGAAAGATTTTTTGTGGGATTTAATGCTCCTACATCATACACACTATGTTAGTGAAATTAACCATGAGCTCCTACTCATGAAATTATGTGAAACTTTGGACTTGGATTCCAAGTTTAGAAACTTCTAATGTATTCATACACTTTGTTACTTTAGTTATCTTCTTCTTCAACTTCACCAAATTCATGTTGTATTCCTTCCTTCTTGTCTTATTGATTAATCATGAGTCACACATTGCTTCTACCTCATCCCTTACCTTCTCAAGAAATTTATGTACCCAATACTACATTGATAAAATTTAATTCATTCTTACTTATCCTCTTGTTTTTCCCTCATAATAAGGCTACAAATTAGCAATGTTGAATATTTATGATATATCCACCCCTTTTAGGAGATATATCTCATAGGAATTCATTGAAAACTTATTAAAGATTATAGACATTAAAGGGTCCATTGTTTTCCATTTTAACTTGTTACAAATTATTTTTTTGAACCTTCTCTTCCTCAAGTGAGCTTAGATTAGCTCTCTAACTTCAAACTATTTTTTTATTCTCAAGGTCATCGTGTTACTTGTACCTCAACATGATATTCTCCAAGGTTATCTTCACTTATTTGTGTAACTCATACATACATACATACATACATACATACATACATACATACATACATACATACATACATACATACATACATACATACATACATACATACATACATACATACATACATATATATATATATATATATATATATATATATATCGTCAACTACAACACTTCTTCCCAAATCAGTTGTACTTATCAACTCATCCACTCTACTAGGGTAAAGTTGATACAAACCTATATTCTAATTCTTTCCCTTGGTGTGTTGGAAAAATATACAACTTTACACAATGTTATTCATATCTACACTCATTCACAACCCACATTAACTCTCACATAGTTTCACTAATGTTTTTTACACCCCAATGTGTTTAGTTGGACTTATACTATGTTTTTGTCTCACCAAACTCTCCCTCATTTAACCATGAGGCATGGAAAAATTATTCCCTTTGAACAAAAAAACCTTCTTGAATAAATTAATCTAATAATTGAGTCCTAACCATGTCATATAGGATCTTTTACAATGCCTTAGGCTCCCTAAAATCCAAATCATCCTCATAAAACTCTTTCATGGAGTAAAATCCAACAACCTCTACTCTCATATCTTGCAACAAGAGACACCTTCTACTCAATGCATCAAAAACCTTATTCAATTTACCACGATATACTTTTTTTTAAAATAACTTTGAATTAAAAAAAACACTTCATATGATTTTGTATCAACTTATCTTGGTTTTTTATAAAATGTGGTTTTTGATGGTATGTGAGAAAAAAAACTCATTGGGTAGAAAATATTTCTTCCATGTATTTAATGCTTGAATAATGGCATAGAAAATCTGGTCATATAATGAATAATTATTCATGTATTCATTAAAATTATTGTTGAAGTAGCCAAAGGACTCGCCTTCTTGACTCAAAATTCAACCAACCACTATCCCACTAGCATCATAATCACATGAAACACTTTGTTGAAGTTCAAAAATTATATAACCAACTATTCCCTCGCTTTTTTCTTCAAATTATTAAATCTCTTCTCTACTAATTTTTTCAAGTAAATTCTTTCCTACCACCCTTCATATATTTTTTGATAGATGCACTTATATAACTAATTTTCCTGATTAATTTTATGTAAAAACTTTCCAACTCATGGAAAATTCTTGCCTTAAACATTCTTCTTGGTGATGGACACTCAACAACTACTCTTACTTTCTCATGATCTATTTTCAAGCTTTATTGGAAAATCATAAAGCCCAAGTACTCTAACTCTTTATAAATCTACACCTTTTCAAGTTGACCAATAACATATCTTCCCTATTTTTTTTCAAAAAAATCCTTAGATGCATCAAGTGTACCTCTTTTATTATAATGAATATTAATATATCATCCAAATGAGCTATTAAAAACTTACCAAGAAATGGTTTCAACACTTCATTGACTAGCCTCATGAATGTGTTTGGTGTATTTGTCAGTCTGAATGGCATTATAAACCACTCATACAACTATCCTTTGTTTTGAATGTGGATTTACACGCATCCCATTATTTAATATGGACTTGATGATACCCATGTTTCAAATCTATTTTTATAACATAATTAGCTCTAATAAATATTAACTAATATCTCCTTCAAGTCATCTATCTACAGTAATGAAAACATGTACTTGATAGTTGTCTTATTGATGGCTTGTGAATTTGTGCACATACACCATTATCCATCCTTCTTGGGTGGTAATACACTTGGAATGACACATGGGCAAAAGATATTTTTAATTAAACCCTTGTCCATGAACTATAGGTGTTAACCTATATGCTACCTTATTTTGAAAGCTTGATCTCATGTTCAAGTCCATATGATGGATAATATTTTCATGGGAGGAAACCCATACCAAAAAATCTTATAAATAATTTAAACATATTACTCAAAATAAATATTCACCCAAATGTAATTTCAGTCACTTTACCTACTATCCCAACCTCCGACCTCCATGGGTTTAGGAATGAAATAAACACAAGCTTTTTCCTTCTTTACAGCTCTTAGGAACTGTTTCTTGACATCAAACAAACCTTAGTGTTTTTGTCCACTTATTTTTCACTTTATTTCAATGGGCTTAATTTAAATTTTATTCCATCCTTCATAAGAGTGTGGCAATGCATCTTAACATCAAAAATATCCTTTCTATAAAATTTCCATGGAATTCCCATCAAAATATGACAAACATCCATGGGCATAATATCACATAAAATGTCATCCTTATAGGAAAAAATATGAAGAGTCATAAAATATTGGCCACTTACCAAGATTTTATGTCATTTTTGTAACCATGAAATATTGTATGGGATTATGTGCACAATATTATCCAATCCAAGCTTCTCTACCAGCTCATTAGACACCAAATTGTCCATGCTACCACTATAAACAATGAATATTCATCACATACCTTTGGATTTACATATGGCTATAAGACTAATCTTACATTAAATCAAATCATTCTACTCCTTGGTTGGATTAAACATCTCTCTCCTCATAATTATATATTCTTAATGTTTTGCTTCTTCCATGTGATTAGGTGGATCAACACTCTCTTTATTTGCTTGAGCAATATTATTATTGACCTAATTTCCTATAATATAATTTTTGTATGTATATGGGCATCCAAATTCCCTATGATCCACTTATCCACACCTATAACATGTTCCTAAAATTAATCTACCTTTTCCTTTATCTTAGTATCCTTTTCCTCTTGAATAATCCACTCTTCCTCTTGTTTTTTCAATAGAATTATTGTTTTGAGAAGTGATTGTTTCTCCTCAATGTGTATGTTATCCTATACTATTTTTTTATTCTTCTATACCTATGTATAACCTTCCTATACCACTTTATGTTTTTTTCCTCTCCTATAAAACTTCTCCTCTACCTTCAAAGAAATTGATATGCTTCTTCCACTTACCTCAATCTCATCACATGGAATTCATCTTGAATAGAAACATAGATTCCATACATTAACATACCTTGAGATATTATTTTCATAATCCTTCACATGAATGAATAAAATGTTGATCTGTTTTGAATCCTCCATGTAGTATTTCACATTAATCTCCTTTTTTCTAAGATTTTGCAATATCTTGAATAATCTCATCTAGTAATATTGAGGCAATAACTTGGCCTTCAATTTTGTAACCATCCTATCATAATATTTTATTCTCTTTAGCATTCCTTTTTTATTAATTTTAAACATTATACCATCATAAATATGCATGACCCTTCAACTTTGAGCAATAAAAAATTACCTTTTTGAGTTCTTACATTAACTCATAGTTAAATAATTTCTCCATCTGTGTCATCTAATCTATAACCTATTCAAGGCTTAAGCTTCCTTTATAGAAAAGGGCTTCTAAATTTTACTTACTAAAAAAATTAATAATATATTTTATAAATATTCTCTCATATTCATCCATAATCAACTACTTCAAGTTCTTGAGTTTATTCTCTTTCATCTCACTCATATCTTCACCATGAGTTCCTCTTCTTTGTGATGTCTCCTTTACATCCAGTATTGCTCAGATTTCTCTCATCATCTTTGCCAAGTATGTGACTCTAAGATCCATTGGTCTTGTTACTCTTCTAGTTTAATTACCTTTTTGTGCCATTTCTTCCTCTCATATCTCTTTTAAATTGTATGACTTTCTCACACCTACAAAAAATTCATTAGATATTAACAAGACATAACCCAACATAGAAAACATTACTTTAATACCAATTGATGAAGTTTTGAAAAGGGATTAAAATGAAGTATGACCTTAGTATTATTAGACTAAATAATTTTACCACACTTATTTATCCATTATTATGGTATTCCCATCTTTTTTGGTGGTTTTTTTCTAGATAGTTAAAATTTTGTCATTTGATAGGAATTTTAACTAGTAAGCAAGGTAAATTTCCTTAAACTTAAAATTTATTGAAATGACAGAGGTATAAATGGGTATGAGTATTAAAAAAAATCACAACCTATTATAACATATTTAAAACCTCTAATAGATATCACATAGAACTATGATTGTTATTTTTTTTTAAGCACAGTTTTTCAAGCCTTCTCAATGTGCTCACACACATAAAAATCACCATATAAAACATGAAATGAATTTCATTATCTTACTAAATTATTTTTAGGCCATAAAAAAATTAAAATGAACTACTAGGTTCAAAATAACTCTTTTCATAAATTACAATAATCCACATATGCTCTTAAGCATTTCATCAAACACTTACATGAATTTTCATAGCTGAAATTCTCATCATTGAAGAGTAATTATCCTTGGGCATTTTTCCATACTATACATATGTAAAAACCCCAAATAAAATATTTATTGGATTTTACTAATGGCTTCATTATTTGATCCAACACTCACACATAAAAGACATCCTCTTTTCCCATTTGTTTTAAACATTTTTTTGGTTTTTTTTGCTATTTTTAGAACTCTTATTTCTTGAATTTTTATATCATACTTGGCCATCCCTTAGACTCTCATAATAAGAGAATATGACCAAAAATATTTAAAAATTAGTTTGACTTCTTTGTGGGGCATTTTTTTAAGGATTTTATTTTGCTTAAAAATCCCAATTTGCTTTGTTTTGTTCCAAATGATTTTTGTCATACCATTTCCTTACAAAACCCAACATATCCATGTAATTTGTTTTGGCTGAGGTGGTGAGAGGAATTGTATATTTCAAATGTTAGATTAAATTCTTACTTGAATTAATACAATCAATATTTAAAATAAATATATTTTTTATGTGTGATGCAAGATTGCTTATAGGCCTAGATGATTTTGCATCATATTGTATGTCATGAGGGCGAAATGGTTATCATATTTCATAAAAAATAAAATGTGATCACATAGTTTTATTCCTTTCAAATAATTATGTACTTAAAAAATAATATCTCATTTCAAGTTCATATGCAAGAGTTATTACCTCTATGATTTAAGAGAAACTTTATAGTGGTGAAATTACTCGTCTGCATTGAGGGGTGTGTTTCCATCTCCAATGGTTTTTTAATCTCTAAGGTAATTTATTAAATTCTTGAGTGATTTAAATTTTTTTAATATAAATTTAATGGTGGTTAGTAACCCAGTGAGGTAGTTTCATAAGCATCACTTTTAATTAAGTGATAGTTCTCTTGCATCATTTATAAAAGAAAACTAACAATCCGTAATGATTTGTTTTATCATCTTGGGTGTTACTGTATTTTTTGTGATTGAAAGGGAAAACCACATAAAACATTAATAATAATATTTCATTTGGGATAAGGAAGCATCAAGTGGGATTGTCTCTTAAAATAGTAAAAGGAGATACAACAAAGAAACATAGGGATGATCTTGTGAGACCATGTTAGTTGCATATTAAGCTTGATTGAAAAAGGAACAAATTTGAAATTATTAGTGAGATATGTGGCACCTATTAATGCTTATGAAAACATATGTGTGTTGTTGTAATGGGTTTAAGACCCATATTATCAACCAAAGAATGTGAGTGACATTGTGAGGTTTTGTAACAATAATTTGATTTGAGATTGAGCCTAGTGTCTAGAAAATTGTTAGTATTATGATTCATTTGGTTGTAATCAATAAAATGCTATTAGAAAGAAAAAACAATTTTTTAATGCTTGAGAGATTATCCTAGAGTTTTCTTGAGCATTTTCTTGAGAATTTTATAAATGTATGTTGTTTCATTATGTATGAGAAAATAATTTTGACTTATTTTCAATATCAAAAGGTTGTAGGTTATTATAAGGAATGGTGTCTATGCTATAATGACATGGTTATCCTTCATTTTAACCCATATCATTGAATATATTAAAATTTCATAATGAATGTATCTTGTGGTGGTAATACATGTCACATGTTAGAGATGTATGGAAATAAACAACCTATAATTTCCCTTAATTTTAGAGGAACAAAAAAATTTGATTTTTTTGAGTCCTTGAGTTTGGAAATAATAATGGGTTGAATATAAGCCCCCTTTTGAGATATTGGATAAACATGTGAATTGCATATTTCAAAATAAAAATATTATATGCATCATGTTTAAGATAGAAATAAAATAATTTATATGTCTAACATAGAAATATATCATCTTGAAAACATGTGTTATAATTAAATGTCCTAATACATGTGTGTGATGTAATATATATAAGGATTAGTGTAATATGCCCCACATGAGGAAAAAATACGTAATATAAGAACATGATTAAAATGCATCACAAGGTAAAAAAGTAATAAATTTTAGCATATGAGTTAAAATGCCCCATATTAGTATATAAATTAGTATATCAATTTCAAGAATAATTATGGAGCCTTGCTAGAAATAGATGTATGATATAGATCATAAAAACATAAAATAGATTATTCTATTTTGCATGATAAGAATCATGTAAAAATGAGGACTGTGTGTGATATATATCATGGCACCATAAAACATAAAAAAACATGGAGTAAATAGAAAAAGACAGGAAGCACATCAAACATATATTAGATGAAGTAAGGAGGAAAATAGTAGTAAATACAAAGCAAGTAAAAAAAGCACACAAAAAGTGAAAGAAATAAAGTACCAAATAAAAATAACATATATTGGACATGTCATGCACAAATTATAAAAATAAATAAAGGACGTAACATAGTGTAATTTAATAATGAAAGCAAAGAATACATATCATACATAAACATGTGACATGTGATAGATGCATTGAAATCAAGGAAGTCACACTAAACAAAAGGTAATCACATAGAGCAAGTAATAATATACAAGGTAAAAACATGTATATAAAAGTAGTAATCATATGAAAATACATGCAAAAAGTAAAAAATATTAGAGAATACAAGATCACATGAGAGTGCAATGTGATTAAGGAAATAAAGAAAGATGTAACTTGAAAGCAGTTTGATATGCTCCCAAAATTCCCATGGAGTGAGAATGTGGCATGACCTTAGCCTATTATGAATCCTCATTCATAAATGTATACCTATTTCATATAATATTACATCTATCTTGGCAACCTCATCATTACAATGTGTATAATAAATATGTATAGTATAAACTCTATAAATATCTATAGAATTATGAAAATAACATACTAAGTTATGCACCAATAATTAACTAACAAGAAAAAAAGAAAATTAATTTTATAATAAATAAAAAAATCAATGAAATCAGTCAATTATATAGATAAAAACAACAAACAATGGAAAAATGCTAAATGGGATCCCTAGTAACCTACAAACTCCATTAGAAATATTTTTTCTTCCAAACAAGTTTCCAAAATAAATTTGATATAATTTTATGGAAGTTAGCATAATATTTTATGATAGGATATTAAAAACAAATGCAAGGGTGAAAAAAATACATGAAGATACAACCTTAATTTTTTAAATAAAAATAACGTATATAAAAGAAGGAAACCATAGGTATATTAAATACAAAATCAGAGGGTAAAATTAATAGGATAACTTAAAGTGAAAGATTTAAAAAAAAGTTGGAAAAATAATTCATAAATGTATAATATTAAAAACTTGAGAGAAAGGGGATAAAAACATGTCTAAAATCCAAACAAGATCCAAGGAAAGGCACGAGAAAGTCAAAAAGTGGAAGAGTATAAAAGTAGGTACAAATTGAATGAAGTAAGATAGTAAATGATGATCCATGTGGGTAAGAAGACATAGAAGAAGGATAAGGAAGAAACATGGACTTCCAAAATCCATAAGCTAAAAATAGGAACAAATAAATAAAAACAATTAAAAAAAGGAAAGAAACAAGTAAAATATGTAAAAATTAAAGAAGATCAAACTATATACAATAAATAAAAATGGTTAAATGAGTGGTTAGTTATAAAAATATAATCATACTAAAGTGAATCATCATATTCTATATAACCTGAATATCATATGTCATGAGGAGTAAATAATGATGTTGAGGTACCCATGAGTATAAGAAAGATAACACATCCTCATCATAATTATCATCATCATTTTTATCAGCATTTTCATGGTCCACATTAGCTAGTGTACTTCCCACATAATAATATGATCCTTTGTATCAGCATTAGCTTTAAAAATTATAACATTTTCAAACTTGTATATTTGTGTAGAAATAAGAGATTTTGATAAAGATACCCTTATATGTGTAATATTAAGTTGTTGAACTTTATATTCTACCAATTAAGGTTTAATGTTTGAATGTTGCTTCGTATTTACTTAAGTAAGATTTCATATTGAACTTGTTTCTATGGAAGCTAATAGATATCTTATTAATTGTAATAATTGGATAGCCATGAATTGTTTAAAGACATTTATGTAAAGTGAATAGAATTTATCTCATTTGAATATCCACATCCTTGTAATAAAAACATCATAGGATCCATTGTTTGGAACTACATGAAATAAATATAAGACTATCTTAAGACCCATTATGATATGGAAAAGAATATAATCAAGTGTATTTTTATTAATTCCATCATATCACATAATAATTGCTAAAGATCTTGCTCAGTCTCTTTGATTAAGTGTAAGATCATTGATAATGTTTTTCTATGGATACATTATTTTCAATCATATCTCCATCCATTTATCTTGGGCATTCCCTTGTGATATCTCATATTAATAATGGTCCATTGTAAGATATATCATTTGGAATATCAATATATTAAAACATAAATGGAGGATGTTCCCTCTTTGTTGTAAGAACACTAACCAAACAAATAAATCCACCAAGTGGATGAGAATTAGGAGCTTGTGGTGGTTTCCTTTTACTTTTTTTACCTATTATATGAACATTTCCTAGATATTTTGATTGAGTATCCTGACTTGGAAAATAGTTAGCAAAGATTTTAAAATTTTGATTTTTTGGAGATGTTGATTCATTCAAAGTATAGTTAGTTCACTCTACTTGTATTCAATTTATATTAATAAGGTATTGTATCTTATGCTTCAATTAAATGCATAAGTTTGACATGTATTATAATTATAATTTAAAAAATAATTAATTTACATTAAAATACATAGATAATTGCCTTGATGGATCCAATTCTCCAATAAAAGACAAAATATTCATATTATATTCAATCAATCTTTTCAACACATTTTTTTGAGTTTCAATTAATAATGTAATATTCATATGTTCTCTTTGTTGAGATAATACTATCCTATTATATGGTTTCTCCACAACATTCACCACATTGTTGACCTCACTCTCTTATTGAAAATAATTTTTGTTACTTTTAATCTTCAAGTTTTTCTTACTTTAGAATTTGGCCCCACTAGAAGTTAGGTTGTTGGAACTATATTTTAGTCTATTTTATTCTTAAAGTTTTATCTCAAAGTTTATAATTGTATGATAAATCTCATTAAAATATTGGCAAGTTTAAAATTTTTTAATGCATGAAATCAAGTTTTGAGAAAAGAGACTTTAAATTTCAGTATCAAGCTATGTTAGAATGTTGGGTGGGACCTTGATATGTGGATATAGTATAGGTTCTAGGATTTGGGAAGAAGCAACATTAAGGTTATCACCTATGATTGAATGTGCATACCTATGAAAATTTAAAACAAATAACATATATATTACTAAGGTAAAATGACTACCATATATTAATAAATATCAGATATGCAGGAGGGTCAATGGCCCTCCTCACATGAAGAATATAATATTAAATTAATATGCTATGAAAGATTAGTAGTGGATCAAATAGATTAACCTTCACCCATACCCTCCAACAACTCATATAGATAAGTAGGAAGTGTATACACATAATATTTTTAAATGTTATCAATTACTGATGTTTTTCATCTTATAAAAACCCATCAAGACTCAATCTCTTTGAGTGAACACCTTAAAGGGTGCACTGGAAAAGGGGTGGGTGGACCATTGGTGTTTTGTAAGATTGTTTTCCACTATACCACCACTTAAAACCAACACAAACCTCTCCTATATATTTCCCTAAGATTTTACACCTCCATTACACACTCATATAAATAATTCACTACCTCAAACAACCCCTACCTTTGACAAAATATATTTTTATCATTTACCAAAAAAAATTGTATGGGTTGACCCTATTCTTATAAATGAGCACATTATGGGACTAGGTTAGCCTAGCTAACCTAATCCAGGTTTTAACTAGTTTATTTATTAGAGAACTAAGTCTATTGGGTCAACTATCTTGACCAAAACTTTAGAAGGGTTTAGGGTTAGATATGTCTATATAAACACATCCTTTTTGCCATTTTCATTATAGAGAGATAGAAATAATAAATTTTTGTGCATCTGATTATCCACCATTCTATTTGAGGAGCCATTTCTTAGGGTTACATACTTATTTTGGAGAGAATAATCTTGTCTTATGGGAAAAGTCTTTTGGATGCACATGAGAAGTCATGTAGCCTAGATTTGACTTATCTTTGTTATCCTTACAAACCACAACAACCTCTTGAAAATCACTAATGGCCAATAGAGAGATTGAGGCTTGACGGGTTCATACTCAAGGTAAGTATTCCTAACTCTTTATCCTCTTTATTAGTAGATATATTTGCATATGTTAGCTTATGAATATGTTTATCTCTACATGCATTAATATTACCTCTAAATTGACTTGAGTAGATTTATTATTTACATGTTTACTTTTATGTTTATTATCCCTATTTTTTCCACATGCTTCGGTGAGCACTAGATTAGTTTTTGTTTTACTTTGTATTTACTTTGTTATAAACCATAAGACTTAGCTAGGATTATTGTGTGGTATTTTTTGAATAGAGGATTTGGAACTCTCTCTAGTGATATTATGTGGTAAGAGACCCATTAGTTAGGTATAGTGGTTCCATATTGGTTATGACCCTAATTGTCTAAATGTACCAAGAAGCAGAAGGGCTAGTGTGATTTATTTTCTCTGCAATAGGATTGATTTGTAGATCAACTACACTTTTCCTTGCCATAAATTCTAGTGAAGTCGACATGAAGTAACCCTTATAGGTTTTATTTCATGCCTTAATTTATTATAATTTATTATTTATTTCATTTTTACATCATTAGATCAAATCTATTGACTCGAACTAAATTTTTATGCACAAGTTTAACACACAGTCGATCTGATCGACTCTATTTTTATTTTTACAAGTCATCTTCAACCATAGGTGACTAGATCGATCCACTAAACTTAGTTTGCTTCTTTACATACATGTTTTCAAACTTAGTTGACCTAGTCAAATATGTTATTAGAGCTAAAAATCTTCATCGGGATGGGACAGTATAAAAAATAGCTAATTCAACATCTTCAAAACCATCAAGTTCATTCTCACCATGTTAGTCATTTATTTATTTATTATAGTCCTATTTTTCATAGTTTTTAGTCTATAAAATTATAACCCTATAGTGAAATAGTTCAATTATATCAACATAGTTTTGTGGCTTGCTTTCTTGCCCAGGAGACTCAGTGGACTTGTTTGGCTATGTTTCTCTAGATCTTGTTTCAACAGACATAATTGACCTAGTCAATTTTTTTGTATTTTTTGCATACTTGGTCATCTAAACCAACCCTTTAATCTTTAAGAAAAGGAATTAAATCATATATCTAGTAATTAACTTATATTTCATATTTTTACTTGTTTGCTTAGAGTAGCACATATAGACTAAATAATACGTTTTAATTTATTGATTTAGTCACGCTATTTTTATTTTATTCACACACTTACAAACTACATAATATCAAAAGGCATTAAAAAAATTATACCCAAGGTCTACCTACATGTATTTCATCACAAAGGGGAAAGCCAACTCGGTTTTTTGGCCAAGTCTAAATACCTAGTTGCTGGTATATATTGGCAAAGCACCTAACATCCTTATCACTATGGAATTTTCAAGTGAGGGGGTAGGCCCCAATACCAAGCCAATACCATCACCAATAAAGATCCCTTTTATCCTTAACTACTTGAAATCATACTTAGATTGTTTTTTTAGTTTTTTTTACGTTTAACTCTCTATCACATTTATTTTTAAAAGTCATAATTTAAAACATTTAGGAATGACCACATATATTAGAGTTTCTATTTTTATTGCTTGCTCTCTAATAATTATATGTTGTATTACAAAACTTGTATAGGTTGGCATTGATACAAGGTTTGTGTTGTGTGTTGTAACTAAATTGACTGGTTCAACTTAGTTTCCTATGTGTTTATTCCAAGTATTATGTAAAATAGCACTAGATCATCTAGAGTCATATCTATCATAACCTATCTTTACCCTCAAAACAAATTTTACCCACTCAATTGTATCTCATATAGTTTTTATCTTCCACAAAACACATTCATTATATTTGATCTCATCTCTCATAAGATGGTCTCTAGTGCTTCCACATAGAACACAGTCGACTAATTTAATTATGTCCTTTCCTAAAAAAATTTGTTGGTCTTCCTTCCAAACTTAGTCAACCTAGTTGAATTTGTACCTTTTGGTTGATCCTATTCTATATCTGGCCAACTTTGCTTCTACTTTTCACCTTTGTTCTCTGATCTTAGATTATTATTCCAAGCATCATGAAATCCCCTATCATAATATTTTTGTACAACCTTGATCCATTTAGATGATATATGAGGTGTTCTTTCCTTCCTACCCTTGTTACCCAAGAGTATACTCACTCTTGGTGCACCTTCTCTCACCCCTCATCTTTGGACTATAATATGCTCTAAATTACCCCAACTAATGACACTAATGGATTAGATCTATTTCACACTTATCAAGATGATTCTCTCTCTAAACCACCTTATTACAGTATAAGGGTAATAAACACAAGCTTAATAAATAATCCTATAGGGAATATTTTAAACACCAATAACCCATCTCCTAACAATCTTCCACCCAACAACCCATCCTCTAATACCAATTCAGGGAATGTTCCTCCTACTAATCCTAATAATTCACCAATTGACACCACTCAAATTCTTTCACAAATAGTGTAAAAAATGAATATTATGTAAACATCTAATACTTCTTAAATGATTCAAATGTAACATCATTTATTAAACATTGATAATCAACCTCTTATTCTCCTACCTCAAAATAACCAAAATTTTATTTCTCCAACTCTTAGAGATGCCATGGGAAATATCATTCCCCAGCCCATTATGCAAAATAAAATGCTCCAAAATATTCAAAATGTACCTTTATACCCCTTCATTATTTTATTTATATTGGAAATATCTCTCCAAATATTAAATATGATGGGACTAAATACCCTGCATCTTTCCTTAAAGCGTTTGGTAATCTTTATAAAAAGTGGATTCAAATTAATACCTTTACCCCTACCAAACTGTTAGTCAAAACATTCACTGGAGATGTATTATAATGGTATAATCAACCCCCTCAACATTATATATGTCAACTCAAGTATTTATTCAATCCTCTAGTTAAGGATCTCAACACAATGATCTTCCCAAAAATTATCTAAGCCATTTCATCATCGCTAAACAATCCCCTTCTAAATCGGCTCATAATTTCATTAAATTATGGAAATATTTGGATCACAAAACTGATCATAACATGACTGATAACTTATTTAAATTATTCATAACCACCTTAACACCTTCCCCTCAATATAAGGTTCAAACATTTTCTCTCCAAACTCTAAATGATGCAATTGATTAAGCTAAAAAACCAGACTTTATTATGAAACAATTTGATCCCAACATTAAAACCATCAAGGGATATTTTCAAAAATCCACTAATGTAATCACTAGAAATCATCCTCAGATAAAACCAGGAGTATCCAAAGGGGATAATTCCCAAGCTTCTCATGTACCCCTAATTGTTTAACAAATGAAGCAATTATTAGCACCTTCTGAACCTTTCATGTACACCAATAATCCACCTATATGGTATGATCTTAAAAAAAATTGTCAATTTCATGTTGATGTCATTCATTCCCATGAAACATGCCATGGACTTAACAAATTTGTTATTTCTTTTATGTTAGGAGATAAATTCAATCATGAAACTATAATAAAATACATCATCATGATTATGTTAACACCTCTCAAAATAAACAAGTTATCAATCCTTCCTCATCTAAACATCCAAAAATATTTTCTACTTCCAACCCATAACACTCAAATGAAGATATATATGTGCAATTTATGTTGATTATGACCAATATCATACCAAATATCAATATGTGAATGTAGCTAAATTCAATTATCAACGTAAACCTACCCACACTAAGCCAAAAATCCATCACTTGAAAAACAAATTATCAAAGACACCACTACCACTACCATACATTTTGAAACAAATGAGGAAACACTCTCACAACTATAATCTCAAACTACCTCTCTTCCCACCAAAAATATTTTACCTTCTAAGCCTTGTGTTGGTTCTTTATCTTCTAAAACTTATCAAAATTTCTTAGAAGAGCTCAACTCAATGCCTTGTAAAATACCCCTCACGGAGTTAGTTTTTACTCCTCCATATCACCACAAATTCTTAATGCAATAATTACAACACATTCAATAACCACCTTCCCTTTAAGTGGAACAACCTCTTTAAGATCCTTCACCGATAGAAGTACATACTATTGAAACTATTTGTACTTCTTCCAAACCTTTCATAAAAGAAGATATGATTAATGATGAAATTATTTTTTTATATGATGGGCCACCACTTTTCATTAAAATTGTAATTAATACCACCCTTATTCAAAAAAATTAGTAGCTGAAGGATTAGGAATTAATGTTAACTCCCTTTGGTTAATTCAATAGTTTGGGTGTACCAAAGATCAACTTAAGAACACTCATCTCACATGTTGAGGATTTGATAAGACAAATCAAAAATCACTTGGTTTTATTTTGGTTCCCCCTCACTATTGACCCAAGACCATACGTACCAAGTTCATAGTCCTTGACTTAACACTATACTACAATATACTCCTAGGTCTCCCATGGACACATCACATGAGGGCTATTGCCTCCTCAAGTAATCAATGTACCAAATTTATCCATAATGGAAAATGTTATAAACATGAGATTGATCCTAATCCATGGACTATTCAACTACCTAACCCCAAATCTTAGTATCAAATTATAACCATTCCATGAATTAACAGTGCACCTCTACCTAGATTTGTTAACATCAATCCAGATTTATGGGCCACTCTTACCGATTCTAATGATGATGAACCAAATGACTTACAAAACACTTGCAATACCACTAGGTTACCTCCTTATATTTTTAAGTGGCTTCCACCTTATTTTTTACCACATGATAGTACCATCCCTCTAGTTGATGAGATCACTAAACTTCATCCTCCATGTAATGCACATGAACCTTCTTACACAGAGGATGACTTCACATGTAATAAATATGGAGTGGCAAGATTATTTCAAGATCTTTTAACAATGTTACCCCAAAAAATTAGTGATCTAGTTGCATCCACTTATTATTCTCCCTTAGAGACAAATGCATGCACTATTTCCCACACCTATGATGACAACTATATCATGGCTCAAGCTCAATCATGAGACTTAGATGTAAAACACTATCAACAAACATCAGCCAAAATACTTGCCTTCAGCTGTGATGTCCATGTTATTCATATATAAATTTATAGTGAATCAAAAACTAAAGGTCATGTATCTACCATTAATCCTCCACTTCTCGATACCCCTAGGGAATTTGAACAATCTTAACTCTATAAAATTCAAAAAAAATGGAATCATCTATACCTTCTACATCACCAACCAATCTATAAAATTTTATTCCTTCACATTATCCTCTAGATACCACTAAAGCTGCCCATCTCACTTTAACTGAATCTTTATCTGAAACACAACCTAACACCTATTACCAATCTGGTTGACTCCAATCAACCTCAACCTATAATTCCACCTACACCTAAAATTACCCTTGATATTTAAGCCACAAATGTATGATATATACATTTTGAATATGATCACCATGGTAATAAAATCATTGATATCAAATTAGACGTGGACTACTATGGACCCTTACCCATGTTCCTTAGTGATGAATCCATACTTGATTTACTTCATGCTATAGAACCTCAACTTCCATGGCAACATTATAAACTTAGAAACTTCAAACAAAAATCTCCTTATTTTAATAATTTCATTTCTAGTGTTGACCCTAAAAAAAATCATATTTCTTATTTTCCTAATGTTTCATATCATTTCCAAGATAGAAATGCTATGCTCATTGAATAAACAACAAGAATAGAATATGGTACACCATCATG
Source organism: Torreya grandis (assembly GCA_037957365.1). Lineage (NCBI taxonomy): Eukaryota > Viridiplantae > Streptophyta > Pinopsida > Cupressales > Taxaceae > Torreya > Torreya grandis. The sequence goes on along the minus strand of JARHVA010001212.1, from coordinate 2,487,577 downwards.
TCCTAAACCTATCACTTGTTGGAAATATTGTCATTGATGTCAAAGGTCTAGAATTATTGGTGATAAAGGCCCCATTGCATTTAATGTTGTTTGTAATAAATATATCTTGGCTAATATGAGTTAATATTTATTTAATATTAATGAATATATTTTTGGTTGCATATGAGACAAAAAAAGGGCCCATGGAGAAGTCGAAGAGCCACGGGGTAAAGACAAAAGAAGGATGGGATGCATTTTCCCATGAAGAGTCATCTTGGGGAATTCCAAGAGTCACCAAGTGAATACAAAAGAGTAAGGGCATAATTTCTCATGAAGGGACACTTTGAGGAATACAAAAAGTCACCAAGATGAGGATAAAAGAGGGAAGGACGTTTTTGGTCATGAAGGATCACCACATGACTTTTCAAAGGCTTGAATATGAAGGGTCATACAAGTTTGGCACCATTTTCCATGAGGATTGAAGGGTCACAAAGGGGGAAGGCCAAAGGTCATTTGGAAAGGTATAAATAAAGGCTTGAGAAGCCATTTGTAATATGAGTGAGAGAGGTTGATTTGATATTGTAATATCTAGCTTAGAAGAGCAATTGTGAGAGATGAATATGATTTGTATTTGTTATATCTAGCTTAGAAGAGGAAAGATGAGAGAGAGGAAAGAGATGTTGTATTGAACTATCATCTGTTGAGATAGCAACATTGAGAGATAGGTGTGTGGTATACACAAAGGGGTTGGTGCTCCTATGGGTTGGTGCTCACGAATTGTTGCTAGGTTGGTGCTCAATAAAGGGGTTGGTGCTCCTGTGGGTTGGTGCTCATGAATTGTTGTTGGCTTGGTGCTCGGCAAAGGATTTGGTGCTCCTGTGGGTTGGTGCTCATGAATATTTGTTGGGTTGGTGCTTGGCAAAGGGGTATGGTGCTCCTGCAAGTTGATGCTTGTGAATATTGTTTGGGTTGGTGCTCATTCATATACTTGAGATTTTTCTCCATGGTTTTTCCCACATTAGGTTTCCACGTTATATATGGTGTCTCTCTCTATCTTGTGTGGTGTTTATTGTTTGAGTTTTAATACATATCTTGAATGTTTGATTAAGTGGAATTTGGTTAAAGAAAAGATTTATAAGATATATGATATACTGATTCACCCCCCACCTCTCAGTATATCCCGTGCTTAACATCACTATATCTAAATAACTCATGCCAACAGATCATGATAACATTAGCTTATTCTTCAAAAAGTATCATGAAAAATTTGCTTGGTCATATGAGGATATGCCAAGTATTGATCTTAGTATCATTATACATAACATCATAACTTATCCAAATGCAAAACCCATTAGACAAAAATAATGAAAATTTCCACCTTATGTCATAAGGAAATTATTAAACTATTGGACACCAAATTTATCAAATCTATTGACTATTATACATGGGTATCAAACATTGTTCATGTATGTAAAAAAGTCACCATGGTCACTTGTATATGCATTTATTTTCACAATATTAACATCATGTGTCCAAAAGATAATTTCCCATTACCTCCAATAAATGCCATCGTAGATTCCACTACTAGATATGAAATGTTGTCACTTATGAATGGATTTTTAGGCTCTAATCAAACTCACATATCCCTCAAATACCAACAAAAAATAATATTTACTATGGAATGGGGCACCAAATTCTATATCAAAATGTCTTTCAGTCTTAAAAATGCCAAATCCACTTATCAACATGTCATGACTCACATTTTCCATGATATTATACACAAGATAGTGTAAACCTATGTTTATGACCTCATTTCCAAATCTAAGAGTCACACAACACATCTCATTGATATAACTATAATTTTTTATTCAATAATCAAATACAAAGTTAGACTTAACCCATACAAGCGTGTATTTGGCTTCACATTTGGTAAAATTTTAAGGTTCCTAGTCTCTCTTCGAGTATTATTGTCAATCTAGCCAAAATCAGTGTTATAGTCAACATGACCATTCATCATTCCATTCCCAATATTCACTCTTACCTTGAAAATATTGGGAAATTTTGATGTTTCATCCTAGAAATGGCTTATTATATCTACTCTGTTAATTCCCTTCCAAAAAAAGGTAATTCTCTAGAATAGACAGATCCATGCTAGAAATTTTTTGGCAATATGAAAGAAAATTTGCTCTATCCTCCCACTCTTCAACCCCCTTCAAACAACCATCATTTAATCTTATATACCTTTTCTACCCCCATATCAATTGGGGTAATACTTTCCCAACAAGAGGATATCAGTAGAGAGTATGTTATTTATTACATTATTTGAGGCCTCATTGACTACAAAAAAAATTATACTAAATTAAAAACGTGGTTTCCTTGCTATCTACTTCATAGCTAAAAAGCTTTATCACTATATGATATATCAAACTACTTATGTCATTATCCTCTCTGAACCACTTCATCATTTTTTCTCCCAAGCACTTCTACTTGGAGATAGAATTGGCAAATGGATGGTACTCTTGATGGAATTTGACCTTCGAATTGTCACACAAAAATATGTCAAAGGGGAACTCATCATTGACCAACTAGAAATATCAACTATACCAAATATGAATCACCTTCAATATAATCTTCCTAATGAAAACATTCTTTATAAAAAGTTCTTAACTAGAAGATACCAATATCATTCTTGATACTACTAAATCCCTAGAAGTTATCAAATAGCTCCTTGAAGTTACCATTGATTTTCATGAAGACACCTGTACCCTCCACTTTTATGGTTCTAAATTCATCCAAGGATCTATGGTAGGTTGTATTATAATGAACCCACATGGTAAGATCATCACTTTGGCATTCTAATAACATAGTCAAATATGAAGCTCTTATCTTAGGCATGAAAATAGCCCTCGATTTAGATATCCCAAATCTACATGTTTTGGGTGACTCACAACTTATTTTCCACCAAGTCAATGGTGATTATCAGTGTAAAAGTGAAATTCTAATTATATATCATCAAATGGTAACCACACTTGCTAAAGAGTTTGTTTATTTTACTATTGAGTCAATTCTAAGAGATCAAAATTCCATAGTTGATTCTATTACTTCTTCAACATCTCTATTTCATCCTCATCAGTAGTTAATGACTCCCAATTTCTTATCCAAATAGTAAATTCACGTTATTCTCTCCAACCAAATGATTCATTCATTTTTCACATTAAGGCTATCACTATTCAACAAATCCCATGGTACAATAACATAATCTAATTCCTTAAACATCAAACCTACCCTCTAGACATGGATACTTGTGAAAAGACTAGAATGCATAAACAAGCCTTTAAGTATGTTTTTTTTTCAACCCCCTTTATTACCATAATGCATAAATTACACTAATATGTTGTGTGATGCAAGAATAGGTTCCTCCTCTCCTCGAACAAATACGTGGAGGCATTTGTGGTGGTCACTGTAGTGGATATGCTACAACACACAAATTCTTACTTATGGGATAATTTTGGCCTACTTTAGAGAAGGACACTATCAATTTTACCAAAAGGTGTAATCCTTTCCAAATTCATGATGATTTAATCATTTATCACTAGCTGAGCTCGAAACTATGGAGTCTCCTTGGCCATTATCCATGTGGGGATTATATCTCATTGGTAAATTACCTTAATCACAATATGGTCGTGCTTTTATCATTATTGCTACTAAATATTTTACTAAATGGGTCGAATCCATGCCTCTTGATAATGTCACAAGAACCATTATTTTTAAATTTATCCTTAACCAAATCTTTTATAGATTTGGATTTCCCCATACTATCATTTCTAATAGTGGTGTCAATTTCAAAAATAAGGACTTGAAATAGTTATGTGCTAAATTTAAAATTTCCCACAAATTCTCCACACTTTACCATCCATAATGCAATGGCCAAGTTGAAGCCACTAACAAATTCTCAACAAAATCTTATAAAATACCATATGATAAACCTACACTTATTGACATCTTCACTTATATCCCGCACTTTGGGCCTACCATACTAGCACACATATTACCACTAGGTCTATGTCAGTCTCACCAGTATATGGTTTTGAATTTGTCTTAGCATTAGAATTTGAACTCCCATCTTTACGTATATCTCTTCATGGTATCATTCATGATGAATAATTACATGTTTCATGCTCTAGAATTTCTTGATGAACACCATTTAGTGGATTTTAAACATAACCATCGATACAAGGCTCTCATCACCAAATAACATAATAAAAAGGTCAAAGTTCACACTTTTAATGTTGTTGATCTAGTCATCAAATTAGACTACACCCATAATAAATAATGAAAATATGCCCAAAAAGGGTGGGGGCCTTATTTAGTAAAAGGCATTCTTTGTCCTAGCACTTACCATTTATAAACTAATGAAGTCCATGTTTTTAAATAACTCACTAATGCACAATTTTTGAAGAAATATTTTGATTAAATATTTCCTTTCTTTTCATAATTTTATATATTGTCCTACTAACACTTTATACAGGAGTTCTCCAATGATCTCATCCTCTGCATCCATCTAACTTATACACCAACCTTTGTTCCTTCCTTTGGTCCTTTAGTTTCTTTATTTCTTGAGTTGCATTATAATATCATGGATAGGACCTAGTTTTCATCATGAATATATTTTTATTTCATACATCGATTTTTCATACTTTTTCTCTTTTAATCACAAGCTTGTCATTTTTCAAATCATTTACACCCACATGGGTTTTTCTTTAGTGATTTGTAGTGTAAGACCATGGATAGGATCAGTCTTTCCTCACAAATACCATTTTCCCCATTTTACACCCACTTGGGTTTTGCTAAAAAAATGAAAGAATAAAGATGTGATTGAGCCCACTAAACATAAAATATGACGTAAGAAAATATTTCATAACCATTTATATTTTATTAATAAGTTTCAAAATAGTATGGATGGTCATGGTAGTAGGATAAGATAATATTATGATTAAAATGGAGGTTTACATGGTGACACATGAAATGGTTTCTAGGATCCATAAGTTTCCATAAAAATTCAATAATGGGAAATCTAGACCAATCACCCATATAGAAACAAATTTTCATAATGTATGTAGAATAACGTGAAATAAATCCTAAGATATCATTATTTATTATTTACATTTTCTCCACTTTGACATGCATTCTCATTATTTAGCTATAAAGTAGGTGGAACGAACACAGGCTTCAAAGTATAACATATAAAAAATACTATAGATACTACTTCAAATTTGACATTTTGAGTAATGAAATGTTGAGTCTTGGAACCTAGAAAACCACACTTACTTTTCATATACAAACATGGGTAAGATAAAATTATAAATGATATATGTGAATTTTATTACCAATAAGGTACCTCTTGTGTCCTCGATATGTAAATAAAATACCATGGGTTTGTCATACCATAAAAGGAGATATAAAGTGGATTTGAGTGAAAAGCATATAAATCATTAGGGGATGGACCTCCACTTCTAAAAATAGATCTAAGTCATTATGTCACTAATTCTTGTGAATTTAATTTGAAACCCTATAGTCGTCAAGTAGAGAAAATTCAATTCCATACTAAGTGTCTATACTCAAACATGATAATAATCATAATAGAAAGAGTAATAAATGTTTAAAATGGTTACCCACCTTGATATATGAGTGAATCACATGGAACATATTGAAACTTGTATCTTGAGAAGACTTGCCTTGCATATCAGTACTATGGAAATCATATGTAACTTGAAAGTATTTTATAAATATCATTTCTAGGTGTGTGGAATTAGTCATCAATAACATCATATAATAAAAATTGGTAATCATAAATGGGTAATAGAGCATTGAATATTCAATATATCAAATATCATCATGTGGTGATATGTACTAATGCATTATAGCAGGTGTATATGTATTAAGCGAACATGTAAAGGAGAATTGTCAAAATGAATTGAATTAAAAATCACTTTTTTAGGTTTTTTCTATATGTAGATACCTAAATCTAGTCACATGTACTTCACAATGTTAATTCTTGACACATCCTAAACCATATGACCAGTGCCCAATACATGACTCTTATTTGTCATTCCCTTAAGATATTTATCTATATGAGGGCTTGACCCTTTATTCGTTATTACTAGTACAAAATACTTTCCAAAATTCTCAAACCTTTGTTTAATAACTCTTAGATTACATCCAACTTAGTATATTTATCCTTGATTCTCCATGACATACTTGCCCTAGGAAGACAAGTCCACTATCATGGGCCTATCCACCTAGTGTGGTCTCATCCCACACCAATTAATGGCTAGTTTTTAAATTTTTAAATATCTATTTGGGTCTTATTACATGTTTCATAAGGTTAGCTCAAGGAAATTATAAAAATGTTTCACTATAAATACAAATCAAGGGTCGTTCATTATGGTGGGCTTGGCACTATCTATTTAAAATTTACACACTATTGCACATTGAGAAAATATTATCTATTCTTCCCAAATTTGAGATCATTCACAATAAATAATCATAAAATAAGTCTAAAGCATCTCAAAAAAATAAGTCTTATCATTGTCAAGTATAAAATCCATATTTATAATTTCAAACATATAATCAAATAACAAAACTTCACAATCAATCTATGTTGGATAACTACATGTGACTTGATTCCCTCTTCACAATATTTGGATACATAGGTATCAGTCAATCATCAAGTGGGTGATTAGGGTCATCTCAATCTTTTACACTTCCCCTCTCTTTTGTGAAAGTTTATAGCTCTCACAAGACCCCTAGGGTGTATAAAGCAAAGATAAGGAAAACAATGAATTTCTTGCATAAATATCAAAATCATAATATCTTAGTATTCTCATCAGACACAAGTGTAAAAGGTGAGTAATTACAGTTCATCATATTCAACACAGACAAGTTTGAATTAAATTGACACTATTGACTTACATTGTTATCCAAATATCATAGAAATGTCTAGGAATATCCTCATATTTTATCCCTAATCTTGCACTATGAAAGTTATACATTTATCTATTTTTCATTATCATAAATCAATCATAATGAACTTGAACAAGTCTATAATCAACAAACACAACCAGCCTCCATTGTTCCCCAAGGAGGGAAAACCTATATAAAAACATCTTCATATTATTTTCTTAATTCAGAGTAGTCAAAACCCTTTCTTTTATTTATTTCCACTATCAGATATCCAAAACAATCAACTAGGAACTGGATCTACGATAAGCATGTTTCTTCTTAGTGTTTTCCAAAAATAGCATATTACCATATTTAGTAAGCTAAAAATCATAATTTTTAATAATTGAATGTCTTTAGAATTCTAATATTTTCCAATTTTTATACCTATTAGAAAACATTTTAATTATTTATTCAAAAATAGGGGAAAGCACTCTACTATATAAACTGAAAGTAAGAAAAGAAATGTTACCTCATTATTATGCTTCACCTTTATAAACTTTGAAGATAAATTTTACTATGGCCTCCTTAAGTTCATTTAATACACACCAATTAGAATGAATGAAGGTTAGTTCCAAAGTAATTGATGAGAAAAGGATATTAAGTCACACTATACTTATAGTCATGTTAATATTTATATAGTCTTTTTAAAATAATTTAAGATCCTATTTAAATAGTGTATGGTCCTATATTTCAATTTGAATTTAAAATTTATACCTAAACCTCAAAAATTACATACTAAAGACGCTTTTTAGCTAAAAGTTTGACATTGCCTTGATTTAATGTGATTCAAGATGTCATACATATGCAAGGATTACACCATGGTGTTTTTCTAAAGATAATAGAATCACTTGGACTTGTGGAGGAAATTTTGGCACACCTAGATGTGATTGGCCTTAGCAACATGGTGTGTCATACCATGATGCATTTTGACTATGTTATGATCACCACTTTTTCCAAATAATGGAATACTGACACATGTACCTTATGGATACCGATAAGGGAGATGAATATCACCTTAGATAATCTATGGCACATATTTAGGCTTATGATAAGGAGATAACATGTTTTATTTGGGACACCAAAGGGGGTATGTGAGTATAGGGCACACAAGTATTATCTTAAGAGAGTTGGGCCTCGTTCAAAGAGAGAAGGGTTAGAATTTGTATTAATATTATAGAGAGAGACATAATGACTATATAAATACATCCTTATATATATATATATATATATATATATATATATATATTGACTCCATCATGACAGTTGACACATGGAGCATGTCCTTCTCATATGACCTATGTAATATGTTCCGTGAGATGAAGGAGAGATAGACTATGCATTCACAAGATTTATGCATCCTTGTCTAAATATATCATGACCTTTATTGATTTGTGTATGATCCATAATGTATGAGAGATATATACGTGAACACTTTTTAAGTGTTTTGAATATGCACATTTGGTAGTAACTAGGTTTTTAGGCATATCCATTTCTATTTGAGACATAAAGAGACCATTCATATTTTAGTCATGGATAAAATGACTTAGTAGAGGATGATATCTCAATGTTTTAAACTAGAGGAGGATTATAGACACTCTCAAGATGGATGAAATCACCTAGAATCCATATAGGGACATTTTGGTTTAGTTGAGGATGTTATACAACTAACAAGTATTAGGAGGGATAGACATCACTAATTTTGATACTTAGACAACTAAAATTAGTTTTGATATGAGTGGATACTAAGACTATTTTTGGTTACATGGGATTTTCCCTAGCCAATTTTCATATGAAATTGATCATGGAGATACATCAAGAGGGATAAGGAACATATTATACCTATTTTTTAGAATACTATTCCAACTAATGAATATGAGTAGTATGGTATGCATCTAGACTAATGGGTTGATGATGCAATCTCTACTAAGGCTTGTAAGGTATGGTGGCATGAGGTTATTCTAACATCACTATTTCCACCCAAGGTCAATGGGGATTTGGATGAATCAGAGAGATATTATGGATATTACACATGAGACTTGAGAAATAATCCAAGTGGGGGCCAAGATGACAAGGAAGAGAAGCCTATTAGGATTTATATGGTTCAAGAGACAAGTGACATAAACTAGTAGCTAAAAGACCTAGTTAATTGAGCCAAATAATTTATGTTTATATTTATATTTATGTACTCATTTTTTTTATTAATATGTTATTAATTTATAACTATGGTGAGGGATTCAATACCTTCACTATCCTAGCCATGGCTGATAGATTAGCTTGAGACATATTTGAGGACATTCAAAATATGATTGAGTAGACTTGTGATAAGGTAGGAAGACATGTCACCCTTTTCAATCTACTGAGATAGGAGTAACATACCTTAAGATAGTCTCCAATAAAGAGAGATTATAGATGGAGAACACAACTCCTAGGTATAATAGCAATAGTCTTGAAAGAGAGAGACATGCTTAACGATTTGGAAAGGATTACCCCACCCATTAGTGATTGGCTCACATATATTATGTTTGAGTGACACAAATATGTTATGGTTTAAATTTGGAGGTTCCATGGACAACTTGTCTCATGAACGATATCTAGGATTAAAACACAAACCTTCATGTCCATAATATTTGTTTTCCCACAACCTAGTCGAGGAAGACAAGGGTTTCATTCCCATACACCTTGATACATGAGTTGTATGGGCCATGTTCTCATATGTAATTTATATTATACATTTTTTGTATAATATTTTATCTTTTACTTATATTTGTCTCTATTTATGTACATGTGTGTGAACATGTATGTGAAAGTGTGTTATATTCTTTAAACAAACATAACAACTCAAAATGTATATATTAAACCCCTCAAAGCAAATAGATTCAAAGTAAAGTAACTCATGGCATATAATTTATATTTATATAACAAATTTCTTATTTTGAAAATTAAATATTTTTTATATACAAATTTATGTGGTGTTTGAGCCACTAGACTTTTCAAATTTGAAATCCAAGCTAAATTAATTTAAATGAAATAAAATTAATCTTATTCATCCATTATTTCTATCAAAATATTTGAGTATATTTTTATTAGCATAAATTTTTGTTCATCATAGAGTATTATTTATGGGTTTCAAACAAATAAAAAATAAAAAATTATTACAATGAATAATCATAAATAGAAATGAAAAATACAACCTTAAACTAAAACATCATTTGAAATAAAAGGAAATCGCATCAACCATAATCAAAGAGAAATATAAATCATTTTAATAAAATAATCATGAAAACACATAAACTTTTTATTAAAATAAAAAATTAAATTTACAAGTCACATGAATCATACATCCTAAATTAACTATAGTTGAAAAAAAAAACATTTTACTTTTGAAATAAATAATCAACAGGTTACAAATCAAACAATGTAAATCTCAAGCATGTTATCAAATAAAATCTTAAAGAATATTTGAAGTAAAATGTATGTATAAAAAATATGTCTATATTAAATTAAGTATCATAAAATATATAAAATACAACAAAGAATATATATTTAAATACACAATTTCATATAGAGGGAGACATGGTGCAAAACTCTTATTTAGACATCAAGTTGTTAAATTTTCTATTGTAATATAGACTTGATCACTTAAATTTGTCATTTCTTACCGTATTACGCATGATATTTGACCTAAATAGAAGAAAATACTAGGACCACATAGATGGTTTTGGATGACTACTAAGATTGTACAAATGGTCCTAGTCAAAGACTTTAAATAATAAAATAATTTGCTAGCTTCACTCACCTACCTTCTATCATTTATATATTTATCTAACTTTAAGTGATTCAACTTATTATCCTTAAAAATAGGCTAATACTATCACATGAATTTATAAATATTTATTTTAGGGTTAGTATACCCATTAAGATCTTTCATATCCTATAAATTGAACATATGATTATTTAGTATAGAATAATATAATATGCCATGCATGTATCTAATATGTGCTCATAGTGCTAAGTGTATGTTTGATGATGAAATGAGATACCACACATTTTTATTTATAAGTGATTAAATTCAAAATTTAGCAAAAATGAGATCCATAATTAATTTCCAATAGTTAGGAGTAAATAAGTGTAATGGTAGATTAGGTGCACCTAATTTAAAAGGAACTTAAGCACATGTGGTAAGTGATCTAAAAACTAAAAATGCAAGTGTTGTAAAACCAAATAACATTTGTCGCATTTAAAATATCTACAATTTCTCGACCATTTAATTTTGTATTAAGAAAATAAATCTAAAATTAAAATGAAGATCAGAATTAAAATAAATAGCAAAGAAAATAAGAAGAATTCACCAGCAAATTGATAATGGAGTTCAGCTTCAATAGCCTACATCTCTAGGTCCATTTGAAGTGAGGACCATTTCCATTAATTTTGTGCAACAAATGGCTTATAAAATTAATATAAGTCTTCAATTCAACTTCTCTGGTCTCTGCTTGCCTGTAAAGATATCTCTTAGACCTATCATTAATGGCCCAAGGCCATACAAGGCTTAATTAATTCTCTAACCTTCTTAATTATTTTACACAGTCATCTAGATAATACCCTTCAAATGGAAGTTCACTCCTTTTATACTACTTCCAAGCCTGTGGCTCAAGCGGTCAAGGCTTATCCTTTTGCATAGGAGGTGCAAGGTTCAAGGCATCAACCTTCCCTTTAGCTCTTTTGTCTTATCCCTTTATCCCACATTTTTTGTGTGAGAAGGGATTACATGCTTTAAATAGGTTGGTGGCCTCCTTGATGAGTGTCGATGTCCCTTTTGGGGGAGACTTAGGTGCAAGGCTTAGCATGATGCCTAACTTAGGCCACCATTAGAAAATCGTTAGTTAGGACTTAGTCTTACACAGTTTGTGTGGCGTGGTAGCTGATGTGTGTTGGTTGGTGGTTTCACCACGTGTTGGTTCGTGGCTTCGTATTACAAAGTGAAAAATAATTATCCCACATTGGTGGGGTTTTAGCAATATTTGTAACTTAAATACAATGTTGCATATAATAACACATGAAGAATAGGAGGCCAATGCACCCCTCCAAAAGAGTGTGTTGACCCTTGCTAAGGGCCCCCAGTGAGCAAATAGCGGGGCCCACGGATCCTCATATGACCCCCTATTAAAGATCGGAGTCTATCAACAAACTAAACACCAAACCATTTTTTTTTGTTTACAAATTCATATTGCCATGTATCAAATGGTTATTGGACCACTTGGCGTATTAGAACAATGCCATGTCACTTTTTGACACCCATTATTTTCCTGTCACAAGAATACTTCAAAAAGCTATATCTCGAGCATCCGAACTCCATTTTGCATTCTGAAAGAAGCACCAAAAATATCTCAATGAATTCTTCAATGTGCAAATGGTTTGACTAGAAATTGAAGACTTTCAAAATGGAATGGTACATGGATCCACCTGGATCACTCCTCCCCATTGGGAACTTTTGGACCTCCATAAGTTGAAATTAATTGGTAATGAGGTCAGGGTATTTCTCCCTCACCCTTCTGACTTCCATCCATTTGGCCTTGTTTGGGTGCATCCCTTTTAGACCAATGTGAAGATATTCAACATCACCGCTTCACAAAGTCCACACATTCCTGTCAAGAATAGTATCTTCTTGTAATTTTGTTAGATATTCAGGAGCAAAATCATCAAAAAAAGGAATGGATACACTTTCACCATGATCAATAATCATTGGAGGCTCATATAATTTCAAATTTTCCACATTTACAACTAAATAAATCTGCATGTAAGATGGTAAATCTAACTAAAAATCATTTGTGCCAATTTTTTTCGTAATCTAAAATGGACCATACCAAATTGGTTTCAAATTTTTACCTTCACCTGTCAGTCTTTCCTTACTGATGTGAAGCCATACCATATCACCTACAATAAATTGGTGATCAATATGGTGTTTGTCATGTCTAGCTTTATACTTGGCTTGACTTTTCTCCAATTGAGTATGAACAATCTGATGTATGAGTTGTATTTGTTCAATGAACTTCTTAGCTCGAATGGCTTCTTTTGGTTCACCAATAGTTGTATCCTATCCATAGCAAACATCTAGAGGAGATTTAGGCAAGTATCCATAACAAACTTCAAATGGTGATTTCATAGTAGAAGAATGAAGTGCCCAGTTATACACATGTTGTATATAACACAATTGTTCATCCCATAACTTTGGATGTTTATTGCTATAACCCCTAAGCAAATGTACCATAGTGCGGTTCACAACCTCTATTTGCCCATCAGTTTGTGGATGAAATACAGTGCTCTTTTTTAATTTAGTACCCATTAGTCCCCACAAAGTTAACCAAAACTCCCCAATAAATCGAGAATCCCAATCAGAAATAATTGAAGTAGGCAAACCAAAATGAAGCCATACATGTTTAAAGAACAAGTGTGCAGTGCCTTCCCCAATAATTTGCTTAGTGCAAGGAATCAAAACAGACATCTTGTTAAATCTATCCAAAACCACATATAAATAGTCATGTTTTCTTTGTGTCATAGGCAAACCCCCCACAAAATCCATGGAGATACTTTCCCAGGGGCGAGTAGGAACAGGTAGATGAGTGTAAAGTCCTAGTTTCATGTTACTAGGTTTGCTTGTGGCATAAAAAGTACATCCCTTAATATATTTGGCAACATGTTCCTGCATACGGGGCCAGCAACAATACATTTTCAAATGTGCAACCATTTTAGCAACTCCAAAATGACCAAAAATAAGAGAAGTATTTGCTTATCTAATCATGTGCACCCTCTCATTTTGAGGAATACAAAGTTTACCCAAATGATACAAAAGATCATTGTGTACATGATAGTCCAATTCTTCTACTTGTCTACTACTCATCAAGTCTTTATAGACATCCTAAAAATCAAGATCATTAACATACTATTCTTTAAAACTTTCATGAGACAAAGAACCATGTTGTAAAAGAATAGATGCAACAACCATAGGAGCCTAGATAGCATATCTGCAAGCTTATTCTGAATTCCTTTTTTATACTTAATCACAAGATGAAATTGTTGTAAGAAACCCATCCAATGAAAATGTCTAGACTACTGTAGTTTGGTTTGTGATTGGAGATACTGTAAGGGCTGACGATCTATATGTATTATTATTTCTTTTCCCATTAAGTAATGTTTCCATTTGTTAACACTTTGAACCAATGCATACAATTCCTTATCATAAGTTGGATATTTTCTTACTGCACTTGTGAAGGTTTTAGAATGATAACAAATTGGTTTCTTACCTTGCATTAAAATAGCTCCCATAGCATACTCACTTGCATCTGTCTCGATCTCAAATGGTTTTTGTATATCAGGAAGTGCCAAGACTGGAGTAGTACTTATCTTTTCTTTCAAAGTGTCGAAGGATATTTTATGCTTGCCTCCCCACTGAAAGACCTATTTCACACTTGTCAAAGAATGCAAAGGAGATGCAATATATGAAAATTGAGCAATAAGCTTTCTCCAAAACTTTACTGCACCAATAAAACTTCTAACCTTAGTTGTATTAGTGGGTGTAGGCCAGTTAACAATCGCTGCCACTTTTGCAAGATCAATTTTCAATTTACCATGTCCTATAATGTAACCCAAGTATATCAAAGAGGTCTTGCCAAATTCACATTTTGACATTTTTAAATAAAGTTTTTCCCTTCGTAATGCATCCATGACTTTCTTAATGTGGATCACATGCTCTTCCCAAGACTTTCTAAAAATCAATATATCATCTAAGTAAACTATGACAAAATCATCTAGGAATTGTCTAAAAACATCATTCATCAATCTCATGAATGTAGCCGGGGCATTACACAACCCGAAAGGCATAACAAGCCATTCAAACAATCCCTATTTTGTTTTGAAGGTGGTTTTCCACACATCACCTTCATTAATTATTACTTGATGATATCCACTTCTCAAATCTAGCTTAGTGAAATAAATAGCATGTTTTAATTGATCCAACAAATCATCAATACGAGGAAGAGGGTAATGATTTTTAATAGTAATTTTGTTTAAAGCATGAAAATCAACACACATTTGCCAAGTGTCATTCTTCTTTGGCACCAAAATAATTGGCAAACCAATAGGAGATGAACTTGGATGAATAATTCTCTATCCAATAGATCCACTACCTATTTTTTGATTTCCTCATTTTCCACCACTGATAACCTGTGCATGCCAATGTTAGGGAGAGGAGAATCCTGCAATAGCTAAATTTCATGTTGAAATCCCCTTTTGGGGGGCAAACCCTTAGGATCCTAAAATACATCATCATAAGTAGAAATGATTGCAATCAATTCATTCTTGTGTTTAGGATCACAATTTTCCAAAGCTTGAGAATATTCTTTTTCCTTAGACTTAATCAACATGAGACAAAAAGTCTTGCTTGAATTAACTAGTCTTTTCATTTTCTCTATTGTAACCAAGGAAAGACTTTTTTAATGTGAAGTGCTCTGACTATATACTCAATGCCATCCTTAACAAGCAAGTACTTATTCTCCTCTCTATAAAAGATTGCTTTTCTATCATAAAGATATGGGCTTCTCAAAACAATCCCACATATGTCTAATGGGACAACATCCAACTCAACCTCATCTATGAACTTGGATGTGATGGCAAACCTCAGTCTACAAGTTTGTGAGACTTGTAGCTTCACATTGTCACACACCCAACCTATTGGATAAGGCTTCGGATGGGGATTGGTTTGTAAGCCTAACTTCTTAACAACCTCTTCAATAATTAAATTTTCTTGTGAACCACTATCAAATAGAGTATTAATCTTAGCATGTTTTGAAACAACTCTAATGTGGAACAATTCATTTCTTTTCTTATCAACATGCACAGAATTTTGTTTAGAAGAAGATGCATCATTTGTTGACTTAGTGCTAGAAAGTGAAAGAGAAAAATCATTATGTAATCCCATGGCTATGATCTTAGTTTCATCACCTAAATTTGAACCTAAATCCTGAACCATAGCATTAGTCTTCTTTTCCTTCTTTTGAAACCTCTTAGGCCTTAACTCAGGGTGTAGTTTCCAACACTTAGACTCATCATGATTTTTCTTGCAATGATTACAAAATGGTTTTCCTTCTTCTTTTTTAACAGTAAAAGTGAATTTTTGTTTACCCTTTCTTGATGAACTTTCCCCTTCGGATTGCTTAACATTAGATTGCTTACTTTTAACTTTAGGAAGAGATTCTTTTGATTATTTTCCTCTAGCCTCTAAATGAGTGGCTTGTACACATACTGCATCTAAATTAGTGGGAGTGAACATAAGAATCATATGTCTTAAGTAACTATGTATCCCACCTATATATTTTAGCAGTGTTTCTTGTGTTTGAAGAGGAACATCAAAAGTAAAGCTTTTTTCCTAAATTCTTGTGTATAATCTTGAACATTTTGGCCTTTTCCTTGTCTGAAACTTTGCCAATCCATCATGGATTGTTACATATAGCCTAAAGGATAAAATTGCTTTCTGAGTTCTTCAACAAATTCATTCCAAGTAGAAATCGAGTTACCTTTTTAAAGCTCAGCTTCCTTCAACTGACTCTCCCACCAGATGAGAGTTGTGCCTCCCATACAAAGAGTAGACAAATGAATTTTTTATTCATCCCCTACAATGTTTTGGACCCTACAATAAACTTCTATCTACTTGACCCAATTATCCATCTTTTTGGCATTAACTTCACCATTAAACATTAGTAATTCAAACTTAATATCCATTTTGAGTCAAGGGAGAGATTCCATAGTTTTTTTACTGTCATCCGATGAAGAAGGTCTTTTGGTTTCTTTACCTTTTGATTCTTGTGAATCACCTTTCTCATTCTCAAATTTCCTTTATTTATCATAGTATAGTTCCTCAACCATGCTTCTCATCTCCATGAAGGCTCGGTGGAAAGCTTGTTCAGATTCCATCTCTTCTTTGGCCATCCCTGAAGCACGCCTTGAGCCAATCTCTGGATTATACTCAATGAGTTTTCCCTCACCCTTTTGGGATTTAGACCTTGTCAACATACACTAGCAACCACTGTTAAACAATAACCACTCTAATACCAAAAAATCTGATCTAAAAACTAAAAATGCAAGTGTCATAAAATCGAATAACACTTGTCGCATTTAAAAGATCTACTATTTTTTGACTTTTTCATTTAATTTTGTATAAAGAAAATAAATCCAAAATTAAAATGAAGATCAAAATTAAAATAAATAGCATAGAAAATCAGAAGAATTTACCAGCAAATTGATAATGGAGTTTGGCTTCAATAGCCTACGTCTCTGGGTCCATTCAAAGTGAGGACCATTTCCATTAATTTTGTGCAGCAAATGGCTTACAAAATCAATACAAGTCTTCAATTAACCTTCTCTAGTCTCTGCTTGCCTGTAAAGATATCTCTTAGGCCTATCATTAATGGCCCAAGGCCGTAAAAGGCTTAATTAATTCTCTAACCTTCTTAATTCTTTTACACAGTCGACTGAATAATACCCTTCAAATGGAAGTTCACTCCTTTTATACTACTTCCAAACCCGTGGCTCAAGCGGTCAAGGCTTATCTTTTTGCATAGAAGGTGCAAGGTTCAGGGCATCGGCCTTCCCTTTAGTGCTTTTGTGTTATCTCTTTATCCCACATTTGTTGTGTGAGAATGGATTACATGCTTTAAATAGGTTGGCAGCCTCCTTGATGAGTGTCGATGTCCCTTTTGGGGGAGACTTAGGTGCAAGGCTTAGCATGATGCCTAACTTAGGCCGCCATTGGAAAATGGCTAGTTAGGACTTAGTCTTACATGGTTTGTGTGGCATGGTAGCTAATGTGTGTTGGTTCGTGGTTCTGCCATGTGTTGGTTTGTGGCTTCTTATTACAAAGCGAAAAACAATTATTCCACATTGGTGGGGTTTCAGCAGGCTTTGTAACTTAAATACAATGTTGCATACAATAACACATGAATAATAGGAGGCTAAGGCACCCCTCTAAAAGAGTGTGCTGACCCTCACTGAGGGCCCCCAGTGAGAAAATAGTGGGGCCCATAGATCCTCATATGACCACCTGTCAAAGACTGGAGGCTATCAACAAACCAAACACCAAACCAATTTTTTTTGTTTACAAATTCATATTGCCACATGTCAAATGCTTATTGGACCACTTGGCTTATTAAAACAATGCCATGTCACTTTTTGACACATGTTATTTGCCTATCACAAGAATACTTTAGCAAGCTATATCTCGAGCATTCGGACTCCGTTTTGCATTCTAGAAGAAGCGCCAGAAATCTCTCGATGAATTCTTTAATGTGCAAATGGTTTGACCAAAAATTGAATACTTTCAAAATGAAATGGTACATGGATCCACCTGGATCAGTAAGGTTATATAGATAATCTTGATATATGTTAAAACACTATGAATAGTCTTGACATTAAAACTAAAACATAATATGGAGATTCAGATGACATGTGGGATTAGACTAAGTTTTTTTATGATGACCACTTTAAACAGGCATTGAATATGGTCAACCAATTTCATCAGGTAGAAAAAATGACACTTATGTCTAAATGTGGAAAGAAGCAACTAAAAATTCCTTGATGATCCTTTAGATGTAAAACTTTATGGGATTATTCTTCAAATTTAGATCTTTGGTAATTTATCTTCACTAAAAATAATTTATGTGTGCAATCAATCAAATCTCTTTTCATTTTATGTAACCATAATTCTCCACAATACCTCATAACATATAAAATGTGAAATATTAGTGGCTTGGGCCCACTTGAGGATTATAGCTACTATAGCACACTTAGAATCAGGGCTTATGTAGTTATATGCATGTGAGTAACCTAAGCCATGTGATATAAAGGACTTAGCCTTCACTTCTTAAGATAATCAATGATAAATTTATATTCTCCATAATGCAACCCTATTTTGGTACAAGTATGGAACCATAAGTCTTCAAGAGATGATGAGGGGAAAATATGATTGATGTACAAAATCTTTGACAAGTGTGCAATGGATATATGTATGATATAACCTTGATGGCTATTCTTATAGATGACATAAGGTATATGTGTATAAATAGGTCCTTTGAATTCAAAATTGGGCACATTTTCACATAGGCTGACCAAAGAAAAGAGTGAAAACCAAAAATCAAGGCATGAAAAGTCATTGTATGACATAAAGGAACTATAAATGAAAAATGAACACTATTGGTGATCACTCAAAATGGTTATGGAAAAATAAATTCATGAAAAAGGGATCAAGCTAAACTAAGGATGACTGGATAAATTTTAAAGTAGACAACTAACAAATTTGGAAATGTTTATGGTCAAATATTGATGACCTAAGGCTATGAAGGGTCCAATGTGAATGGAAAGTGTATCAAAAATATCCAATTATAATAAAATTAGCCAAGTGTAAGAAAAAATGATAAATACACTACAACTACATAACTTTTATCAAAAAGAGGTATTTTCATGATTTTCCTACACCTTTTTTCCTAACCTTACTCTTTTACATCAGATTAATTTAGCCTTGAAATTTAGTCTCAAAAAATTATACTCAGAAATGCATGCATCATTTAGGACATGATCTCATTTATTTATTTCTACATGGGCATTCTCATTTAACATAAATTCAAAGATGTAAGGAACACATACAAAGTCACCATCATTTTTCAAGCATAACAAGGGCCACCATTTCTAGTTTTTATTTTATATATTTTAAGAGATTATTGTTGTGATAATTTATCCACATATAAATATTCTGACAATTCTCACAAGGGTATCCACATAATTTCAGCATAGATTCAAAAAATCTTAGGGACTCATAGGAATTTTTATCACTCCACCCAAAAAAGGTGTATGATTTTTAGGTTTTCATTTATATGTTTTAGCATATTATTGATTTATTTTAACTTATCCACATGAAAATTTTCTTTCAAGTTTTACAAGAGCATTAAATCTTCAGGAGTGCATAATATTATACCCACCTTCTACTTATTTTAATTTGATACTTATGTACATGTGAGCACGTGTACATACCCCAAAGTGGGGCATTATGTACATAATTAAATTTTTCCAAAGGGTATTTATTAATTGTAAAATTGCATTGTTCTATGGTATGTGTGTATTTGTAGATTATTGGTCTAGAATAAGCTCTTATTGATGTATTTTCCCTATTTTTTTATTATTACCCATAATTTCCCCTATTTTTCTCTCTCTTTCCTATTTATCTCTCCTTCCCTCCTATTTTCATGTGTTTCTTTAGAATTTCACAAAAAAATAGTGTACATTTATGGGTTTAGGCCCTTTAAACTTAACTTTGGATCATCTAAGGTTTTGAGTCCTTTTTCAACTTTCTCTACGCATTGTGTGTTGGCTTATGTGTTGATAAGGTTATAATTTTAATTCAAGAAGTCTATAAATTCACATATGCATTAGTTCATTTAGGATATATATTAAATGAGAAAAAGAAAATAATTAAAGAATTTAGAGTATAAATTCAAGAATCTAATGAAATTGTAAGTATTTACGATTACATACTATAAGAAATAAATAATTCATAGTAGTGCTAAATTGTTTTGGATAATAGACACTACATCACACTAGACTACTTAGGTAAAATATATTATACTTGTATTGATTTTTTTTTCTATTATTAATACTTTAGGGATTCAATAAGTATATACTTCTTTAAAAACATGTTAGCCCTAAGCAAAGGCCTCAAAAAAATCCTTATCCATTTGCAAGTTTACCTACCCTATTAAGCTTTTATCGAAGTATATCATTTTCATAGAGACCTACATAACTTTCTAGATGTGAGTGATGTTTTTAGAGGCTCATATCTAAAAAATAGAGTCCTAAAACAATTTTTCATTTATCTACTACTAGCAAAAAAATACCTATAGTTTTGGGAATATCCCTACGGTTTTTGGAGCATTCTCTTTTTGGTTCAATTTTTTTGGGTACACATCATCTTTTTTTAAAGACCTATTTTAGATTATCAACCTATGATGATTATTTCTAGTTTTATGTGAAAATAATAAATTTTTTCACCTCTCCTTTGGCATTATTTCACTATAATTAATTTAAAATTTAACTCTAATGTTATTATTTTATATTTGATTATATTTAATTTCATGTATATAGGTATATGTATTCCATTTTGATAT
The DNA here is from genome assembly GCA_037957365.1 of Torreya grandis. Lineage (NCBI taxonomy): Eukaryota > Viridiplantae > Streptophyta > Pinopsida > Cupressales > Taxaceae > Torreya > Torreya grandis. The sequence goes on along the minus strand of JARHVA010001212.1, from coordinate 2,466,395 downwards.
AAAATCATTTTCCCGTGAATTACATAAACATGTTAATATATATATGGATCTTATATTTTTAGATTGATGTTCGAACATATTTTAAATAATTTTGAGGCTTGTCCTGACAATTTGAACTATTTGTGCTAATAAATGATTATTTGAACATTTGCACCTATCAAATCTAACCACAATATAGAATAATGTAAGGATAATATAAATGGTCCTAGTCACTATCATGACCATATGGATGGAATTAGTAAACATGTATGTCTTGGTCGCAATCATTAACTTGTAATAAATCCCTTCACTTGTGTTCCTCTGCATTCACCTTTTACACTAATTGCACACTTAAACTCTTATCCTCCTAAAGTTAAAATAAATCTTAAAAATATGATATGCATAAGGGTTTGGTTTTGGGTTCTATGTATATAGGGTTAGTGGCATCCCATCACCATTTTATTTTCAAACCCCTCAAAAATAACATAGAAATGGAAATTTGATAAACATAAATTAAATAATATAAATAGATCTAGAAAAGTGTAATAAGAGCACTCAAAATAGAATGCTTGACAAGGATTACATAAGTACTTGATTGTAAAGGGGCTTAATCACTTTTCTATTTATATATAACTTGAATTCAAACTTTGGTGAAATTAATGTGTGGGGCTGATTTTCAATAGCTAGAAATATGAAAGACTAAAGATGTGAACAAACCCATTGAATTTAAAATGTGGCACAAGAAAATGTTCTATAATCATATATGTATTATATTGATATGTGTTAGGATAGTATGGATAATCATGGAAGCAGGACAAAATAATCTTAGAATTAAAATGGAGGTTTGCATGGTGATGCATGAAAGGGTTTCTAGGCTTTAAAAATTGTCATAACAGTTCAACAGTGGAAAATTTGGACTAATCATCCATAAAAAACAAATTTGCATAACATACATAAAATAATGTGAAACAAATCCTAAGGTACCCTTTTTTATTGCCTTTTTTTCCCCCACTTTGACATGTATTATTACTTCTTATCCACAAAGTAGGTGGCATGATCACACACTTCAAAATATAACATATAAAAAATTCTATAGATATTGTTTCATATTTGAGATATTTAGTACTAAAATGTTAAGTATTAAAATATAAAAAACTACACTTACCTTTCCTATACAAAAATGGATAAGAGGAACATCATAAATGATCAATGTGAATTGTATTACCAAAATGGTACCTCCTATATCCTCAATATGCAACAAAACTTGTTAGGGGATGGAACTCCACTTCTAAAAAATATATTTAAGTCATTATGTCACTAAGACTTTGGAATTTAAGTTTAAACGATAAAATCATCAGATAAATATCCTTAAATCTCATTTAATAATGGATAAATTGTCTATAATGAGACATGAAAATCATCTTAATATCAAGAATAATAAATGTATAAAATAGTTACCCACTTTGAGATATGAATGAATCATATGGAACATCATTGAAACTTTTATCTTGAGAAGACTTCCCTTTCACATCAATATTATGGAAATCATATGTAACATCATCATATATTATAAACATCATTTATAGGTGGGTGGAATTAATTATCAATAACATCATATAATAAAAATTGGTAAGCATTAGTGGGTAATAGAGACATGAATATTAAAGATATCAAATATCAACATGTGGTCCATTTACCGATGTGTTATAATAAGTGTATTTGTATTAATCAAACATGTGAAATGTTTATCAAAATGAATTAAATAAAAAAACACTTTTAAAGGTTTTTTTCTTTATTATATAAAGTGAAAACATGAAAATAAAAGTTGAGTCATTATTACCTTTTCCCATTATAAATTTTGAAGATAACTTTTACAATGGGTTCCTGAAGATCATTTCTTACACACTAATTAAACTATGTAAGGGTTGGCGCCACACTAATTAATAGGTCAAGGTTATTAATTCATAGTGTGATTAATTTTATTGATTTATGACATATTTTTTTATTTTTTCACAATTATAACATCTAGTAGAGGGTTACCCTAATTTTTAGCTTGTATAGTCATGTTAATCTTTATGTAATCCTAGTTAAAGATTTTAAGATCCTATTCAAATAATGTATGGTTCTGGCTTATAATTTGAATTGAAAATTTCCTACATACACCTACAAAATTATAGACTAAAAACACATATTTTAGAAAAACAAATTTGATTTTACTTTAGTTTAATGTGATGCAAGGTATCATACATGTGTGAGAACTAAAACATGGTGTCATGCTTAAGATAATATAATCACTTGGACTAGAGGAGATAGATTATGATTAGCCTTAGCCATATGGTTTTATGCTCAGGATAATAGAATCACTTGGACTAGAGGAGACAGATCATGATTGGCCTTGGCCATATGGTGTATCATACCACAATGTATTTTGACTCTATTATGATCATGGATTTTCCCAAGTAATGGAATAGTGAATAGAAATTTTGATCAAGAAGACAATCCAATTCAATTGGTAAGATAATTGACTATCAAACAGAGGTATTTGTGACATGTCAAGTCCTAAAAAAGAGCTAGTTTCTATTTTTTAAGGGTTTAAATATAATATACTTAGCATCAAAAGTAACTTAATCTAAGGATTCCTCTCAAAAACGTTACGTAATTTATAAAAATGGCATATGATTTTGAAGTTAGAGAAATTTTCATGGTTGTAAAATTATCAATATATGTAGGTGATGGTTTCACAACCACCATGGTGTTTTTGAAACCACTATAGTAGTTTTTAAACATTTAATGGAAGTTTTGAAACCATTATGATGGTTTTATAAGTGCCCCAATGGTTTTTCCACTACCGTGGTAGTTTTAACATATATAGAGTGGTGTTTTTCCTACATAATAAATTGAAGAAACATAAAGGATTTTTGGATTCAATTTATAACTCTTGGGATTTTTATGCAATCCTAAATGGTGTTTGTGTGTATTTGTATGAACCTATATAGTTTATAAAATCCATTTATAGATTCAATTATCATCCATGGGTGTATTAATTTAGTGTTGGGTGTATTAAAGAGATTGTTTAGAGATGTAGTTAATAGCAGAAGAAGCATAATGAGTGAATGGGAGATCGTGAAGTGCATATAAGGTAGTCAAGTCTAGAGAAGCCTTGATTTGAAGACTACATCATTAAGATGACTAAGTTAAATAGTCTCTCTTGCTAAAAAATCAAGGCATCTACTAAATAGTGAAGAGGTCATTATGAGAATAGGATACTTTTGAGGTTGGTGTCTTTATAATCCCAAGAAGGCAAAATCTATTTAATTTCCTAACATAGTTGAAAAGAGGAAGCATGGCTTACTCCTACTAGATTTTTCTCATATTGAGTTTCTCCAAGGTGTATATTGTGTATCACTCTTTCATGTTGCATTTGTTTTCCTTGCATGTTTTTAATATCTTGTAGCTAGTCTAACACATAAAACACTTAGAGAGCTCAAGAAACATATATCACAAGCATATTACTTATTCTTAAAGGTTAAATATCTTTACATTTACATTGTGCTTCTACACAAGCATTTTAAGTATAGCCCTGTATGGAGTAAAATCATGTTTAGATGTGAAGGAATGTATGTAATGGATGTATCATGTAAAGGGTTGCATATTATTTTTTATGTTGTATATGACAGTCATAAGATCTGGGATACATATTAAAATAACATTTTTGGTATTGTCCTATGGTATATAACTTGAGGAAAACCCCTTGTCTAAAAAGGATTCATGTTGGTGAAGCTTAGTGTGGAATATCCACTTAGTTTACAAGTCAAATAGTGACACATGTACCTTATAGCTATTGAAAAAGGATATGATTATCATCTTAGAGGATGTGTGGCACATCCTTAGGCTTCTGATAAGTAGATAACATGTTTTGGTTCAAATTTCAAAGGGGAAAGTGAGTACAGGGCACACGAATATTACGTCAAGAGATTTAGACTTCTTTCAAAGAGAGGGAGTTAATATTCAGATTGATCCTATAGGAAGAGACCATGATTATATAGACACACATTTGTACATATTAACTTAATCATGAAGGTTGACACATGGATCATTTCTTGCTCATATGATCTACATAACATAGTCCAAGAGATGGAGGAGAGGTATCCTATGTGATCATAGGAGCAATGCATACTTTCCAAACTATATCAAGACCTCTATTAATTTTTGTATAAGCCAAATTAGAGAGTGAACACTTTTTTAGTTTGGGAATATGAATTTTTGGAAGTGATTAGGCTTGTTAGCATACCCATTTCCATTTGAGACATAAAGAGACCACTCAAACCCCAGTGGTGGATAGAGGGACTTAATAGATGATGTGACCTCATTGTTTTAGACTGAAGGAGGATTATATACACTCTCGTGGATGTGGAAATCACTTAGAGGCTATATAGGGACATCCAAGATCAGTTGAGGATGTAATATATCTTGGGATTATTAGGAAGAACAAAAAGAACTAATTTTGATACATAGACAACCATGAATAGTTTGAATATAAGATGTTATTAAGACTATGCAGGGTTACATGTGATGTTCCCATGACTAACTAATCAAGGAGATACCTCGAGCACATATTCTAACAAACAAAGAAAAGTAATATGTGATGCATCTAGACCTAGGGTTCGATGATACAGGATCTATGGAGGCCTAAATGGTGTGGTGGGCTAAGGTTTCCCTAAAACCATTATTCATACCTAAGGTCAGGGGGCGTTAGATAACTCAGAGAGATAGTATGGATATTACACCTTTAAGACTAGATTGAGATGCAAAGTGGGCCAAAGTGACAAGGAGGGGGACAAGCCTATCATGGTTTATATGATTCAGGAGACATATGACACATACTAGAAACTAATAAACCTAATAAAATGAGTCAAATAATTTATTTTTTATATGTAGAATTATGTAATCAATTTTTTTATTAATATGTTATCAATTTGTAACTACGGTGATGGATTCCATCATTCACCATCTTAACAATGGTTGCTAGACTAGCTCAAGACATACTTGAGGACATTCCAACTATGATTGAGTGGACACATGATAAGGAAAGGAGACATGCCACCCTTTTCAATACAATGATCTAGGAATAAGTGATATACCATCAAGTAGTCACCAATATATAGAGAACACAACTCCTAGTTATGCTAACAATAATCACATACGAGAGAGACATGATTAAAGATGAGGCAAGAATGCCCACACCAACTAGTGATTGGCTCACACATATTATGTTTGAGTAATACACATATGTTATAGCACAACTTTGGAAGTGCATTGGAAAACTTCTCTTTGGATCCAGATCTAAGAGAATAAATACCTTTATATCTACAAGATTTGTTCCTCCAAACTTAGTTAAAAAAGGCAAGGGCACCATTCTCATGTACCTTGATTATGAGTTGTATATGTGCCCCTATGTACTTTACTTTATACTTATTATTGTATAATATATTTTATGTTCTACTTATATGTCTTTATTTATATAAATATATGTGAAAATATATATGAAAGTGTGTGCTCTAGTCTTTAAACAAAAATAACAACATTATATATATATCCCCTCTTAAAGAAAAAAGATTTAAATTAAAATAACTAATGGCATAAAATAAGTATTCCTATAATAAATTTGTGATTGTGATCATTATATAATTCACGCATATAAATATAAGTTGTGTTTGAGCCACTAAACTTTACTAATTTATATAAAACAAATTAAATAAATTAAAATAAACTTTATTCATCCGTTATTTTCATCTAATATTTAATCATGTTTATATTAACATAAGTATTTATTTTTCATTTAAAATTCAATTTGATTTTTAACTAAATCATAAGATAATTTTTTTGAAAACAATAAATTGAAACAAATAAATAATCATAAATAAAAATGAAAAGTACAACCTTAAAGCAAAGTATCATTTGAAATAAAGAGAAAATACAACAATCAAACAAAGTCAAAGAGAAAGATAAATTACTTTAATAAAAGCATCATTAAAAATCACAAATTTATTAAAATAGATTTTGAAATGACTAGTCACATGAGTCACATGAATCATACAAGTTAAATAAATCAAAATTAAAAAAATCAATTAACTTTTGAAAAGAATAAATATTATCAATTAACTTTTGAAAAGAATAATCAATTTACAAATAAAATAATGTAAAACTCAAATATGTTATGAAATAAAATATCAAAGAACATTTGAAGTAAAATATATTAATAAAAATATGCTCATCTTAAATTAAATGTCATAAAATATAATAAATAATTAAATATAGAGGGAGACATAGTGTATTGTGTTTGTTTCGATATTAGATTGTTAAATTTGTCACTGGAATATGGATTTGATCATATAAATTTGTCATTGTCTATTGTATTATATATAAGATATAATTTAAATAGAGGGAAATTTTAAGATTATATGGGCAGTTTTAGATGACTATCAAAGCATACAAATTAACTTGGTCAAATACTATAATCTGTAAAATAATTCTTTAATATTGTTCACCGACCTTTGATTCGATCATTCATCTATTGCCCTAATTTTACACAATTCAACTTATAATCCTTCAAAATATATTGATCCTACCACATAAATTTATAAAAGTTTGTTTAAGTTAGTCTACCCTTTAAGATATTTTAGAACTCACAAATTGAACAAAAAATCATTTAGTAAAGATTAATAGAACATTTCACTCATGTATGCAATATGTGATTGATGATGAAATAAACTATCATACATATCTATTAATAAACGATTAAATTCTAATTTTGACAAAAACAATATACATTACTGATTTTCAACAATTAAGAGTGAAATAATCAAAAAAGTAAATTGAGTGCATACAATTTTAAAGAAAATTTAAGCACATACGCTAAAATTATCAGACGATCATGATACGTGTTAGATCAATACAAACAATATTAATATAAAATCTAACACATAAGATAAAGACAATGATACATGATATGTGTCAAATCAATACAAACAACATTAACATAAAACCTAATACATAAGATAAAGACAGTGATACAAAAAAGTCAAGGGAACATTTTTAAGTGTCTATAGTACTAAATGATGTAAAATGTTTTATTAAACAACCCTGTCTAACCTAAAATTCCAATTAGTGGCTACTTTTTCTCACTTTCTCATTGTATAATTGGATTTGTAACAAGCATTATGGAGACCCTTGCCTAGAATTAACTTGAATGATCCTTATGTGTTAGTCTTTCTACTCTTTAAAGCAAAAGAAAAGCATGTAAGTTGATCTACTTTACATGAAATGTCAAACTTAGAACAAATGATTTTCTGCTTTAAGTCTAGTTATGGAGTTGACTTATGGGTAGATTCTAAGCTTTAAACACTTTACGAATATCTTATATAAATTTATTACTTTTTAAGTTAAATATTAAAGCAATACCATGATATCATAGAAAGTAAGGGATATGATATGTATATAAAAAGATATTTGGTGAAGGATACATGAATTGATTCCACGAATGTCAGGTTGTCATGTTTTTTAAATATTTAATTAACTCTTTGGATTCTGCGGAGTCATTTCATAGTCAATAAAATGTCTTTTGGTTGGCATTTTCAAACAGTAAGTACTTTTATCAAATCGATAAAAGATATCCTAACGTGTAAACAAACTTTAGATACCTCAAAAGGGACCCCAAGCATTTATTAACTATTAAATTATATGCATTTAGCATATTTGTGTACTTGTCAATTACTAATTTAAAATTAAGTATCATTAATATGTCCCCTTAAAGTTATTTGATATTTTAAAAAATAATTATTATAATTAATTTTTTTCTTTTTTATTTTTACATAAATTTTATAATTTAAATATATATAATAGATTTCATTAAAAAAGACATTTAAATACATATAATATTGACTGTAAGCATAAGTAATTATCGAGTTTATTGGCTTACAATAACTAATTTATTTAATAAAATATTTTATCGATTTTAAGATTTATGTGATTCTAAATACCATAAAATTGTTGAATAAATCACATTGCTTAAGATATAAACTGAGTCTATTAACTCTGATTGCAACTAGCAAAATATATTAACTTTCTATTTCTAGAAAATATTAAAGGAATGATGTACTTCGCTTATTTTGGATCTGTGCAGGTCTGTGAGAGGCTACATTTATCAACATCAATTAGAAAAGGACATGTGAGTGCTCAGATCTGAGAACAGAGAGTCTATGCGCCCCTAGATAATTATGCACTACCTAGATGCCTACACAATCGCGACACTATTTAATGCTCTGCAAAATGTCCTCTATAATTTTGTTGATTTATGATCATGTCCCCCGTCATGCCTATGTCTAATGAGGTTGATTGTATATTCATATTTATTCAAGTTCATGTGAATATCCCTGGTTGCCTTCTCTTTACTTCAAACCCTAGTTGTGCACTAGAAAACAATTGTAAACCTGTGACAATAGGTGAAAGGGAAAGGTTGAGATAACATTAGCCACCTTGTGACTAAGTGATGCTAACATGTTCAATACTCTGAGGAATGTATCAGCTCATATGTAGTTCTCCCACCTAGTTGAGCGTGTGCAATCTTGCGTAATGTTAAGATGTTGTGCAATCTTGTGTATGGTTCAACACTTGACAACCTGTGACTTGACCTTACAAATAGTATTCAGACTTAGTTCAAGGCTTTCTCTTTTAAGGGGTTTTTAATTTAGAAGCTTTAGATAAGTTCCTCTCAAGGTGTAGAGTGATTTCCAATTATAGTTAGATATGTGCTAAGTATGTCTTGGATAGATAAATACTTTAGCTCAACATGATTAAAAAGTTGACTCTTTGGGTTATTTATTTTGAACTGACTTGTGAAATGTGTGTGCTGGCCCTTATGGATGCTTTGAATTTTGTAAACTAGCCATTAAAGGCAATGGGGACAATTATGCCCTAAGTTGACAATTCCAAGGTGGTGGACCTATCTCAGAGGTGCAGAACTGTCTAAAAAACATGAATAGTGCATGAGGTCGGGAGAGAATTTGAGAATGATATTAATTATTTTGATAAAAAAAACTAAGAATTTTTTGTGTTACAATAATGACAATTTGGAAGGGTCATTCCCGTATATGAGAGAATTACTCGAGGAATGGTGAATAAGAGTCATGTATGTGAGCATAAGTCAAGTAAACTAAATTTTAGTCAAATTACATATTATTGAGTCCCTGATACCAAATATGAGTGTCTACATTTTTCTAATTTTATTTTAGTAATGAAATTGCTAGCGTAAATGGATAAAAAGACCATATTTGAAGATAAATGTGATAGGTGTGCTCAAACATGTACTATGTATTGCACCTTGCTCCATGCAAACCTAAAATTAAACATGTATAAATCAGTCTTTTCTTATGATGTAAAAATAAAAAAATAACAATATTGAACATATGTGAAAGTGAAGTTAAAGAGGAACAAATACAACTATCTGCATGAGAACCAAGCTTATCTTATGAAAAACAATGGAGAATGGGGTTATCATGCCCCATAGAGATGCCTGAGTAAGAACATGGATTGAGTTGTATATGCCCAAACCCTCATTTCAAACAAAGAAGTGCCTAGAAGTTATGTTATACCTAATTTCAACCCCACACAACTCTGATAAATCTAAGCAAATGGAATCCACTAAGGGTTCCAATAAATCTCAATAATCCCTGAGATTTTGAGTAAAGTTTCTAAATCATCTATTTCAAACAGATATATGGTTCAATCTGGGTAATGTTTGAATAATTTATGAGTATAATTTATTTTTGGAATAAATTTTAGTAATAGTTAACATAGAATGATATGGATTTCCATTCCATTTGGTGATTTGACTAACCTAAGTCATATAACCTATGCTAATCTATCATGATATATGTGAAAAATATGAACATATGCCATGTATATGCCCTCATTGTAATAACTTGTGTAAACTGAATCTATAAGCTATGTAATAATCTCATAAAATCTGTGAAAATATTTCATAATTAAATATGAAATTTGTGACATATGTCATGTATATGCCCCCAATCTAAGTTAGATATTTCATAATCTGAGTAAAAATGTATAATTTTTACGTATAATTGTACCATTTTGAAATTATTTATGCCAAAAAGTCTATTATTTTTTGTATCTGTGAAGGCTTTGTCTCTAAGACAAGCTATTATATATTCTCCCCTTTTGAGGTGAGGAATGAAACCTACAAATTAATTATCTCAAAAGATAGTAGTTAAAGGCATCGTGTTTTATAGAAAGCATGCAAGTAGCGTAAACCATATAATAACACGTGGATAATATGTTATCATAATAATAAGGCATCTAAGTATATATGAGACATGTATTTTAAGCAATCAAGTGTCATGTCGAGATAAATATATCAATGAACAACATAGTGAAAAATCAGCATAGCAATGACTATCCATAAAATGAGTACTAGTAAGTACACAAGCAAGTGCATGATATGAATCATGGTACTGCAAACAAAAATAAGAGTGTGTGATATAGATCATGACACCAACCACCTCAATAGAGAATCCCAATTTTTAATCACACATAGAATAAAATGAAGTCATCTAAGAGTCACACACAATGAATCAATCACATATCACACAAGGCCAAGGGCCACACTCAATGGAAAATTTAATGTCACACACTTAATGGAAAATTTAATGTCACAAAAACAATAATATTTTTAATGTCACACATGTACAATACAATGTAATGTCCCACACAAACATAATCAAATAAGTAACAAACAACAACATCAATCATACATAAAACATGCAAGACTAATCTACATAATCAATGCATGCCATAATTGAATATAGAAGAATACAATATCCATCAGTCAACATAGTATGTAATAAATGTAAATTAGATCTATATGATCAATATAAATAATCATAGAAAGATAAAACCTATGTAAATTATCTAGATGCCCCTAGTAATAGTGTGCTTCTAGTGTAGGAAAGTGGCTCCCAGGTGTAGGCAAGTATTGCATCTATATGTTTAGGTCATAGGAAACATGTATGCCCTACATCTCACTCATGTATACTATGAAATATGTGCATAGAATAAAACTATGTATGATAAACATAAACAAATCATTTAAATAAATAATACATGTCATGCACAGGCCCTGATTTTTTTACATTTGAATATTTTATTTTATTGTTATTTTTTGATTTCTTAGAATCTAATATGATTATGTATAAAATTAACATAAGTGTATTATGTCCATAGGGTTCTTCACATGTTTCCTCTCAGGTGAGGCCAAATGATAAACCCATGTACCCAACTTCTTTTTGATCACAAAAGGTCCTAGCCAATTTGGTTTGAACTTGCATTTGGTTTCCTTATATGCATTTATATTCTTTTGATTTTCTTTTAAAACCAAATCAACAACTCAAATTATTAAATTTGAATTTTATTATTATTTTTCATTTTTAATGTGATTTTGATACACCTTGAGGTGTTTTAGAGCCTACATAAATTTTTCATCCAACATTTTGAGTTCATGTAGTCATTATTCTCAATACTTATTATCTTTAATAAATCCTTAGAGAGACAGATGCAAGGATGGCATTTCTAACTCTAGAGGGGAAAAAAATGTTTCATAAACCAAAGAATAAGGAGTATACTTTGTCGGTGTATGAATACTAGGGCAATAAACTCATAAGGCATAAATCATTTCATTATGCCAATCTTCACCATTCCTTGTAACTATTTTGCTTAAAATTTTGTTTATTGTCTTATTTGTTGCTTTTGCTTGTCCATTTCCTTGTGGATAATAAGGAGTACAAAATGTGTGATAGATTTTATACTTGGCACAAAATTTCTTAGCTATCTTATTTTTTAAAGATGATCTATTATCTATTATCTATTATAATGGCTAATGGGAGCTAAAATTATGAAATAATATTTGTCATTAGAAACTTAGATATATCTTCTCCTATACTTAATCATGAAGGTATTTCTTCTACCCATTTTGTAAAATATTTTATATCTATAATGATAAACTTATGACCATCTAGAGACTCTATATTTATGTTTTCTATCAAATCAAATCCCCATAGAGAAACTGGCCATGGTGATATTGTGAGTTATTATTCTTGTGAAGGTGTGTGATTCAAATTACCATGTCTTTCACACTTTTCACATAATTATGCATGCTCTTGACATTATTGATACATCATAGGCCAATAGTATCCCATCCTTAATAATTTGTAAGACATATATTTTATACTAAAATGCCTACCACATTCACTATTATAGACCTCTTATAGATCTATTTTAGCTTTTTCCTCGCTAATACATCAAATTAAGTGCCCATCCAATAACCTCTTAAACAAATATTTAATTTTTGTTTATCATTATTTGATAAATTATCAGGGATCACAAGCTTAAGCAACAAATTATAAACATATATGTACCATTCTAAATTTCATGCATTGTGTGTGGTTACAAGAACTAATAAAGCCACTAAATATTTTATTGTAACCAATAGTTTTTGTACCTATCAGATAGTAAAACTTGCTTAATCATAATTAATATCAATAGGGACCATATAATTTTCACTATCCATGGCATCGATGTAACGATTTGATTTTTGAGGTATACTTTCAATCCAAGAATTTTTAAAATGTGTTCATAAACATTGTACCATATCTTTATATGAGATCAAAATTTCTTCTTTTGTTTGATAACCATCTATAACCTGGCCTACAATGATTTGAGTCTCCATATACCTGAATAGATTTTATTTTTAATGCATGGGCTGCATACAATTTTAGAATCAGTGCCTCATAATCAATGTTATTATTTGTGTACAAAAATCATAGTCGATATGCAAATGGCATAGGTTCTCACTGAGGAGTAATTAAAACTATTCCTACACCAGCACTTGAGGTGTAAGTAGACCCATGAAAATACATGGTCCATGTATCATAGTCAAAGTGGTATGATGTAATATCATTTTTAAAGTATCATTAAACAATGTTGTATCAAGCAATGGTGTTGAGGCTAACTGATTATTAATTACTTGTCTTTTTATGTAATTTTGAGATATGAACTATAAATTAAATTTCATAAATAACATCACCAATTTAGCTATATGTATTGATAAATTTGGTTTTCACATGAGGAATTTTAACAAATAAGCATTTGTAATAACTTGTGCTTCATTAATGATCATATTATGTCAAAGTTTATGTGTTGTGAAAACAAGAGTTAAACATAACTTTTACATCACATTTTAGTTTTATTCATATACCACTAATGTACAATTGATGTAATAGATTGTGCATTCTCTGTGTTCAACATCATATTCTACTAATAAATCCCCTAAATCATGATTTATGGTAAAAATATATAAGAGCAAAGGTTTATCTTATATTGGAGGCATGAGAATAGGTAGATTGAGTAAATATTCATTTATTACATCAAAACTCTATCGACAACATCCCATTCAAATATTGTATCTTTTGTTAGTAATTATGTGAAGATTTGCATCTTATTAGCTAATTGTGCCACAAAGTTCCTTATATCTTGAAAATTTCCCTATATAGATCACATTTGTTTCAATTCTTTTAGTGGAGGCATGTCCATAATAGATTTGACCTGTTTAGGATATACTTCAATGCATCATTAAGATATAATGTAACCAATTAACATCCCTGATGTTACCCTAAAGACATAGTTTGTTGGATTTAGTCTTATATTATATTTTCATAATTATTTAAATATCTATCATAAATCTATAGCATGGTCCTATTGATGTTTATATTTGGTTAGTAGATCATTAGCATATTCTTCTACTATCTTATGTATATAATCATGAAATATATGCATCATAGCTCTCTAATAAGTGACCCCTGTATTCTTCAATCCAAAGAGCATAACCACATAACAAAATGTTCTCCATGGTGTAGTAAATGACTTTTTTTTTATTGATCTTCAAGATTTCCCTTTATTTGATTATATCCCAAAAATACATCCATAAATGATAACATTTCATAGCCAATTGTAGAGTCTTAATCATATAAATATATTTCAAGGGAAAATCATGGTAATATATACAACATCTAATGTGTCCATTAAGCTTTAAAACTGACACTATATTAGAAACCTAGTTAGGATAATCAATAGATCAAATACACCCTACTTTCAATAGTCTTTGAATTTTGTATATAGCCAAAAAAGCTACCTTTGGATGCATTTTCTTGATTTTTTATTTAACTAATTTTGTATCTATATGTAATACTACGTTATGCATTGTGATTTTGGGATCAATTCTTGGCATATTTGAGTAAGCCCAAGAAATCAACTATGGGTAATCCCATAAAACATGTTTGAAATATTGACCTTCATCATTTTTCAATGTGTCTTTTAGGAGTATTGATCTTTGGTATTTATCTATTCTAAAATTAAATTCAATTATTTCTTCATTAATCAACAATGATCTATCTTCCACATAAGGTGTAGATGGAATGGTATATGGTCCATCTGCTTAGAAATGAATATTAGGATCTTCACTCTCTCCAAAATATGCATGGGAATTTGTTGTATGAGGAAATATATTATTATGATAGAAGGAAGGGAGGTCCTCATATGCCCCTACGTATTCCAAGAAAGACTCTTCATTAGATAATTCACCTATTGTCCAATTTTATGGTGGTACCTTATCATCAGTTTATTCAAAATTTACTAACTAAAGTGTTAATACATGGTGGACTTCTTGTTTATGTTGAGGCTTTGATTTAATAAAATGCTTATAAATAATGAATTTCTTACTTTTCTTATGATCCACTTAATTATCTATATAACCATTGCCTTGATTACCATTGTGATTAAATGTGGTAATGGGATTAACAATACCTTGTGCATGTTTCCCAATCCCTATCCTATATATCCAAAAAAAATCAAATATTTTAGTCCAAAAAAATATTACTTTAAATATATTTGTGTTGATGAAGGGATGGGTGGAATAAAAAGTGGTGCTATTGTATCATTGTGAAAAGTAGAATCTTCATAATTTTGATGAGAAAGATTCATTAGGGTTATAAAAATGCATAGATTGTGTCATTTCACAATGTTTCAATGGTTCATGATCCATAGGACAAGTATATATATCCTTGATGACTAAATTATAATCAAGCATGCAAAGTTGAAGGTACTTCATTCATATCATGAATCTAAGGTCTTCCCAACATAATATTGTAACTGAGATCATTATGCATGACTTGACATACTATAACGATTATTCTAGGACCCATAGTGATGTTTATTTTGCTCATCCTAACACCTTATAAGGTATATTATCGAACCTCAAAATACTCATATATAAGTAGTCAATATCCTTGGATTCTATACCAAGTAAATTAAGGACATAATATTACAAATATTAAGGCCAAATCCATTATCCACCAAAACCCACTAAACTCTCATATTGTTGATTTTAACTTGAATATATAATGGGAGATATTGATTAATAATGTGTGTGGGTATTAAACATTCTTTTTCAAAATATATAATTTCCTCAATCCATCATAATGTATTTTTAATAAAATCTACTTAGTTTGGTTTTACATCACTTGCTAAAGTCTTATTATGCAAAGTTGCATATAGAATGTTTTTAGAGATAGGTGATTGCTTGAGTAATTCTAACATGTAAATATTGGTTGGGATTTTTCTAAGTTGATCAATAATATCATAGCCCTTTTTGGTATTAACTATCATCATGGGTAGTGGTTGGGGATGAGGAGGAATGGTTTCGATACCTAGCACCCTTTATCTTTATGTTGTGATAACGTGTACCTTGGAACCTAATATAAGTCTAGGAAGAATAATAGGGAAGGGATGGTATCCATCAGTATATTGAGGTCTAGGGGGAGGGGGAAAATGAGTCATGCATGCTCATTGGCATCTAGTTGTGACTAGAAGGATCTCAGATTAAACGTTTAAGCAATTTGTGTTAGTAAGAGATATGACAAAAAATAATGAAAAAAGTTATCTTTAGTCTATTTATCAACATATAAAATCCATTTAATTGCATGATTGTTAAAAAGTCATAGAGTAATGGAAAGTAACATGTAACTATAAATGTCATGAACTGGATTTTAAAAAAAACACTATGCATATCCATTATAGTCATGATTTAATTTGATAAAGAGACTAGGGTTTGTTGTGCTCAATATAAGGAATGGATTCACTAATATATTTTATCAGTTTTAGGATTTATGTGACCCTAAAATAACATAAAACTATTGAATAAATTAGACTACTTAAGATATACAATTACTTAATCTAATTGCAACTAAATAAATAAAGTAGCTTGTTATTTTTTAAAATACTAAATAAATGGTGTACTTATGATATGCCCTTAAAATATGGTGTGTTTATGGATATGTGTGGTGAACTTGTGGCTTACATACCTCTCATATTATCTTATCGCATTTTGCTATGTTTTTAATAAGTTTGGCCTATAGAATAACCATGGCTAAATAGATTATATATACGAGGTAGTGGTTAGAATTGGATCATCATATTATGAATTATTCTCTTATTACATTGTTATGGAGGTTTCCCCCTTGAAGTGGCTCAATTATATTTACAAGAATTATGATATTCTATCAATTATTATTATGCATCTACATATTCTAGTCTTATTTATGTGATATAATATTATATTATGCAAACATATAATTAATTTCATGACAAGTGGTATCAGAGCTTTAATTTGGGCAAGTTTTTTATGATGTTCCTTTTTTTAGATCTAGTGTTTCATGTCTCCTATGAATGGAAGGATAAAAAAACATAACTTGTGATCTAGGAAGAAATTAATTTTTTCATTACTACAGAATTGTTTGAAATGCATTTATTGAAAAAAATAGTTAAAAAAGGTCTAATTTTTTATCCCTGTGCAAATTAGTAGTTATTGAGTTCATATTTATGAGACAATCACAATGGTATAATCTACATGTACACTTTTTAGATCTAAAATTTTCACCCTTGTGCATATTAGTAGTCATTAGATTTATCTCAACAAGATAATCACAATGGTATAATTTGTCAATCATCTTTTTTTAGAGTTAAAACATTCCATCCTAGATCTTTTTCATGGTTGGTCCTAACACTCATGGATGTGAGAAAGGGAAAGAAACTACAAAAAATCCTCACAGGGATGACATGGATTTTTACATTTTTGATCTATTTATTTTTTGAGGTGGTTCACTCACTTCAGTCAGATTTACAAATCATGGTGTGGAAAGATGATATTGACATGATCAAAGGGGAAATATTTGGGATAAGAGGGGACCTAAATGTTTTTAAGGATAAATTGACACTTATAACGAGTAAATTATCCAATCTTATTTCTCTATCTTCAAAAAATAATCCTCCACCACTCCAGTTCAGTTCTCCCCATTCAAACAATCACACCTCCAATCTTGTTCTAAATCAGTGTTGTCAAAAGTGGACATGCACAAGTTTGATGGTAAGGATCCAATCACTTGTATCAATCAAATAAAAAAATTATGTGATCTACGTCAGATTCCATGTGCAAAAAATATGGTCATGTCTTCTCTGTATCTATAACATGAGCAGTTCATTTGGTATAGATGGTTGTGTGATTAAAATAAAAAGAGTGGCCTTCAAATTACCTAGTCTATATTTTCATAAAAATGTATCATAAAACCATCACAACAATGTCTCAAAAAAATACAATTATCTATCCAAACTACATCAAATAGGAACTATGAAGGATTATATTCATAAATTTTAGAATCTCTCCATACATGTGGATGAAAACACTGAGGCAAATTTGATGGACCTATTCTTGGGTGGCTTATAATATAGAATCTAAATGAAGGTTCACATGTTTAGTCCCAGTTCAATATTTGAAGCCTTACCAATGGTACACATGGTAGAGGAAAAATAAATATTCAAATGAAAATCTTTTGTTAATGTCTGTGAATGAAATTACCCATCCCCATCATTTCTTCAACACTTAATATTGACCACTCATCAAATTGAAGATAAGTGTGCAAAAGGGTTATGTTTTTGTTGTGATAAAAAAATGGAGCAAAGGACATAGATGTGTTGAAATAAGTTGTTTTACATTGAAGGTACTAATGAGGATGAAGAAGATGATGAGGCTTTAAGTGCAATTCTAGAAGAACCTGACGAAGACTATGAAGACTCTCAACCTTCTATTTCTTGTCATGTACTTTCAATTATTATTAGTCCTCAAACTTTTAAGGTGGTAGGTTTCCTCAAGAAATAAAAGGTGACTATGTTGATTAACTTTGGGATTACACACAACTTCATCAATAGTAAGTTGGTTATTCGTTTGAACTATTTAATATACCCAACTCTAAAATTTTAGGTTATGATTATAGATGTTGGTACAATCAACTATTCTATAAAATTCCATAGTATTAAGCTTTCTATGAGACTTTCTATTAGATTATCCTATGTGTTTTACTTCCATGGGTGGGGCTAACATTGTTTTGGGAGTGTAATGGCCCACCACTTTGGGCATAGTTGAGATGAATTTCTAGGAAATATTCATGCACTTTCATTTATAAGGTAAGACATTTAAACTATATGGTTTATGGGCTAAATCTCCACAACTTGTTAGTTCTCACCAAATGATAAAGTTACTCAAAAAGGTGTTGAAGGATTTATTACATGACTGTTTTCCATAGAATTTTAACCAACCAAGGAATCTACCCATTATGATTTACAATTGGTCTAGAGAACCATTCTATTGTTTTTGGTGCCATGACAAAAGGAATTTCATCAATAGAGTGTATGATCATGCCATCAGACTGCTTCCAAGTAGTACACCACCCAACATTAGACTCTACAAGTATCCCTATACCAAAAAGAGTGAAATTAAAAATATGATATATGAGATACTAGAAACAAGAATCATCAGACATATTCAAAGTGAATATTCCTTCCTAGTGGTCATGGTGTTTAATAAGGATGACACTTGAAGCATGTTCCCAATCTACAAAAAACTCAAAAAGTACATCATCAAAGATAAATTTTCTATTCCATTAATTGGTGATTTGATAGATGAATTGTATGTCATTGTTTATTTTACCAAATTAGATATTTTCTCTAGGTATCATTAGATTTGAATCCATGAAGAGGACATGTTAGTATAGGATTTTTCTCTCTTCCAATTTTACCTACATGGTTATTAGTTAGCTTGCTTAGGGTTATTAACATCATTAAGATAAATACACTTTATGCATTTTATAATTATGATTTGAGTTGTTACCTTTATGGTGACCTAATTTATCATTATAATTTCTCACTATATAATGTATCTCCTTTGTAATTTTTGGTTGATGAATCAGATAATCAGTATATGAAGCTCTCTATTGTTTTGCATTTGCTCTCACCTAATTATTGGATTTTCATGCAATCTATGACATTAATAAATATTAGTGTAATATATCATGGTATCAGAGCTCTGATATGATAGCCATTTTTCCATTTATAAATATCCTTGGTGAGATCCTTCTTGCATGCATCCTATAGGGTTTCTTAATTTTTTGATTCTTTATAGGTTTGGTGAGATTTTTTTAAAATTAATTAAAAATATTTAACTAGAGTCTCAAATTAAAAAATAGATAGTTTCATGAGATTAAAAAGGTGTCAATACCCTAAGCTCAATTATAAACATGACTTAGTTTTGTGAAATTTAATTTTTGTCCATTTTGGAGACTTTTTTGGTGATTTTGCACAAATCCATACTACCAAGTTCCTTATGGAAAATGTTTTTATGGGTTTTTTGAGATCATTATTGGGTATTTTATGGTTTTTTTCTAGGTTTTCTATATCTATATTCTCTGAACTTGACAAAAAATTTATACCTATTTACATACTACAAGAATTTTTAACTTCCCTTGCAATACTGGAAACATAAACAGTCCAAACATTGAGTTTTTTTAGTGCATGTACAATCACCAACTCCCCCAGACACCTACCAAAATTATTCAAAACCCTGTTAATTACATCTAAGCACACTAATCCTAACACCAAAATTTCCAATCCCAAAACTCCCAAGAACCTTGGCATCAAAAATTACGACTGCTAGTGTAGTCCATAACTCTGACATATAAGAGTTTTTGACTATCTAGCACCTACAAACCCTAACATCAGAGTTTACAATTGTAGGTGTAGTATATATATTTTATGACTTTAGGGAGGGTTAAAAAAATTTATGACTACAATCCTGATGGAAAAATTGATGCTTGACAACTCTGTTATGGGAAGTCGAGCAACCTCAGGCATCAAAACTTTTAGCACTACAGGTAGCCACTGTAAATCTGATGTGTAACCCTAAAGGTTTTCTATGATGAATGTAGGAGACCTAAAAAGTCTATATGTTTGAATTTTCAACTATGGGAGTAGTCAAAAACCTTAGAAACTATGTAAGTCCTCTAAAACTTTGACGATAATCTAGAGGACATCAAATTTAACATAGTGAAGTGTGACACTATTCATTTAAAAAATGGGTGCATCACCCATAATAATCTTTATCCCCCTGGTCATATGGTGTGGTAACATGATTCAAGCACCCAACTTATCCCTTAGCCCTTGGTCATAATAAATTAAGCCCATGGTCACTTCCAACCCAAAAATGCTTATCTTTTTCACCATGCAGGAATAAATTTTTTTTTGAGGAAATTGTTTCATAATTTTTTTAAAGCTTTTGCTTGAAAGGGCCTCAAGTTTTTTTTAGGAAGTTGATCAAAAATGTTTTCCACCATTTACACCCAAATTTTTCATGCAAGCTAAGATTCTCACATGGCTATAACTTTTGATCAGTAACTCAGATTTGAGTTCCATATTCTTCAATAGTGCTTATTTTTTTTATGATTTACACATTGGTTAAATTTTTGGGCTATCTTTAAACTATCTATTACACACTCTTTGATGCATTATCAACTGAGTTTGATATCTTTCTAGGTCTTTCATACTTCACACAAATTAATCAAGACGCATTCTTAGATGTGTCTAACATTTATACGAGCATGATTGTAATTGAAAATTTAGGGGGGGTCACTCTGATAGTTATAAAGGGGTATTATGTGGTGTTGTGTACTCTTTTTTTCTACATTTTTTGTTTATTTTCTATTTTAGATTAATTTCTTGCATCATGGAAAATTATTGGTCATTTCCTCCTCTTATAGCATTCAATTATCACAAATGGAAAACTAATGTGCTACTTGATTTAAGAAAACATGGATTCTATATGATTTTTATGAATGAGGAAATTAAACCTACTGTAGATGCATAGAAAAATAAATGGTTTAACAAATGTGATAAAACACATGTTTATCTTAGTTTTTCTATTTATCATGACTTATGTTTTCATATTGAATTTATTAAAATACCAAATTAAGTATGGAACATAATAGAAAAATTATTTAGGAATTAGGATGTGATGAGAGGTCATGAACTGGAGAATGAATTCATAAGTTTGAGCCCGAATGAATTTGACACACTATAGGACTTCTTCACTAAGTTTAAATCTTTGAGGTTGTATTTAAAATAATGTGGAATAGATAAGAAATATGATTAACTTTTTCTATCTATACTCTCTAAATTAGGTCCAAACTATTATGTGTTTGTGTCCACCTTCCATGCCACAAAGAGTGCTCTTGTAGCTACATAAACTATGCCTTATTTAGATACCTTTATTTCCAACTTGACTTAGGAGATAGATAAGTTCATACAAATGGTCACATTGAAGTCCTTAAAATCTCATGCACTTTTTGCTAAGGAAGAGAAGGATTCAAACAACAAAGAGAAGAAATAGAACAAAAATGATCAAGATAAGGATGTAAATTCCTCCACCCACAAATCCAACCATGAGACCTCTTCTTTTAGTTCTAAGATTAAGAATGATTGGATTAAATATGAGTTTTTCTTGGGAAAGAATGATGAAATTAATTGTTTCAAGAAGTAAATTGACCAACTAACTAAGATGCTTGAGAAGCATGACATCAATTTCTCTAATTTTACCATTCAAAATTCATCAACCCATGAATACTCTAAGGCAAATGACCATGGTAAAAAAAGGCAAAAAATAATAGTAAGGGGAAAGTAAATGGCAAGGCCCTAGTTGTAGTTTTACCTTTGACTCATACATGGGTCATTGACTCTAGTACTTCACATCACATGGCCTCTTCACAGATAGAGTTTAGTTCATTAGAACCATGTGACATGTCCTATATAAAATTAGGTGATGACACTTCTAAAAGGGTTCTCAGGAGAGGGTCTATTGAAGTGAGTGGTGGAACATTCAATAATTTTCTACGTGTTCCCTCAATTTTAATTAACCTCTTACTAGTTTACCAGATCACTCACCTTGGTCCAAGTATGCAAGTTGAGTTCATTCCATATTCAGCTTATGTTAGAGAGATACACTGTGATACTATTTTGGCAAAGGGAAAGATCAATCATCATATTCAGCTATATATATTCTCTCATTTTACTCCTGACTCTCTTTAAAATTCTTCTTCTTCAAACTCACCTAAACTTGATGACATTTCTAAGCCTGAGCAATCTTCTAATATTGATGACTCTTCTTCTAATATAGATGACTACAACATTGATGGGGACACACCTCCACCATCTCCTTGTCACCTTCCAAATGTTGATGAGTTGTTTTTTGATCAACCTACCCCTAGTCTGCTTTATAAATTAAAAGGAATAGGTATAATCATCTAAGACACATTAGACATCACATAGTCTATACCATAGTTTTAGGGCATTCAGTAGTCCTTCATTACCTCTACTCCCATGACACCATCATTAGATAGAACAGTTGTCCCTCCTACCTTTCATTTGAATAACCATTCCTTGGATATTAATCACACCTTGGTTGAAGATCCATCAAGCTCTTGGTAGACTCATTCACTATTCTAAGATGATCTGCTCTTTACTGTATCAACTTATGATCTACAGTCACCTCCGAGAAGTCTATTACAAAATACTAGATGGCTTTAAGTAAGTTTAGACTCTAGTGGGGATTTTTAACTTTCTTCTCTTCTTTTCTTTATTTTATGGGAGGATTTTTACTCTAAGGTTTTTTTCCTTTTCCTCACTTTATGAGATTTTCATTGTACTTGGGTACCTCATCATGCCTTGTTGTTAAGACCCAATTATTCTACCCACCTAAGCTATGCTTCAAGGGTGTTAATGTAGGATTTTTCCCACTTTTAATTTTACCTACATGGTTGTTAGTCAACTTGCTTAAGGTTGTTAAGGTCATTAGGATAAATACACTTTATGTGTTTTCTAATTATGAGTTGAGTTTTTACCTCTATGGTGACCTAATTTCTCACTATATAATGTATCCCCTTTTTAATTTTTGACTAATGAATCAAATAATCATTTTATGAATCTCCCTTTTGATCGGCATTTTTTCTCATCTAATTCTAGGGTTTTTGTGCAATCTATGATGTTTAGATATCTTGAATTAATCCAACAGGACACACCTAAAACAACTTTCCAAACTCATGAAGGCCATTATGATTTTATGGTCATGCCTTTTGGTCTCATAAATGCACCATCTACATTTCAAAGTTTGATGTATACTATTTTTAAGACATTTTTTATAAATTTTGTGTTGGTGTTTTTTTATGACATCCTCATTCACAACAAAAAGTGGGAAGGCCATTTGAAGCATCTAAAATAAGTACTTTTGGTTCTAGATTAACATTGGCTTTATGCCAAACCTTCCAAATGTGATTTTGACATCAAAGAGGTGGCTTGGGTCATATTATTTCACATGAAGGTATGAAAGTTGATCCTAAAAATATCCAAGCGATGATGGAGTGGCAACTGCCTATGACCCTCAAGAACCTTTGGGTATTTCTAGGGTTAACAAGTTACTATCACCAGTTTGTCAAAAATTATGGTAGCATTGTAACCCCTCTCACATCCTTATTGAATAAATACTCCTTCCAGTGGACTAAGATAGTTAACAAGACATTCAAATAAATGAAGATGTCTATATGCATCACTCTAGTTTTAATTACCCTTAATTTTTATAAAACTTTTGTTGTTGAATGTGATGCATTAGGATATGGCATGGGGGCTATACTCATGCAAGAATGTAAACCACTTGCATTTGAGAGTCATCATCTAATGGTAAAATAGGCTTAAGCCAATATATGAGAAAGAGATGATAGTTATTTTGCATGCAATCAAGTAATAGAGACCTTATCTTATGGGTTGACACTTTCAGGTAAATACTAATCATGATAGCCTCAAATATTTTTTATAAATGATTATCATTAGATGAATAACAAAAATGGATGACTAAAATTTTAGGATGTGATTTTGAAATAGTATATAAGAAAGGAAAAGATAATGTGGTATCATATGCACTGTCTAGATGGGATGAATCTATTGAGGCATTTTTATGTGCAATGAACATTTGGCAAGCAAATTAGCTAGAGGAAGCAAGATTAGAATGAGAAAATGACATGGATACCTAGGATTTGATTTAGAATCTTTAGCTTGGTTCTAGGGGATCTAAAAAAATTGCATGGAAGGGGAACACATTATGGGGTGTGTGTGTGTGTGTGTGTGTGTG
This sequence comes from Torreya grandis, assembly GCA_037957365.1. Classification (NCBI taxonomy): domain Eukaryota; kingdom Viridiplantae; phylum Streptophyta; class Pinopsida; order Cupressales; family Taxaceae; genus Torreya; species Torreya grandis. Next base: position 2,441,734 of record JARHVA010001212.1, on the reverse strand, counting down.
TGTGTGTGTGTGTGTATATACCTTTATAAGCATTCTCTTGTCAAACATAAAATCCTTCATGAACTTAATGCATCTCCAATAAGAATCCATTCATGATTTTTAAAAACATGTCATAGAATTAATCAAGATTTATTTTGGGAAGGACTCAAGGGGGGTGTCCAAAAATATGTGGCTAAATTCATTGTATTTCAGTAGAATAATGTGAAACCATTAAAACCCCAGGTCTTTTACAACCTTTATCCATCCCTAGCCAAAGATGGCAGGAGGTTTTCATGGATTTCAGTACTAGATTACTGCAAGCCAAGGGTAAAAATGTTATCATGGTAATTATGGATAGACTCGCCAAGTATTCTCATGTTTTCTCTTATCACAACTATTTGTCACTAATACAATAGTTTTTTATTTTTCAATACAATTCATAAATTACATGGTACTCCAAAGATCATTGTAAGTGATCAAGATCCCATAATTACTAATAATTTTTGGAGGGAATTAGATGCATGTTTTGACACCCATTTGGATCATAGATCATCTTATCATCCTTAATCTAATGGAAAAACAAAGGTAGTCAACAAATGTCTTAAAGGGTATCTTCATTGTTTTATTTCTGATAAATAGGATAAATGGGTTTATTGGCTGCCACTTGTCGAATGGTGGTATAACACTTCATATCACACTTCTTCCAAAATGTCTACCCTTGTAACATTATTTAGGGATCACCCACCATCCATCACTTTAGCCTTGAAGGTGCATCCCAAGGTTTGACTTGTTGAGTAACACATTCACCATCAATAAGAGGTATTCTCTAGTTTATGAGAGAATTTATCAATGGCATAGAATAAAATAAAGTATCAAGTAGATCGACACTATAGTGAGTGACATTTTGACATAAGTTATTGGGTCTTTATGCATATGAAACCATATAATCAGATCTCTCTGAACCATTAGAAAAAGAATAACAAGTTTTCCCCTAAGTATTATGGCCCTTATCAGATCTTGTATAAAATTGATAGTGCGGCCTACAAAATGGAATTCCCCCTATTCACTCGCATACATCCAATATTACATGTCATTTTACTAAATAAGGTAATTGGAAACAAAGTTTCTACTCAAATTGAGTTACCTAAATTAGATAAATAAGTTTGATTAATTATGAAGCCTAACGAGATCCTTCACACGTACACTAAGAAACTTCAAACCAAAGTGATTAAGGTGTATTTGATCAAATGGAAGAATCTACATTCTGAAGATGCAACATGGGAGGATGAAGCATTCCTACAGCAACATCTTAGTTTAATTCAATGTTGAGGACAACATTGTTTTGAAAGAGAGGGGAATGATACACCCTTAACGTATGGCATGTCCAGGGATATGTGTGGTTGACTCATGTCTTACACATTTCTTATATTATCTTGTCACATCTCTATATGTTATTAGTAAAGTCAACCTATAGAATAACCATGGATAAGTAGAGTATAAATAGGATGTAGTGGTTAATATTTATCATCATATTGTGAATTCTTCTCTTATTTCATTATTTCGGAGGTTGCCCCCTCAAATTGGTTCCATTATATTTATCGAGAATTCTACTCTTCTATCAAATATTATTGTGGATCTACATATTATATGATATAATATTTTATTATGGGAATATATAAGTAATTTGATTACAACTTAGCTTGTTTTAGGTCTGTGCAGGTTTGTAGGAGGCTATAGTCATCAACAAAAATTAGGAAAAAGCCTATGAGTGCTCATATCTTGAAACAAAGAGTTTACACATGCCTGTAAAATTTTGTACTCCTTGGGCTCTTGCATAGTCAAGACATTGTCTGATGTTATTTGGAACTCTCATGTGTAATTTTGTTGGTCTGTAACACTATCAATTATTGTATCTATGTCTAATGAGTGTGTATGTATATTTAGATTTATGCAGTTCTACATGAATATTCATGTTTTCATTTTATTTACTTCAAACCTAACTATGCACCATAAAAAACCTATAAAAATGAAAAAATGAAAGAAAGGGATAGGTTGAACTAACCATAGCCACCTCGTATGACTAGGTGTTGCCTACATGTCCAATACTCAAGAAGGAAATCAAACCATATGTATCTCTCCAACCTAGTTGAGTATGTGCAATCTTGTGTAATATTAATATGTTGTGCAATATTGTGTATGGATTTCAACACTTGACAATATATTACTTGACCTTGAAAATGGTATTCAAATTTAGTTAAGGGCTTTATCATTTAAGGAGTTTCATATTTTTAAGTTGTAGGTAAGTTCCTCTTAATATGCGAAGTGATTTAAATTGATAGATAGATATGTGCCAGATATGTCCTAAATAAATAAATGCTTTGGATTGATGTGGTTATATAACTAATTTTTTTGGGTTATTTTCTTTGAAATAAATTGTGAAACATGTGGGCTAACCCTTATGGATTATTTTAATTTTCAAAATTAGTCATAAAAGGGCACATGGACAAGTTTTCCCTGAGTGGATAAGTCCAAGGCATGGATTTGTCCAAAAATATGAATAATGACCTAAGACTAGGAGACAATCTAAGAATGAAATAAATATGTTTGAACAAAAGACTAGGAATTTTTTTTTTGATAGTAACAAGTATTTTGGAAGGGCCAATCCTATGTATGGAAAAATGGATAGAGGAATGGAAAATATGAGTTGTGTATGTGATCATAAGTCAATGAGGTTAATGGTTTGTCAAATTAAACATTATAAAAGTGCCTAATATAAAATATGAGTGTCTAAAAATATAAATATTAACATAAAATGAATTATAATAAATAAATCTAATTTGTTAAAAGAGATTACAATTTCTAATGAAAAATACAACAAAACATACAAATACCTAATATAATAATATATAGAAAACAATTTGAAGTTTGCAATCAAAGTGCCCTCACATATAACTTCAATAAAATATTATCTACCAACTTGATTTAAATTATTCTTAGCTAATAAGAAGAAGGATGAAGGACCCACAATCTGAAAAATATGAACAATGGATCCTCAAGATGACATTCCTATCAAGCATGTATAATGACCATGGTTATGGATCTGAGAGGTAAATCTAATGATGTCACAAATTATAAGGTGCATCAAGGGTTGATGTAGTTAAGGATAGGGGTTCCAATGAAGGATAAATTTTTCCTTGTAGCCTACCACTAAAAATACACACTTAGACATGAGACTAAAACCAAAACACATAATTGTATTGATCTTGAGGAAGTATCGAGATTACACATACACTTACTGTTTCTCTCCATATGAATACCACACAAGGGAATAATTCTAAAAAGTCCATATATATATATATGTATATATATTGAACATTGATTTCTACTCCTCTAAGCTTCCTCCTTAAGCACTTACACTTTCTTGAAATATCTTCTGTAGCTTCAATGTGCCTACTCCAAATCCTTCCCTTCTCTTTTTTGTCTCATAGTGTGACGTTTGGGATTCTCATTTACTTTGAAAATTCTCTAAATAAGCACTTTAATGATTATTGGACATTATTAGGGGTGGTTAACTACCACAATAAAAAATTCCACTTCCTATAGAGTTGAAAATTTCATCATGAGATAGAGAACACTCTATCTCATGACTTGAAACTACTTCTTATCCCTCCTAGAAGCCTGATTAAGTGTGAATGAGTCCATTATGGATTTATTTGACTGTCTAAATCCCAAAACATAGAAGATATTTTTTGGGGTGATGCAATATTACTTAACTAATCAGATGTTCTTGCATTAGAAACTTGAGGTAAGAGTTTGTGAGTATAGTTCTCAAAAACTTTGGTTAGGTGGTAGAATCACCCTTTTGACTTATAAATAGAATCCATAGCGTGCCCTTACAAACTATGATTTCTTCCACCTAACACGTCCAACAATATCTCCTCCTGTCCCCCATAAACATCAAGCTAACCTCCCCTACCATATCTCATCACCTCCTTCCTCTTCTCTATTATAGAAACCTCTCCTACTTCCTTTAATAAGATTTATTTATCTTTCTCCACTCTCATGTCATATTTTTCCCATATCCATTTATCCACCTCCACCCAATGTCTACATATTCCCACATACTCTTTCCTTTCAATAACACACCCCTTTAATAACCTTTATTGTAATAACATCATCCTCTATTTTTCCTACCTTTAAGGTGTCTTCAAAAAATTCATCCACCTTTCCTTATAATTCTACTCCTTCCAACCTTTCACCTTATTCATCAAGTATTTCACTCTCATCCTCATTCACATTTCCTTAGGTTGATAACACTACTAGTTGTTCATTCTCTTCATCCCCAATTCTTATGTGGGATACTCCCACATTTGAAACATATTTTAGTCATATTATTGATATTTTTTGAAACACATCTACCAAATCTATCTCACTCATCACCTCCATATCACATGGGTGACAATATTCATCTCTCCTCATCTAAACACTCCTCAGACCAATCCACAACTTGTGATATTTTCCCCTGATATATTCATAAATTCCCCTTGTTTCCTCATCATCATTCTTCACTTCTTCACTCCATGTTTTACCATCTCCACCTATTAAGTCATTTTTTAGTTACAAGGTAATTATTTTCCCATGTGATATTCTTCCTCCAACACCCATTCCTAATGTGCCTCTAAATATTCTAGAAACAAATTTTCCCTCTCTTCCTTAGTTGATCCATCTATTTTATTCACAACTTCCTCATCTTCCTCTAATGGAATATATTATTACTCTATATTTCCTATATATATGCATCATAATGATTCACTTGTACCTCTTTCACCTCCATCTTAATGCATTCCAAAATATATGCATATGTTTCTCCTTCCTCCAATAATTATTATTCAATTTGCATGAAGGTTTTCTCATTCTAATAGACATTATTTATCTTCATCTCTACAATGCATGACTTGATCCATGCTCTCCTCCTAATTTAATTATCTTAAATTGAAAACAAAACATCCTCTTACATGTTATTTAACATGCCTTGCACAATATATATCCATTCTTAAAATTCTCAACCTTTTTCATAAGTAATGTAGAGTAACCCTTCCTCCTCCTCCTTGCCTCAACTCTCACTTGGGCTTACATGGCTCTCAACACAAATTTCAACTCAATTAATCGGGTTGAAAACCTCTTACCTTTTTCCTCACAATATCTTACCGACTATTTAAACCTTTATATATAAATCTTATATAGGTCACACACCTTTCTATACCTCTCTCTCTCAATTCACTATTATTTACCAACATAAAAAATATGGGGAACACTTTTATGTACTGTATACCAATTGTTCATTTAATAAAAGATGTACCTAATTTATCTACCCACCCACATATAATTTAGAACACTCACTTCTCACTACACTCTTGACATGTACCCACTCTTTCCTTACTAGAGGATAAACACTCTCCCACTTCTCCTAGAGTTTTTCCTTGCTCTAATGCCACTTAATTAATTAGTGATAGGGGATATAATGAAGGATAGATTTTTCCTTGCATATTACCACTCAAAAAAACATACTTAGACATGAGACTAAAATTAAAACATGTGTGTTTAATTATCTTGAGTAAGTGAAGATATTAGACACGCACTTACTCATTCTCTATATGACTATTATACAAGGGAAGAATGCTACATAGTCCTATCTGGAATAAAAACTGATCTCTACTCCTCTAATCTTCCTCTTCAAGCACCTACACTCTTTCATAATATCTTATCCAAATTCATTCTAAATAATCCAAATCCTTCCCTCCTCTTTTATGTCCCATGGTGTGACTCTTGAGTTTCCAATTTGTTTTTAAAATACTCCAAATGAGTACTTGAATGATTATGGGACATTACTAGGAATGGTTAACCTTCATGGGAAAAACCTTTGCTTCCTACAAATGGATGGTTACATAACACTAGTAAATGTAGGCATACATTAACCGATGGTTTCATCATGACATAGAGAACACTGTCACTTTATCTCATGACCCAAACCACTCCTTCTTCCTTATATAATCCTCTAAAGTGTGAATGTCTTTGTGGTAGATTTATTTAAATATTATAAGCTCAAAAAAAAACATATTTATGGGTGATGCAAGATATATTTACTAATTGGATGCTTCTCCATCAAGGGTGTGTGTGGATCAACAATAAGAGTACATTGTAAAATGATTATCATGTGATCAAAAATAGTGTAGGCACAATCAACAATCCAAGAGAAAGAGACTTGCCTGGTTCCCTTTATTCGCAGTGTTTGTACACTCTTTTGTCATGAGTGTCTAGACTCTCCTAACACTCTTTTTAAAGGACCATTTTGGCTTAAGCATATTTTTCCTTGTTCCACATTTTTATTTTGTTTTTTACCATTTAAGGTCATTTTGTGTGACATTAAGGTCTTAATTTAAATTCAATATTTATATAAATACCCATGCATTCTAGTTCATTTAGGTATATAAAATAAATAAAGATAATTAATTATTCACATGAATCTATTGAGAAATTATAAGTGTTCAAAAAAATATCAATCATTTATTTGAGCATTCATTAAAACACAAAATTTTATGTTTAGACATACACCACAAGTCACTAGTTTGCCTATGATTAAAATGATCTAGGTTTGTTATTTTTTATATTATCACTATATATGGGTCTAAAAAAATATCAAGGTTGTTATAATATTCTCTTTTTTAGCATATGCCCCAAAACATATTTTATTCCTTATAGTTTTTAGGTATTATTTCCCAATTATGGCATCAAGAAGAATTTCTATTTTAAAGGTGATTATAGTGAAAGCACAATTCTAAGCAAGAATTTTGAAGACCAAAAATAGATGAACACATTCATAAAAAAAATTCTTGTATATAAGTTTTTATAGAGCATGTATATGGTCATACTTCATGAAGAGAGTATAAAATTCTCAAGACAAAATTCATTATCTGACACAAATTTTTTGGATCAACTATGTCACCTATGGATGCACAATTTCACTATCAAATCCCAATGACTATAACTAAATATCATGATATTCAAGATACATATCTAAACCTTTCATGTCACCTCAGTTATATAGTTTTATAATTAATTTACTAGTTTAATTATTGTTATATGCATGTTATTTAGCATATTTAAATGTTATTGGCATTTGTTTTACAATTTAGTGTAAATTCATTTATCCATATCACAATTAGTTTTCTAGAATTCAACCTTATGGTTTCACATTTTGGTGAACACATGTTCTCTTATAACCCCTCTAAGGTTATATCTTACTTCATCTTAAGAAAAATTTGATCCTCCTTGATTTTTCTAGGGGTTAATCCATTATACGCTTCCTTGTTTTTTATTCCAAACCCTAGGTTTTATTTATGAAAATTTGTAAAAACCTATTTGTTGTAAGATGTTTTTTTTTTTTCATTTTATACCACCTATTGTTTAGATATTTGATTACAACTATGAAAATAGATAGGATTAATCGATAACCTGTTGATTTTATTCAAACTCTTTTGGTTATTTTTATATCTTACTTAAATAAAAAAGTAGAATTTGAAAAGATAGCTAGTGTTTCTCCAAAAATTGCAATTTTTTGTTTCAAATGATGATAATGATGTACCTTTTAATGATAAAGTTGTGAATTAATCTTAAATTGATAATGCATGTGAAGTAGATCATGATCAACAAGCTTACTTAAATGAACAATATAAAGTTAAAACTATTACACTTTTTAGGAAACATGTCATGGAAAATTATAATTAGATAGTTATAGTAATGAATTTATTGAAATAATCTTCAAGAGAAATCATATATCACAAGTATATTTATAAGGTTAAAATTCAAGAGGCACCCTATAAGGTAGATAATAGATATAAGATAACTCATAATTTTGATCATGATCTTAAGTTTAGATATTTATTTTAAAAATGTTATGATCAACTTATTATCTTTATTAATATCATCCAAAAGCTTAAACATATGCCTTCTAATGTATTGATTTCTAAAGTGTCTTATAATATTATTCATTCTCAACTTTATATTGCCTTTAATGTTTCCCAAATTTTTACGTGTTTCACCTAATTCTCAAAATGTTATTATTTCTCAACATGTCTCCATTTCTTCTCAAGTCCTTCAAAATTATCAACAAATTTCAATTACTTCTCAATCCATTCCAATGTCTCAACATGTTTTGAATATTCCACTTATTCTACCATCTCTTTCTTATGATGCTTCTCAAATCGATTCACATGTTACTAATCTGTCTATTTTGTAAAATGAATCTATTCCATCTTATGCTAATTCCACTTATATTATAAATATATAAATGACTATTATGATGCATATATTGTGTGAATTGAAAAATAAAATCAAAACTCTTTTTTAAGGGTCTCAAAATCTAAATAATAGGGTCATTTCTAATGATATTATTCTAAACCCTTTGACTTATAAAATACTTTTTATCTATTTTAAATAGGTTTCTTTTCTCAAAACTTTTAATTTTTTAAAGGAAAGGGACACATTTATCATCACATGAGGGCCTTTTATGCCTATTATCTATAATTTTAATATGATGAAAAATTATTGATTAATTCATTCCCAAGGAAACTGAAGGATTATGCACTTAATTAGTTATATACTTTACCATGTAGATATTTACATTATTTTACAACCTTAAATAATGACTTAGTGTCTCATTTCCACATCAATATTGGTATGAGAATAAATTTTTAAAAATTATTTGAAATCAAACAATGGCCCAATTAGACCATTTGACTATGTGCTTCACTTTAAAATTATGGTTAGCATGATGGATTATCAACCACTACATAGTGAGATGCAAAGGATATTTTCCAATAGTTTACTTTCAATTGTCAATGAAAAAGTATTTTTCACGCTTATCACCTTTTTAATGAACTTTTACATTTTTTCAAAGACTTTGAGGTATAGGTTTAATATTAAAATGTGTTTAAGTATGGGTCAAATGTTCCAAATCCTAATGGTTCTAAGTTCCAAAATAAGGAAAAATTTAAGATCAAATTCAATTGTAATGAATTTCAACCCAATAATGAGACTAATAATGTAGTCAATGCTATATAAAAACTATCTGATAAGCTTTTATTACCTCAAAAAAGGAACATAGGAAATTTACCATGATAATTGAAAGTCCACATTATGTTTTAAAGAGATTTCTTGAGTGTAACATGATTAGTTTTCCTTCAATAAAAGTCTTTGATCATTCAAGACCATTTCCTAAGAATTATTATAAAAAAAATATTGTGATTATCATATAATTTTAGGAAATTTTACCAATAGATGCGTTACTTTGAAACATAAGATACATAATCTTATTGACAACAGCCAAATACGAGTAGAGGGGGGGAAATGATTTTAATAAATTAGTGGTTCCACCAAATCATCACATGAAAATTTTTATCAAACCTATTCGAAATCATAAAATCCAAAAAAATGACAATGAAAATGTCCACAAGATAGATATAAAAAATCAAAGAGAAGAACCTAAGGTTTCTAATAATCATTCACTATATGTTTTTATTGGTTGGTTTATTCAATTATGAAAGTGAAATCACTTACACATATTGTGTTTGATAATAATGATATTCCAAGTGATATAAAATATAATGTACCTTTATTTATAAGATATTTCATAGGTGAAATTGGTCAAGAAAAAGAGGAAGTTGTGGTTGGTAATGGTTCAAGCACCAATATATGTATTGAGGGATTCATTAATAATATTGGAATTTATATAATAGATTTAACATATACTCCTATAATTATTATGGATATGATGGTAGAAATAGAGAGACCTTTGGTTGTATTATATTTTCTATTCAAGTGGGTCCTAAAATAGTTCAAGGCTTCTTTCATGTGGTACATGTTTTATTATAATTTATAATTAATTGGTGTATTAACTTAAATTAATATAAAGTGAATTTAAAGATAGAAAATGATGAAAATTAATTATAACTAGTATAATAAAAGTAAAATCATTGCAATAAACCAAGATCAAATGAATGAAATAAACTAAATTATGCAGAACATAAGATAACTTAATTATTTTTTATTCGTATGTTGACTATGTAAAACTAAGCACTACCTAAGAGTGACCAACCAGATCTGATTGAGCATGTGCAACTAAAATGAGAGTTATCACTAATATGGGATTATATCATTTATAAGAGGATAATATTGACTGACATTACTATCCCCTACTAGTTTATCTTGACCCATCCTAAAATAAAGAAATCAGGTCACAATCATTTGTGACAACTTAAATTAAGTTTGTGTTCATATATTTGACCTTTGAATGTGTGAAAAAGATCTACAAATGACTTATCCAAATTTGAAACCATAATATGACTTAAAATTATTGAAAACATTTAAATATAAAATGGTAAGTGTAATAGGTTGAGTTAACCTTCATCAATCCTTTGATGATTGAATGTTACTTACATATCCATAATTTAAAGAGGGAATTTAATCCCATATAGTTCTCCCACTTAGAGTGATGTATGCAATTTTCCTCCTTTGACTATATGAATACATATATATATGGATTTAATACTCATTAATGATACTCTTTAATTTGAATAAATAGGTTTTGGACTTAGTTGAGGACTACTTTAAATGATTAGAATCAGAATCGAGAAGAATAAGGATTCTTTGCTCAATGTGTAGTAGTGTATGTATGACTTTTTATTGTAATTTCCAAGTGGTATAATAAGTGACTTAAGTGTGCATTTATAGCGATCAAATAGGGAAAACCACACACTAAAAATCTTTAAAACATGGATCATAATGTAAAGGAGGTTTCAAGTTTTAAAAATGACTATTAAAAGACCAATGACAAAAACGTCCCACAAGGGACAAAAATATTTGCCACTATTTCCCCTCTTGGACAATTTTTGCCTTCAAAAAGATGTGTGAATTTTGGGTATAGATCTATCCATAAGTATGCTTAGAGGCATTTTTAGCTATTAGAATTTTCTTATAGGCAATAGATAATAATTTATAAAATAAATAGGTCTATCTAGGTGTTTAGGATAGAGTGAGTTAGTGAAGTAAGTCCAGATTAAGTGTTCAAATCAATTAAAGTGAAATGGGGCCAAAATTGCTTTTAAAAACTTAGAGTCAATGGGGGAATGGTGATGGAGCTGGGAATGGTCGAGTGCAGTGAATCATAGCCAAGCTAGGGCATCAGGCCCTGGCTTGTTTTTGCTCTTTGTGGTCTGTGTAGGGTGAGACGTCGGCTGGGTGCGAGTGGGCAGCAGCAGTAGAAGGAGGATTCATAAGGGAAGGAGTAGGTTAGGGATAAGAGACTATGGTTATGTAGGGGTTGACTCATGCCAGGTTGGAAAGGAGCTACAGTGAAGCCGTTGGGAAGAACAGACAGGGGTTAGACCCCAAAATGGAAGGAAATTCTGACTTTAATCATGTTCCAAGACCGTTTGACATAAGCACAGCTAGGGGATCAAGAATTACCAAGGTGAATGGCTACCTAGAGCATTGTAAGGAAAGACCAAAATTGGTTATCCCATTCGATATGATTGCTGAAGATGTGGAGTATTACTCTAAGCACTCACTATACTAAAAATTCCTGGGATTATGCATCTCCCTTCCTTTTTTGGAGAATTGGGCTAGATAGGTGTGGGAGCCAGAGGGTGAGATGGAGGTTACACTACTAGCCAATAACTTCTTCATGGTCACATTCGTATGTCTAGCTGATAGGAACAGGGTCTTCGAGGGGGGTCCTTATTTCTACAATCAAGTGGGGCTCTTTGTAAAACCTTGGCATGTTAGATTCAATCCTACTGAGGAACTACCAAATAAAGTTCTAGTTTGGGTACGATTACCCAGAATGCCTATTGAATGCTATCATGAGGATGTTCTTCAGATGATTGCTTCAATGCTAGGAAAACCTATGGGTTCTTCCACACAAAATTTAGGTAATAAAATCATGACCTTTGCCCGAATTTGTGTGGAAATTGATTTAAGTAGGCCTTTGCTAGATGCAGTAGAGTTGTGTGTGGGTACATACTCATGGGTTCAGCAGCTGGACTATGAGACACTCCCATTTAGATGCCACTTATGCCATGAGTATGGTCACCTGGTGAGAAGATGCCCAAAGGCAAAATTGAGTGATCAGTAGCCTTTGCCCCCACCTCCACCAAATAGTGCTTTTGGAATGGATAAAGGGAAGAACATTGGAGTAGGTACTGGCAAGGACTCTGAAGGCTTTGTGCAGGTTAAGTCTCGAGGCTAAAATAGGGGCCATAAGAGGTCCCTAATGGAGTGTCTGGAGGAGGACTCGGTTAATAGGTTTGGGGTTCTGGATGAATTAAGACAGCAGGAGGATTACCCAGGCCTAGTCATTGAAGATCAAGTTGTGGGAGGGTTTGGAGCAGCTGGAGATGCTCCCATGGAACAAGTAATGCCTCCCGTGGAAGCTATCCTACCTATGATTACGGAAGGGTAGGTTGAGGAGCAAAAGGATATTGAATCAAATGCAGGCATGGTTCTAAAAATTGAGGCTGGAACTCTTCCCACACAAGCAGGGGCGTCAGAGGTGGAGAAGAGAGGTAAGGCTCCTTCTCACCTAAGAATTCTTTAAAAGGAGGGGGAAAAAGGAGTTTCCAAAAAAAATGTTAAACTGGGGAGAAAGAAAGACATGGAGAGGATAAAGATGATTGGGGAAAATCTGGTTGAGTCAGGGGCCGTCAAGACCTTGGACTCCCACTTCTTGTCTCCTCCAAAATGATTGTTATATCTTAGAATGTTAGGGGCTTGAACAACAGCCCTAGACAAAAATTTGTTCGGGATTTGGTGAGGAATCATTGTCCAAATATTCTCTTTCTCCAGGAAACTAAGGTTTTAGTGGAGTATATGTTGAGTCTTGCACCCAAGCTATGGAGGCAAGGTTTATGTCAATGCATAGGGGCACAAGGTTCTACAGGAAGCATGGCTTGTCTTTGGAATCCATTCAAGGTGCAGTCAGTGTCATGGATTGCCTTCAGGTCCTCACTTTCTTTGGTCTCCTTATGCATTGAGTCAGGAGAGTACGTTCTTCTTTCGAATGTCTATGCCCCCACTGACTTCCAAGGTAAGCTTTAGGTTTGGAATAACATCCATTTAGTTCGTAGGGGCTTTCCTTATCTGCCATGGATTATGGCTAGTGATTTCAATGCTATCTTGGACCTAATGGAAAAAAGGGAGGGAATGCAAGATTGGAACCATCTTCCTCTTTGCTTCGAGACAAGATTTTAGAGCTCAACCTGGTGGATATTAAGCCTTGTAATGGGACGTTCACCTAGAACAATAAGAGGATGGATGACAACTTTATTGATGAGCATATTGATAGATTCATGACTTCTTGTTACTGGGTGGGCAGCTTATGGTCTTTGAGTTTTGAGATCCTAGATTGGAGAGGCTCTGACCACTGGCCAATTAAGCTTCACATTTCTTCAAATTATATGTAGAGGAAACCGTCATTAAAATTTCAACTCATGTGGCTCAGGGACCAGGCTTTGTATGGCCAAGTTGCTAATTGGTGGAGAATTGGGAGGCTAGTGGCTGGTATAGCAATGTACACTTTTGCTAAGTTGCTCCAGTTTGTGAAATATCAGCTCAAAAGGTGGAATATGTTGAGCTTTGGGAACATCTTTTAGGAAAAGAAAGAGGTGCAAGAGGAGTTAAATATCATTACCAGGCTGATTAGAGAGGAGGGGTTATCTGAATCTTTGTTGAGGGATGAAGCGAGGGTTGTTAAGAGGGTGGAAGAATGGGAGTTGAGGGAGGAAATTTTTTGGAAATAGAAAGCCAGGGTAGAGTGGCTATAGGAGGGCGAAAGGAATACAGCATTCTTCTTCAACTCAGTTAGAGCCAGGCAACATGGAAATATGATAAATTCTTTGGTTTTAGATAGTAGAGAGACTATCTCTTCGATGAGGGATATGTGTAATGAAGTTGTTCAATATTTTGCTTTTATTTTCAGAGAAGGATAGAGGGGAATTGCTGTTGAGGTCAGATACTCACCTGTATTCCCAATTTAGTATCTCAGGAGATGAAAGAGTAGTTGATGCATCCAATCAACATCAAGGAGCTTAAAAGGATTGTCTTCATGATGAAAAAAGGTAAGGCGCCAGGCCCAGATGGATTTTTGATTGAATTTTTTTAGGAGTTTTGGGAAATCCTCAAACTTGATCTGTTGGCTGTAGTTCAAGAGTCTCAAATTAACAAACAAATGCTTCAAGCCTTAAACTCATATTTTTTGGCTCTCATTCCCAAGAGAGAAGGGGTTGATCACCTAAGTCAATTCAGGCCTATTTCCCTCTGCAATGTTATCTATAAAATTATATCAAAGTTGATAGCTGAGAGGCTAAAAAAGTGGTTGGGGGTGCTGGTCTCAGAGGAACAAAGTGGCTCTGTGGAGGGGCGACAGATTTTAGATGGGATTGTGGTGGCTACTGAGGCTATCCACTCCATGTCCAAATCTAGGGAGAAGGTGATGTTCATGAAGCTGGACATGTCTATGGCATATGATAGGGCCTAGTGGTCCTTTCTTCAGAGGGTTTTGGCTGCCTTTGGATTCGAGGAGGATTGGATCAACTAGGTAATGAGTTGTGTGAATTCAATTTCATTCTCTATTTTGGTGAATGGGGAGCACTCACAACTCTTTGGAGCCTTGTGTGGCCTGCAACAAGGGGATCCTTTGTCTCCCTACTTATTTCTTCTTTTGGTGGAAGGTCTTGGGTGGTTGATTAGGAAAAAGATTGGAGAAGGTGCTATTCAGGGATGGAGGTGGGGAGGTGACCTTCCGGTTCTTTCTCATCTTTAGTTTGTGGATGATGTGGCATTGATGGGAATGGCTACTATGAGGGAGGCAGCCAATTTTTGTAGTGGTTTGGATGCTTACTTGGCTGCCACAGGATAGGTTATTAATGAGGATAAGTCTTCCATTTTTTTCTTTAACATTCCACCACCCATTCAAAGAAGAGTGGCTGACATTCTTCACTTCCAAATTGGTAGCCTTCCAGTTCTTAATCTTGGTATACCTATATCTACTGGGAGACAGTCCAAGGAATCATGGTAGGGGATTCTAGACAAGTTCAGGGCTAAGGTGAATCACTGGACCAATAGGGGGTTGTCCTTTGCCAGTTAGGTATAGTTGATCCAGTCAGTGGTGCAGGCACTTCCCCTATACAGGTGTATGCTCTAGGTGGTGCCGGTGAGTTTTGTTAAGGATCTTGACTCATTGGCAAAATAATTTTTATGGGCTGGTAACTTGTCTTCGATGAAGTGGAGCTTGAATAGATGGGAGATTGTTTATAGCCCTAAAAGGTTTGGTGGCTTAGGTCTGTGGCAGTCAGTCCTGACAGGTATAGCCCTGGCAGCAAAACTGTATTGGAGATGGTGTGAGGAACAAGATCACGTGTGGGCCAGGATCTTGCCATATAAGTATTTTTTGGGGTTCCTACGAAAGATATCCCCAAATATAGTTTGTGGAGTAATGGATCGGTGATCTGGGATAAACTTAAAAAAGGAGCTGCTTTGATCAAGAGAGGTTTTTTTTGGATCTATAGGGGGTAATGAGGCACAATTCTAGCATGATTCATGGGACGGTTTTCCCCCTCTGGTTACTCAGTATCCACATCTTGATGGTCTTACACAGAGATTTAGTGAGGCTGGATGGATTAAGGTGTGTGATTACAAATCCTTCCTTCTTCATGGTCAATTGATGAAGGCAAAGTGGAAGGAGTAGGAAGAGTGGCTAATTATTGGTATGGAGGCTGAGTGCACTGAGCTTCATAAGATCCTTGTTAGCCGCTACTACTGCACACTCAGGGAGAGAGACTTGCTGGCTTGGTCCCCTCATCCAAAGGGGAAATACACAGACTCCACAGGTTACCAAGAGTTGATAGCACAACAATGTGGTGATGGAGGGGAAGTTCCATGGTGGAAAAGAGTGTGGAGCAGCTTATCTTGGCTAAAGTGCAATTGCTTCATCTAGACTTTAACCTGAAATCATTGTTTGACCTAGGAGAATATTAGACAGAGAGGCTTTGTTGGTCTTTCACGCTATGTCCTATGTAATGGAGTGGAAGAGGAATCGTCTCATTTATTTTTTAGTTTCCCTTTCACTCTTCATTTGTGGCATGCTTTATGGGACGCATGGAGGTGTCAATGCTTGCATGCCTCTTCCCTAGTGAAGTTTTGGTCCAGATTGGGCAAGCTGCCTTCTGCTGCTCACTTCCTACAAGAGGCATGGTATGCTGGACCCATTTTTCTACTATGGAAAGTTTGGCTTGAGCGAAATCACTAAATTTTTAAAGAGGAAAAGTTGGTGATTCACCAGGTATAGAGCAGAATTATTGGAATGATACAGGAGACTGTGGAAGCAAAGAGTGAAATCTTTTTGCGTCTTGAGTAGGGAGACGTAGAATTGGTTAAAAGGTTAGGCATTTAGAGTATCTCTTTGGCCTCTGCTTGTGTCAGGCGTGGCCGATGTCGGAAGCAAAAAATTCAAAGGAGTGGGAAATGGACACCCCCTCCTAAAGGTTTTTTTAAAATTAACACTGATGGTTCTTCCAGAGGTAATCTAGGCCCAGCTGGGATAGATGGGATTGGTAGGGACTCCTCCGGAGCTATTGTCTTTATTTGTTCAGCCCACATGGGAGAGCAGATAGTGAACAGGATGGAAGGATTAGCTGTTTTGTACGCTTTGAAGAGAGCTTATGAGTTAGGCTGGCAAAGGGTGGAGTGTGATTCTGACTCGCAAATTATGATTAATATGATCTAGGAGAGGAAATTTAATGATGTGAGCTGGCAACTATCTTTGATAGTGCAACAAATATTTCAGATTAGTTCGCTTATAGATTTTGTGTCCTTTGCTCACGTTCTGAGGGAATGGAACGGGGTGGCAGATTGCTTGGCGAAGTGGGCTTCTAAGGATATTGGTGGCTCCAAGGTGGATGAATGGGCGTTGTTGCCCAAGGAGGTGTGTCGGAACCTAGACAAGATTCTTAGAGAGGACGAAAATGATGTTAGGATGTGACAGTTTTTGGTGTTTGGTTTCTGTGGTTTTCTTAGGCTTTTGGGCCTATGGCCCTTTGCTGTATTGTAATATTTTTGGAAATTAATAAAGTTTTTACCCCTTTTTATTTATAAAAAAAAAATGGGGCCAAAATTAACATTATCAAATATTCATGACCAAATTTGAGTGATTACAATACCTAAAATGGATCTCATGGTGTTTTACTTGGTTTACCTTGGATACACCAAACGAAGTAAATTCCTTCTACTTTGCATCAAGGTTTGAAGTTTATACATTAAGACCAAGTAATTAATTAAAAGGGATATCTAGTTTTCAAAACAAAAATAATAATAATAAGACATCCTACATAAGGAAATACAAAAGGAAAATCCTAGATATATACCTAAGAAAAGAGAACACAAGGTTTAAGTACATAAATACATCGTAAAAAAATAACCTATTGATGCTACATAAACAAAACAACTCGAAAAAGACTCCATTATTAAAGATAACATTAACTATAAATACCATTTAGTGAATAATGTCTAAAAATAAAATGAAGATAACAGTTAAGATGATGATAATAATAATGATAGTGTTTTATCATTCATTGGATCATGGGTGCATCAACACCATAAGTTATTTTATGGTAATATTCATTCTTTATATTATATATCTTATATCTATTATTATGACTTGCTTGATTGTGATGACATTATTGGTTATCTTTGCTTAATAATGGCTTATATTTAAATCTAAACACTCTTTATTTTCCTTTAATTTTATGCCTATTCATATTGTGTGTTTTCTTCTTTTCCCAAACAGAATTATTCTATTTTATTTTACCCGCTAAAGATCACACTTGATGACCCATATTCACAAAACAATACTAAAAATATTGTAATAAAAATTCTTGTACCAAAATTATATATACATAATGCCCCTACTTTAATGTGTGTGTGAATTATACATATTATGTCAAAGTTAAATGATAAGGAAAGGAGGTGGAAGCTTTTGTCATGTGTCCATAAACACCTTTTGTTGTTTCAAAAAATTTAGTATAGATGTCAACAATGGCCATTTGCCAATAAGTATTAAATGTGAAATTTACACATTAAAATTATTTGAAATTTTGAAACTAAAATTAAAATGAACATATAAAATAATACACCTAATCTGTATATTAAGCAAATGTTTTCGTAACTTGAAAATAATGCACTCAATTTTGCTTATTCTGATTTATGAGTACTAGACACATCAGCCACTTATTTGGGATTTTTATTAATGCACACATAATTCTTGATCAAGGAAGTAGATAATTTTAATCCAAGTAAAGCTTTCCAAATTTTATTATGCTTCGAGTAGAGGTGCCTTAATTTCATTTTTCACTAAGTATACCTACCCAAATTTTGCTTAGTAGCCTTTAGTACTTTTCTCAATAATAAATCAAGGAATTCTCTCATATATGCCCTCATTTTGAGGTGAGGGATTGAATAACATGTGTCTAAAATTAATCATATAAAAAAATTAAAGTTACAAGCATCAAGTTTAGTAAGATTGTATATATCCGATACCATTTTAAAAGTTGTGTAAAATACATATCATTATTGTAAAATATTACATCCAAAGTCCCATAATAAGCTATATATATATATATATATAAATTTTGGATGGAATATTTTACAATAATGATATGTATTTTACACTAAAAATACATACATACATACATACATACATACATACATACATACATACATACATATATATATATATATATATATATATATATATAAATATTACATCCAAAGTCTCATAATAAGTTATGTATACATAAAAATATTGGATGTAATATTTTACAATAATGATATGTATTTTACACTGTGTGTGTGTGTGTGTGTGTGTGTGTGTGTGTGTGTGTGTGTGTGTGTGTGCGTGCGTGCGAGCGCGCGCATGTGTATGTATTTTACATATATGTATATATGTATTTTACAATATATATGTGTGTGTGTGTGTGTGTGTGTGTGTGTGTGTGTGTGTGTGTGTGTGTATACATATATATGTATGTATGTACATATGTATATATATATGTATACATATATGTATGTATGTACATGTACGTACATACATATATATATATATATATATATATATATATATATATATATATATATATATATATATATATATAAACTTTGGATGTAATATTTTACAATAATGATATGTATTTTACACAATCTATATATATATATATAGATTGTGTAAAATACATATCATTATTGTAAAATATTACATCCAAAGTTTATATATATATATATATATATATATATATATATATAACTTATTATGGGACTTTGGATGTAATATTTTACAATAATGATATGTATTTTACATAACATATATTACATCCAAAGCCCCATAATAAGTTATATATATATATAAAACTTATTATGGGACTTTGGATGTAATATTTTACAATAATGATATGTATTTTACATAACATATATTACATCCAAAGTCCCATAATAAGTTATATATATATATATATATATATATATATATATATATATATATATATATATATATATCCCATAATAAGTTTTATATATATATATATAAGTTATTATGGGACTATATATATCCCATAATAAGTTTTATATATATATATATATATATATATATATAGTCCCATAATAACTTATATATATATATATATATATATATATATATATATATATATATATATATAACTTATTATGGGATATATATAATCCCATAATAAGTTTTATATATATATATATAACTATTCGTGCCCCATGTGTTATGTCGCATAGAAAAGATAACATCATGTAAATCTCAATACATAATATATTGATATAGTGGGTATCAATGTTATAAAGGTATCCTCATGTAATTCTTGTTAGATGTAATGCATCCTCCAATGAGGATGGTGGTGGTGATGAGGGTGAAACAACATGCACCATAGTAGATATGGTAGGAGAGATGGACCAATGTCCATATGAGAATAATATAGATAATTATGGTAAAGTTAATAGGTGGATGCATCCTCCATTGAGGATGATAGTGCATAAGACAACAACATGCCTCGGTGTATCCAAGTGGATGGGGTAAAATTTATGCCCCAAATGTATCATGTGCAAATACCAACCTTATGTATATGTATATGTAATATAATAAATGTAAGCATGCTATGCATAAGTGTGTGATAAGACACACACACACACACACACACACAAAGAGAGAGAGAGAGGGAGAGAAAGAGAGAATATATGTCAATACAAGACTGATGTATAATAGATGTGGGTATCTTACCCCCATAGGCAAATATAGGTATAGATATGATAAATGAAGCTCATAGAGCTTAGGGGAGGATAATTCAGTATAGGATATCCTTGTGTATAGGTATCATTCCCCTTTTGAAAAAATGTATATTTCATGTACACCAATGTGTAATCTATATTCATATATATAGAAATTATCACAAGCATAATGTGCTAATATGTAAACTATACATAAGGCATAGGTGCCCACTAATGTAGCAGTGCAATGCATTTACGTAGTGTCTCTCCATAGAATAGGTGTTTTACTATAATTTGGTTTTAAAAACCCTTATAGGGTAGAAACTATTAGAATAACTTAAATACATAAATATGCCATTTAATCATACTTCTAAATGTAAAATATTGAAACTAATTATAATGATTTGACAAGTGGCATATGCTAAATATAGTAATTACAAAAAACAAAAGAGTATTTAGATTTTCTAGATTACTATTTGATTGTGATTGTGTTATGTAAGTGGAAAATAGATTGAATTAGGCCTATGTTTTTATATTTTAGGTACTTTGTTTCTATCTACGTAGATTTTTTTCCATTGGATTTGGGTTAATATTGACTATCAATACTAATATATGTTTGTTGATAGTATCTTGTGCTAAAATATGCACATATGACTAGGTGTTCACCTTCTCCTCTCTTTGAAAGCTTTATATGTTTGATGTTAAACCTTGATGATGTACACAACTCCATAAATTATCCTCCTTCATCTTAAAACCCTAGGTGTGCTTGTAATGGCTAGAAACATGAAAATTTTGATAACGTGTAATGGGTTGAACTAACCCCAATCATCCCCATTTAATGATTGATTGTTGCCTATGTATCTGATACTTTGAAGAGGGAAATCAAGCCACATGTAGTTCTCCCACCTAATCTAATAATGGAATTTTAATCCTTTGATATATGTATGTAGCTAATTATTTGGATTTGATACTTGATAATGTTTTCTTCAAATTGGATTTGGCATGATTTAGACTTATCTTATTCTTACTCATAGTGAATTATTTTGAATTTGGGAATAATAGGACATTTTTTCTCAATGTGAAAGTGTATATACGTGTATTAGATAAGTACCAAAACCCTTATTAAGTGAGACCTTGATATATATATATATATATATATATATATATATATATATATATATGAGTCTAGGTAATTTATCATTCTACCAACATGCTAGGAAGATGGACCAACCCTAAGAAAAAAAATTATTTTAAAAAGTAGTCATTATTGGGAGAGGGTCAGTATCATTAGGATCAAGGCAATATCAAATGGCAGTATTGACCTAGTCTAATGTTAGTGACTCATGTACAGGGATTAAGTCAAAGTTATATATATGTTGGTGTGTGGTAGTAAATAGGTTTGAAATATATAGTAAGTGTCATGTAGGTGTGTAACAATATAATGGGGGATAAAAATCATAAGGTAGCAAGTAGGTGTGAGGGAATGATAGATTAAGACCATATTTATGTGTAAAATTTATGTGTGATAAATGTATGTCAAGCTTGTCATTATCAAGTACTTAATAATATATTTTAGTATCTACAAATATCTCCTTTTTACTATATTAGTATAATTTTTATAGCAAAAGGAAAAAGATATATGTGAGTGTGTACAACACACTTTATTTTTGGTATGAAGCTCTAATTATGTAAGTCACTCAATA
Source organism: Torreya grandis (assembly GCA_037957365.1). NCBI lineage: Eukaryota > Viridiplantae > Streptophyta > Pinopsida > Cupressales > Taxaceae > Torreya > Torreya grandis. The sequence goes on along the minus strand of JARHVA010001212.1, from coordinate 2,419,664 downwards.
TAAAATCTTGCAACAAACATGTGTAATCAATGTCCTTAAAATTAATCTAAAATTTAAAATTTAAAGACCAAAGAAGGAGTACACCTATTTTTTGGTGAAAACCATGTTGGAGATGATGTTTCCTTGTTGATGCATTAGATAATTTGTGTTTCCTTGATAAAGATCTTGGAGATTGGTTCTTCTTATTTGAACCATGGATAAATTATGTTTCTTTATTGAAGCACATGGATATTTGGGGTGATTATGCCATGAATATGTGCAACTATGAAATCCCATAGGTTGAAGATATTTATTTCCTAACTCTCATAAATATGGGGGAAAATATTCAATGTACTAAACCAAATAACTACTCAAAAAATAAAGGGGAACCACATGATGGTTCGATATAAACAAAACTAAATCAACCACTATATATGGCTTATATATTCAATTTTATAGTTTCTCTCAAGTTCATATAATGTAAAACATGTGCATGATCAAAAGATAATAAAAAATATCCATGCCCACATCATTAACACATATTTTATTGAGTAATTTCACTCAAGTTTACTCAATGTATAATAAAATTCATTATAAAATAGAATTAAAAATGTTCATTCCCCCATCACGACCTCAGTGTCAACAAGTGTGAAGTGAAATGACAACCATTTTCCATTCAATTTTTAAATAATACTTTTATGTATTTGCCTGACCCAATATCATGCCTTATGAATCTGAAAGTGTGCATATGTGCATGAACCACTACCATGCCTCATGAATCTATACTAATTGAAATAGAATGTTATGCATCTATATGTTGAATCTAAGACCTTGTATATCAAATGTATATATATGTGTAAACATGTAATTCTTGTTCTTGTAAATTGTGTACATATACCTATGCATATTCACTCAAGTATGTATGAATCTATACTCAATTCTCTATAAAGTGAGTGCATATGCATGGAATATGCCCCTATAATATGTACTAATGTGCTAAAACGTGTCATATAACTAACCATTTGATATCTAAACCATTTTGAATCTCTAAAATATGTACTTTGATCTGATTTTATATTCATGGATGTTTATTTCTCTATGAGAAGCCCACTGTAATGTCCCCATTTTGAGATAAGGGATGTGTCATGTATGTTACTCATATCAAAATAAGAGTTAATTGTAGCATGTCACGTATAAACATAACATCATGTATAATCATGTGAACATATGAAGAGTATGCCATCATAGTAATATATTAATTGCAAGTATGTAACATAATATCTAGATAGATGTATCAATAAAGCATGCAGTGGTAGACATCATTGGGGAATAAATAAATAATACTATATAGTAATAATGCATGATATGGATCATGAAACCACTCAATGTTAATAAGATTAACAAAAAAAAGAAAACCAAATAGCCCAAGAATTATTGTCACATGTAATGCCAATGTCCACATACAAGGGATGTAAATATGTCACAACAAACAAGGCCAAAGGCCACACGCAAGGGACATGAAGATGCCACAAATAAGGGACATAAATATATTACATCAAACAAGGCCTAAGGGCCACACACACTAGACAATGGCAAAGTAAAATATCCTATAAGAGAGTAACAACATCAATGAAGCATATAATAAGTAAGACTAGCCTACACCATCCATATATATCAATTTCACATCATAGTATAATGGCATATCTATGTATCACTATGTAAGATATGAGTAACTAGCATGACATGTGTAAAAAATCTAGATATCTCAACATGGAAGAGAGGCCATAGAAAGATATAACCTGTAATAGTGAAACTCATGGAATAATACACTCCCAATATTGGCATAGCCATTGGGTAGAGGAAATTCCAATATGTCTATATGTACCATACATGTCCTACATCACACTCATATACCATGAAATGAATGTGTGTATTAAAATAATATGTCATTTACTAAGCATGTGATGAATAACATATGTAAATAGTATAATCTAGTAATCATGTCATACTCAAGTATTGACTCTAATTTTTTGAATATTTTGAATATTTTTGTATTTTTGAATTATATGATGTTTTTATGTTTTTGAAATGATTGAAGTCAGTAAAGTGTTAATAGATGATCCCATCAGTAGGAGGACCGTGTGTAATGCCTATATCAAAAAGTGTAAGGGTCCTTTATCATGAGAAAAGTGTACTAGATGTATGTGCATCAAAATCTAATAATAATCCACATGTTGTGCATTAATTATCACGATCACTACTCATACAATCGTGTGCATCATGTGTGCTTCTAGAAGGCAAAGGAATCTATGGGATCTGTTGAATAGTAGTAGAATGTCTCATTGCATGTGTTTATTATGGAACATGTTTAACTCTTCTTGGTATTTACTGAGAACATGTTATATGAGATAATGGACTTTATGGGGCTTGACTAACTTGTTGATGTGATCAATGTTTAATAACTAGCTATCTAGTAGACCAAACTAATTTTATCTAAAATTGGTGTATAAAAATACCTTGAATATGTGTAACCATTATCTCTATATATTGATCATGTATGGTTGTATAGGATACTCATATCATGCACTTATAACTATGACTTCCTTGTTGAAGTACATGTACTTGGGACATTGATGCACTATAGATGGTATTGCATGAATATTTTATATCCAAGGACATCTTAACAACATGTCAAAGACCTCATTACTTTGTATAAATAAGAATGGTGTGGTTGGTATGGTGGGGCCCACCTAAAAATATAGAACTATGTGTTTGAGGGTGTTTTGTTTATGTCCAGAGAATCCATTAACTTCTCTTGATATATCTTGTAAATCAAATTGTGTGCAACTAAGGTAGTGAAGAAGTGTCATTTTTCACATGTTCTCACTTGACCCATTTTCAATCATGACACTATATATTGGTTGTTCATTGATATAGGATCATATGAATAGTGAATGATAATCCAAATCATCATTGAGAATATCATTGTTATCAAATTTGATCATAGGATGTTGTGGTGAAGTGTCAATAAGTGTACCAATAATCACATCTATTATATGATCATACATCTTAGGTGGAGGATGTGTGTATAGTTGTGGTTAAGTGTCAATAAGTGTACCAATAATCACATCTATTATATGATCATACATCTTAGGTGGAGGATGTGTGTGTGTGTGTGTGTGTGTGTGTGTGTTCTAGATTATCCTTTGTCTCTATTGTCTCATGCTTGGGAAATGGATGACTAAATATTTTCAACTTGTGATTTCAATTATTTTGTGGTCTATATTCCTTTGTAGTTGTACTCAACACAATAGTGTTGTCATCAATAAAATATGCCTAGGAGAGAAACTTTTAACTATCACAAATATTATAGACATCATTTCAAGGAATTAAATTTGAAACACATTATTTAGGCATAAAATTGAATAGAACCGTGTGGCCACTTTCTTTTGATACCTTCACATGTCTGAATGCTTATGTCATCAATCTGCTTACTTAGAAAACTCTACCAAGATGACTAGGATAACCTAGACCTTCATAAGACTACTCAAATGGATTGTTTTCACTTCCAAAAGTATACCAAGAACTTATTATACCCTATAGGACCCCTCAAACATGGTCAACACATCATCAACATCCATCAACTTTCCTAACCAAGCAAACATTACAATATCCATTCATGATCACTAAGACACACTTTGTCATTGACCTATTAACTTACTTGAAACCTCATGAACACTCTTGATCACCTTGGAGACATCATTGGCAACACCTCAATAATCTCCCCCTTTGTCATTGATTTTAGCACTTGTAAACATCAACACAAAGCTATGCACATGCTCTTTTTCCCTCTACAAACACTTTCTCCCCCTTTGACACAATGACAAAGTGGGTTTACATCCTGAAGACCTATAAATGTTTTCAAAACCAACATCAAGATGACACATCCTCTAATAGATGATATAAACTCCCCTATCACTGTGCATACCATTTCTTACCATGATTGCGTCAAACATGTTCATTGACAACACTTCTTCTTTAACCATGCACTGTTATATGAATAAGAAACACATAAGAGTAACAAATAATATTTGAAAACATCTTAAGAAAACTGATAAGGACTCCCCCTAAGTCACCTAAGCTTAGGCACCCCTTGAATACCTTCAAACTATCTCCAACCATGATGAAACTTCATATTTGTCTTTAAATTCTCTCACAAGCCACCCATAGAATGAAGAATGGATATTAAATATTTTTATAAAACACACATGATGCATAAATACAACTAATAAACATATTAAGGGACAACCATACCTTTTTATTTTGAAGAAAATGATCAAATAATCCATTTATATCACCTAGCCTTGTCTAGAGGCCTAGTAGCCTTACCTAAACCTTGCAGAGCCCATAACTTCCTATATATGCACCTTCATAACTTTAAACTCCATATAAAGATCACACTCATATTCCCACTCATGTATTCCAATATTCATGATTCAAATCTTCCTCTGCACCATAGCTCCTTCACAAAATGACTTACCAATTAGCCCTCCATTTGGATAAATGCTCAACCATAGAATAAACCACACACTTACAGATGACTTTAAATCACTTTATGAGCATCTGTTTGGCCATTTCAACTAATTAAGCAACCTCAAACCTCAAATTATTTTGGAAGGACACTAACCCACATGGACTAAAACATTAGGGCCTCGATAAGAGACATGGTTAACTTACCATCTTTTGGTCAACACTAGCTCCTAAAACTTCTCTCACACCTAGAGATCACCAAATCACACTATTGAACTAATTATTGAGATCTAACTCCTTGGGGAACCCATAGAACCATGAAATGGTTTTTGGCTTGCTAGCCCTTAAGCAAAGACTATCATACCCAAGAGCCATAAAAAATCTTCAACTTGCCCTCAAGAGGACTTCAAAGCCTAAAACCACTTGGAACACACCTATATGAGGTCAAAACACCTTTTTATGCCATAGAGTCACCTTGATAACTTGTAAATCTTCATTTAATACCTAGAAAGCTCATAAGTGTGCTTGTAGACCCTATGTATACACTTATCACTATGCCAAAACATCATAAAAGGATCATGGGATCCTTATGACATCTCCATATCACTTTTTTCAATTAGACACATCAAATCCAACTGGTCTCAACCCTTGGTTAGCCTCATAGACCTCAAATACACCTATTTTTCATGATGAGTTCTCACTAGGTAGTGAATACTGAGCAAAATGATCAAACTAAACAAATGATCATGAAAGGTTATTTTGACGAACTTAGCACATATGAACCCATGGAATACTCTTAGACAAGTCCTCTCCATAGTCTAAATCAATCTTTCTTGCATTATTCATGATTTGGCTAGCTAAACCAAGTTTCAAAGGTTGATTAAAACTTGCCTTTAGGACCAATATCCCTGAATAGGTTTCTTGAATTCTTTTCATCATAAATATTTAGAGCAAGCTCATGAACTTATTGTTCCCCCTTTACCAATTAATTTATATGATCAACATAAGGCTTGGTAACATAAGATCATCAATTCTATACCATAATGGCATTGGTCTTAAAGATGAATCAATAACTCTACATACCTGTGTACTAATTATAGCATCATGTACATCAACTAGAGCACACATACTTATACATATGAAATATGTCTCCTAAAAAGCATAGGTAGAGACACCCACTTGTCAAATAGAAACTATATATCCCAAAACTCAAGAGACTCCCATATCTCCATACTCTCATTTAACTTACATTCCTGCCTCATCATCGAATTGACTTTAAATGGGTCCTTAACTTCATTCTTTCCTTCAAATTTGGAATCTTGCTTGATTCTTTTTTCCATTTGGGCAGATAAGCCCTATTATTTGACACTTGAACTTGTACCATATTCTATTATGACAAACAATCCATTTTGAACCTGATTTTCATTCACCTCCTTGGGTCTCCATTCATTATGGCTCCTTTTCTTTATGTTAAGATTAACATTTTTTTAAGTAGAATTCTGACCATTCCTTTAGAACCTTGTTATGTGACCTCTCTCTTAACATTTGAAATAAATGAAGTTTCTCTAATTATACATACCTTGTGTATGGGCTATATGATGACTCCTTGAAATTTCATCATCCCATTCATGCACCTAATTTTTTAATTTCCTAATGAAGGCATTACAAGACCTTACAATATGACTAATCCCTTAACACCTGTATCACAAGATGTCATGATTTCCTTATGGGCCTATTGACTATCTTAAGTGATGATATTCTTCATGTTTGTCATTATCTTGCTCATAATTCCATACAAATCTTTTACTAGGAAGTTTTCATTTACATTATGACCAAACTGATGACAATAATGATAGTGACCATTAAAGGAATTTTTGTACCTCATAGCATTAGGTTGTTTGATCTAATTTAACCTCTTATTGGCTTGAAAGATGACTCCTTTATTTTCTCCTTGATTCTCAATGAAACAAAGTCCAGACATCTCACTTGAAGACCTTTAATTATTCATAGTATTATTCAATAAACATGTGCTTATAATAGCATTTGCCTTCACTTGATCATGATTTAAACTAAGACCAGTCATATCTTTAGGCACTCTCTGATTGTCACCATTTCATAAAGCTTCTTACTGCTTGTATCAAACTTTTGATATATTTCAAGCTTGTTCATATCTTCATCTAGTTTCACCTACAAAGAATCCATCTCTGATTTATACTTGACACATTCTTCATCCTTACTCTTTACCTCTTTAGCAAGGGTACAAATCTAAGTTTCAAGATGTTGAGTGATCTCATCATGCTCTTTGACTTCATTTCTCATTCTTTATTCTATCTGGGAAATTAGCTAAAAAAATTCCAACTTTACCACATGAAAAACATTTAAAATGAAGCTTCCTTTCATATGTACTTGATCCTACACATAATTTTCTTAAAATCATGGCTTCAAGTTGATCTTCATTAAGATCAAAGTCTTTAAGACTTAACTTGCTCTTCTTGCCTTTTATCTCCTTAATCACTTTGAAGGTTGTTTCCTTCTTTGGTGGTTTGTCCTCATTGACTCTCATCTCATAGGTAGTGGGGATGCCATGCAATTCATCCATCTTCATCTTGGTTAGATCATGACTTTCTTCTATAGCATAAATTTTTGAATCAAACTTGAGGGTGAGAGACCTTAATACTTTTTGTACTACAATATCCTCTCCAAGATCTCTAATAATTTTCACCACCTCATCAACCCTTAGAATATAGGATGACACAATATCTTCTTCCTTCATTTTGAGGCCCTCAATTTATCTTCAGTAGGTCTACAATTTATCAAACTTAACCTTTGAATCCCCTTCATAGATGATCTACAATTTGTCCTAAATTTCCTTGGAAGACTTGTAATGCATGACCTTGGTGAACTTAGCCTCTGATAGGCCACAAATGATAGCATTCATTTATTTAGAATTGTTCTCACTCAACTTATTTTTAGCTACACTAGTTGTAAGAGTAGGGGGTGTGGAATAACCATCCATAATAGATTACCAAATGTCAAACCCTAGAGAAATGTTGTAGTTACTCATCCTTGCATTTCAAAAATCATAGTTTGATCCATTAAATAGTGGTGTCTTCTTATTAGATAAACCACTTTGCATTTGATGACTACCATTGTACCTTTTATCACCTTCAAGTGGTTAAACTTGCAAAGAAGTTATGGCTCTGATACCAATTGTTAGAGTTACAATAACTAAGGGGGGGTGAGTCAGTGATTTAAGAAAATCAAACTTTATTTCTAATTATTCAAACTCTTAACCACTCAACTTAATTATTCATGAAACATATAAACCATTCATTGCAATGAATAAAGAAAATAATACAAGATCAAAGCACATAACACATAACACATGAAATATATGGGAAACCCTCATGGGGGAGAAAACCCACTAAAGAAAAATTTGGAATATTTCCCTATAAATGTATTAATTCAATTTATACCAATGGAAAATGATCAAGGAGCACCCACCCCTCAATTTAGTCAAGCACCCACTAGACCTTTAGCTAGCACCAACTAGCAAGGAGGCTCCAACCCCCTAAATGATCAAACACCAACTTAATCACCTTCAAAATGGTCTCCAACTCCAATTTGATGTATTACACACATGATGATGGACTTATCTTTGTTTAACACCTAAAAACCTACCTATCTACCTCATACAAGTCACTTAGGCTCATTTGCTCAACTAAGTCACCTTATTCACAACTTGGTCATTCAACCTAGCTTTCCATGCATAGAGCTCCTTTTCAGCACTATAACTGATTATGAAATATTCATATCACTTATTTGATATGTTTCACCACCTATCTCTACTATTCAAAACACCTATATCATTTGCTTGAGCTCACACACACTCAACAACTACTCTATAAAGGCCTTAATATCCTTGCTCTTATACAAGATTCTTCCTCTAATCCTTCTTATTCAGCCAAAATACATTACTTAACTCTTAATGCTTATATCCCACTTATAAAAAAATTCAACACCACCTATATAGGTTTACCATATCATTTATAGATCACCCTTAAGTAATAACACCTTTAAAATAGGCCTAAGTAGCCCTTTTAGGTCCATGGAGACCTATTCATTCCTTTAACACTTCAGTGAGAAAAAATAGAAACACAAGACCACTTCAAAGCACATAATTCCATGCCAAATGACCCCTAAGACACCCTCAAGTGATTATGGTCATCACTACATACGTATGCATATGTAAAACCTTTTAATCATTCGCCTTGTACATGAAAACACCATGAACGAACAAAAAGTCAACTTCCAAGAAATGGTTCATATTAAATATGGATTGTTAAAACCTAAAAAATCCATAAAAATTATCCTTAGGGAATCTAAAACACTCTCTAATAGATAAATAATCATGAAACATCTAAACACTATCAATAAAAACATAAACATCCTTCTCAGGTCACTTTGCAGAATAAAGTCAAACCCTCAGTCAAATTCAAAGGTCCATAATTACAATTGTATAATGGTTCAAATCTCCTAATCAAATTTCTTTGATTTATCTTGAAGTTATTTACCACTTTTATTTTTATTCCATCATCAAATTCATAAATCATCAAAAGTTATAATCAAAACACTGTAGATTGGTTTTCTTTTGTAAAATTCAAATATTTGAATTCCAACAGTCACTAAAAAATGCAAATTTGGCTAAGTATGGAAACAATGAAATTTGTCTAGGAGAGCAAATTTGAACTATCATAACTTTTTATAGGCATCATGTTAAGGCTTGAAATTTGAAACACATGCTCTAAGCACAAAATTGAATAAACTCATGTGACCGCTTTCTTATGATACTTTCACACATGAAAATGCTTACATCATCAATTTTCTTACTCAAAAAACTCTGCCAAGATGACTAGGATAACCTAGACCTTCACAAGACTACTCAAATGGATTCTTTTCACTTTCACAAGTATACCAAGAACTTCTTACACCCTATAGGGCCCCTCAAACATGGTCAACACATCATCAATATCCATCATCATGCCTAAACAAGCAAACACTACAAGATCCACTCATGATCACTAAGGCACACTTTATCATTGACCTACAAGCTTACTTGACACCTCATGAACACTCTTGGTCACCTTGGAGACATCATTGACAATACCTCAATAGAAATTAAAGAGACTATGCCTTTTTATCATAGACTATAAAAGATATATGAGGACATTAAAAATAAAAGGAAGGGGTGTAGCACAATAAAAAGAAAATATTGAAGAAAAAGAGGAGACACATTCACATAGAGGACACATGGATAAGAGGTGTTAGAGGATATTTTGAAGAGAAGTTAAACCAAGAAGAACACAAGCATAGTCTAACAGGTAGGCAAAGTATTAAGTTATGTATGTCATTTGGTCTATGTAATTAGTTAAAAAAGAGAAATATGCACCATTTATATATGTATATATGCCTAATTTTTATTGTAATGAAATATTTAATGTATATACATTAACCTATGATAAATACTCCCTTATATGCAGTGACATATGAAGACATACTCAGCCATACATAAATCTGGAAATCATTTTAATTAGTATGATTTGTTGTTATCATTAAGGAAATATAGGTAATGATGTGATTTGCTTAGAAATTATAATTAGTTATAGGTACTCTAATAAATATGATTTATAAAAAATTCTAAATCACCCCATATATAATTATTATGATTGGATTTAATATTGGTCGATGCCTTTACTTAGAAAACTATTTAATTGGGTCGACACCTTCATATCCTACGTGGAAATAGGTGTGATGGAAAAATTATCTGAGGAGAGTTAGCTTTTGGAATGTAATTAATAAGATATATATACAAAAACTTGATACAATGTGTATGCATATCCCATCAGCTACATACATATGGTTATACATATATTTAAATGGTAGATGTATAAATGAATATACATATATTTAAAATGACAGCTTTATAATTATGTGTTTTTATGTATTCCCATATGCTTGGTTCAGCATTTGGTCTATGTTTCTATTCTATTATCATTTATTATCTATTAGCTTGGCAATTTAGGTATGCATTGATCTAATGTGTCCCGTAGTGTTTTAAACTATTCAAACCTAATGACCTATGTGAATATTCCATCTAGATAGAAGGATGATCTAAGTAGTGGAATAGTATAGCAATTAAATAATATGGTAGGGTTGTTATTTATTTGGTAAAAAAAGATAGTGAATAATATGTTAATGCTTTATATATTAGGAATTACATTTATCGTTGACACTCAAAAATCTATTAGTTAAAACTAGTCAACACCCTTTTATTTAGGGAGATTGCATTGAACAAATAAATAAACCATCGACTCCTTTTACTCTCGGAGTTAGATTTAGGATTGTCATTATTTCTAAGTCTTGGATAGGGATATAACCAATATTTAATACTGAGAACTCTTGCTAAATAGTTTTGGTTTGGAAATTTTATTTGTTCAATATTATTTTGGTTATTGATTAGTTTATTCATGCAAACCTTACCATGGAATCTTGTTTTTCCAATGTCATGACATTTAGATTATAAAATATCACAATAATAGGTATTCATCTGATTATAATACACTTTTTGGTGTTTTTTTCAAACCCAATTTATAGATAAAATGAGAGTAAGATTTTTAGATCACTCTAAATGGGCAAAGAGCTTGTATCTAGTGACTATTAGCCGATGGAATGGTAATATAAGGTCACCTAATGTCTTAAGTCTTATAATGTGATTAACCATAATATTTATATATTGGCATATATGTAGCTATAAACTTATTGATATCATAACATGGTTTGGGTAAAATATGTGAGACTTATATAGGTAAATGTAGTCTTTCATTATATCATGATAAGCTATATGATGTGGGATCACTTTTCATGTATGTATCTTGTAAACAAAACCATAGCATGGATATAACCCCTAATAAGCTACATAGCTATGAATTATTAATGTTATACTTGAAAAAAATAACATACGTATACTTATGCCTATTAGCTTATAATTGAATGTAGGGGTGTGTTCCTCTAAATATAGTACCATAGGTGGTTATAAACTATATCATAGAATTATGTGTAATAGATATTTATGTATTGCATGCATACAACCCATGAGAATATAACAAATGCTAAAATAGAGTAATTTATGTTTCATTAGAACTGAGACTTGCTTTGGTATATCTAGTTGTTTGAATAGAATCTTATGTTTCCATGTATTTACGACTAGTTTATTTGACTAGTTATGGTACTTAGTATTTAAGCTTAAAAACACTAGACTATGATAATATGGGTTATCATAAGGTGTAGTATGTTTGGAAATTAATTGTGGTAATTAGAATCTACAATTAAATGTGTATTTTACCTAGGTGGTATAAACTATAGTCATTATTTCTAGTGTGGGATAGATAATAATATGAGATTCATTCATATGTTTAATCGAATAAATGTATGATTTTTAATTAATATTATGCTTATCATGTTACATGATATGATTTCTGGTAGGATGTAAATTGTATGAATCTTGTGGTTATATTATGTTAACCAATCTCACATTGTTCATACTGAGTAAGGAGTGAGATGGATTTCACTAGCTTACTAACATCATAATGATAGATGAAGGTAGTCCGATCAAGTGGTGTATATGAATTTTGACTGATTTATAGATTGATATTATTTATTATTCTTGAAAACTTTAACCAAATAATGTTTAGTGAGACATTGTCATTTCATGAGTATGATTTACATATTTGTAAGATATCTTGTAATAGAATGGGTTTTTATGATACACCGCATGTTTATTTTTAGAAATCATACGACATATAGGTACTAACTTGTCTCTATAGATCCCCATACCATCACTATCTACTCATCCATGAAGGGAGTACCATTTTCTTTTTAATAATATAGAATGCAGATCAATATTAATGAAATAAAGAAAAAAATAAAATGCAAAAAATATAACACAATAGAGACAGATTTAATGTGGTTCACCTAATACAGGCTACATCCACATAGAAATAACTAGTTCTTCTCTTATTTAGTCCAATAAATGAAGGTAAAACCCTACAATACTTCCACTATAATATCCTCTTCACTCACACACAATGTGTTATCATGATTACAATTCCCTCATATCAAAGGAGGATTACATATTAGGGGGAAAATGCACAAACATAATTTCTATTGGTAGATATGTGACCTGATAGTGAATAGTCTAGATTTACTTTAAAATTATAATGGAACCCTCATGGCAACCATAGTGGGCAAGCATTTCCCTCCCCTACCCCCTATGTCAAGAACTGGGCATTCTAATAAGATCAGGCTCCACCATCCAACATTCTTGATGGGATTGGTGTGGGGAATCATTGGTCCGTGGTTGGTGTGAAAAAGTGATCAGATGATACTCTTCTTCCCTAAAATAGTACTTATTTGGAGATGGGACTTGAGATTACCATAGATACTAGAGTTTGAAAAACTATGCTCCAGATAGCTGTGTATCTTATATATATACATTATATTGCATTGTACTTGCTATTGAAACATTATCATGAAGATTTGTAATTACTTATTTATTATGCATTAATAATAGAGGTTGTAGGCATGTGTCAATTATGGTTGGTTTATTGTAATTACTTTGTATATTTGTATTATGTTGTGTTCTCATGATATTAGAGATCAGTGATATTGATGTAGTATGCTTTATTTATTGTTATCTCACTTAGAGTATTTTGTATGATCTCTGGTTAGATTCTCATGGTGTAATCTATTTATAGTATATGTGTTTAATTTAAAAAATCATGTATTTATAGGAAAATCCCAATGAGGATGTTACATTTTATCTTGGTTTGCTTTAAAACTTTGTTGTTGAATTAGTTGTAGGAGATAGTGCATACTTGAGTTTTTTTAAATCTATGATCTTAAATTTTATGTCTCTTACTATGTGGCATAGCTCATCGAAGGATTTGAATCTCTTGAAGATAATTGACTCATGAAGTGGTGCAAGTAAGATTTGGTTTAATATGTTTTGTAACTTATTTTTGGACATAACTTGGCTAGCATAGTCTTGTATTGAAGTACATAATCATTGATTGGCTCATTGGACCCTTGTTTGAGTTTAGTAATTTATGTATAAGATATTTTCTCATCCATGTTGATAGAAAAATGTGTTATAAAATGATATGTCAAAGGGTTGAATACTCTTACTGATTGAAGGCAAAGGTCATAGAATCATCACAAAGCATAGTCTTTGAGATTTATCAAGAATACCCTGGTTAATAATTTGTCATATGCATAATCTAAGAATGTTATGTGGAATGACCAAATGTGTTGTTTTATCTCACTTTTACCTTCATATAGTAGAAGCTTAAGGTCTACAAATATTGTAAGTAAAGGATAAGTTATTATCTCAGGGGATAATGGATTATACAAGCCATCCAAATCCAATTAATGACTAGCTCTAGATGCACCTTGATCTAATTACAACATGTTAGTATGCAAATCTATAATATTCTATTCAAGGGAACATGTAATAGGATAGGTTCATGATGTCATATGTGTAGTCATCATAGGAGGTGTAAAGTTTACCTATGTCAGAATATGTATGGAATTTTTTTAGAAGCCTTGTGTTGGGCCCACACCTTGGGTGGATGTCACACGTCACTGGAGGTGTATATGTATGGATAAAACCCATAATAGATGTCTGAACACCTCAAATGGAAGTACTAGCTCAAAAATAATGGTTGATATCATATAAGAGATAATATTTCTCCATAGATGTATTAGCTTGAATTAAATTCTTACGTTCATATCTTGTGATGTATAACATTGTGTCAATCTAATGTGGATTCAAGTTAAGATATTCAATGAATTATTGGTCATCCATGACATCAAATTAATTTGTAATAGTTGTTTCATGAGGATTATTAATATCAAATTCATTATAAGTCCATCAATAGGGTGTTTAGTATGTATTATATACTATGTAGTAGGAGGAACAAAGGATGTCATGCATTCCCTTTGTAGTCTAGTGGTGATAAAAGGTACCTCAGATTGGATCTTGCAACAATACAATTTGAGGAAGGCTTGGGATTATTCATTGCTACTTTAGCCTTATTAATATTCTTAGATTTAATCCATTTGACCTATTTGTTTACATAATTTATCTAAATAAGATACATTATCCATGAATAAAAATATGAAAAGAGTAACTTCATGACTTGTATTAAAAAATAAAGACTACGTTCATTCATTATAGTTATGGGTAATATTAGTTATGGGTAATATGTATTATCAGGAAATAATAAAAAATTAGGTCTAAAAATAAAAACCCAAGGTTGAAAGATGAAACACTAGAAGGATGAAAACCCTAATGAAGACATAGAGTTTGACACAATTGATTAGTGTACTAGTTCACTAATATGTTTTACCCTGATGTGATTTTAGAAATCATCATAAGATATAAACTAATATAATAATTTAGATAGATAAATATGAAATTCATGCATACAATTGAATGAAAAATAATAAAACTGATTGTAATGATTTGACAAATGACATATGATAAATAGAATAGGTACAATATATGGATGATTATTTAGCTTTTTTAGTTCACTATTTGACTATGACTATGTTCTAAAAGTGGAAAACAGACTGAATCATATATGTGATTCATCCAGTTCAAGAACTATGTTTTCATTTATGTAGGGTCAATTCCATTGAATTTATGTCAATTTTTATTGTGGATATTGAATTGTTTTGGTTGTTAGTGACCTATGATAAAAGATGCAATTGTAACTATACAGTCAACTTTGCTTATCTTTGAAATATTTATATGTGTGATTCTAAACCTTGATGATGCACACAATACCAAAAATTAGGCTCCTTCACCTTAAAACCCTAGGTGTGCTTTTGAGGGATAAAAAATTTTAAAAATAAAAAAATTGTAATTGGTTGAGCTAATCTCAATCACCCCCACTTTATGATCAATTGTTATCTATGTATTTGATATTATGAGAAGGGAAATCAAGCCATACATAGTTCTCCCACCTAATGTTATTGTGCAATTGTGTTCCTTAGTTATATTTATGCAACTAATGATTTGGATTTGATACTTGATAATGCTTACTTTGACTTGGATTTGGTATGCTTCAAACTTGGGAGATAACATTTCCTAGTGACTGGTTTAAAATTTGGAAAGAATAGAGCAATTTTTATAAATGCGCAATAACATATATATGTGTACCATATAAGTTCCAAGTCCCCTATTAAATGAGTCTTATTTGTGTGTGTGTGTGTGTGTGTGTGTGTGTGTGTGTGTGTGTGTGTGTGTGTGTGTGTGTGTGTGTGTGTGTGTGTGTGTGTGTGTGTGTGTATGTAAGTCCAAATGGGTAATGTCTCATGCCACTAACATGCTAAGTAGATGAGATGACTCTAAGGAAAGGTTTGATTTTAAAAATTAGCAATTACTGGGAGAGGTTTGGTACCATTAGGCTCAAGTCAATACAAACTCATAATGTTGATGTAATTTAACATTATTAACCCATGTATAGGTAAACTAAAGTGAACGTCTAGAGATGTATATGAAGGATAATAAGCAAGATTGAAACAAATAGTGAGGTTTTTATAGGTATGTAATAAGAAAATGGAAGGATCAAACTCATAAGGTAGAATGTAGGTGTGAGATAATGGTGGGTTATGACCATATTTATGTGTGCAAGTCATGCATGGTAAATGTATGTCAAGCTTGTCATTATCAAGTACTAAATATCAAATTTTAGTATCTACAATAGGATAACACAAATGATGCTCAAGTATAAATAATATATGGCATGCCTCTATAGGAATGAAGGTATGTATATAGATTTATAATTATATAGATATTAATCTCAATGTAGTTTTAGATGAAATATTGTCATGTTGCCCACAAATGGCAAGATATAGATAAAAGGTTCAATGGTGAGAACAAAAAATAATGTGCCCTTATAATTTTTTCTTGTGCACATGATATATAGAATAAGTCCAAGGAGATATGTGTGGGTATGTTACTCCTAAAATCAAATTAAGATATGTTTCATATAAATGATGGGCCTCCAAGAGGTTAGTTATAGTAATGAATCTCTATCATGATAATAGATAATGGATGGTATTGTACTAAATTGAAATATATATGTGAGTATCGATCACAAGGTATAATATATAAGCATTCATGCAAAAATAACATGTAGATATAAATGTACACATGCCAAATGTAAATAATAGAAAGATAGGTATGATCTATGTAAATTAACTCTATATAGTAAATGATAAGATCAAAAGATGTCACTATATAAATCTACTCGTGAGAGATGACCCTATTGCATTTGTGTGTCCACTAATCATATATAATATGTATATCATGCATATTATCCAATAAAATTATACCATGAGAATCACATGTGGAATACATGAATATATAAACCTCTAGTATAGGTAGATAAACATGATCTGTATCACGTGACCAAGATAAGGTTGAAGTTTTTTTAATTTTTTATATTTTATAAATGTTTTTGTATTTTTACAATTTTATAATGAAAACACACAAGAAGATATGTATACTATGGTATAAAAATGATGATGTATCAATGAAGCACTAGAATTCGGCAAGCATGACTAGTGTATAAGCTGGCTCAAATCATTATTTCATAGTCATGAATACTTAGACATGACATACTAAGTGTCAAAAGTAGAAAAAAATACCAGAGGAAAACCTAAATCATTGTAGGAGATTTTCACCCCAAGGATAGAGGACTAAAAAGTCAATAGCATTTCTAAATAAGTGATAATCATAGTTCAAATATATAAAATGTAGTAGAACTTTAAAGATGTAGTAACAATCTCAAGTAGTGTATGATATAACAAGTTATAAAAATGTGTAGAAAGAAAAATAAGCATGGGTAGTGATGTGAGATACATAACATGTAAAATAATAAAATGTTAAATCAATAATATTTGATTTGATTTCTCGAAGAGTCATTGTAAGTAGAGTTTTTTTTTTTAAATGGATAGGCTTGAAGGGTATATAACATAGGTGCATAATCAGAACTTGATATAGGTATTTGTTTATAGGTGGCATTTTAGATTGTCCAACCATATATTTAAGTTTACTCAGGTGATACACATGGTGTTTGCATCTTATAAAATGTGTGCAACTTGTATTATATATCACATTGTAATTTTTTATGTGATGCCATGTATTGTTAGATGTTGGAATGGATGCATACACTAGAGCACAGTCACTCACTTCATCAATGTTTGTTTATTTAATTCTATGAAATTAATATGATTTCATGCAGATCATTTTTTGTTTGTTCCTTATTATCTCAATTTTTTTAATTCCCTTCATTATTTTTTAATTTTACATATATGAAACTAGTGGCAATTATTTTTGAAATGGATGGGTGAAGGTCCATAAATCTGGGTTGTTCAATTAAAATTAAAAAAAGTGGTTTCCACATGTTACTTTCCTTTATATAAAAGGAGTGTGGTGTCTCTACACACAAAAGGTCAGAAAGGCTGCCCATAATCTTGGGGATTACAATATAATTGGACAATACCAAATGTGTTCATTTCAACTAAATATCTCCAAATCTATAATGTAAAGTTAATTATTTATAATTGATTATATATGTGATTAGGCCAATAATTATTATTTTTACCATTATCATCCTAAATAGAACTATCATTAGTGGTCTTATTAGATTATCCCATAACATATGTATGCACTCTTTCTATAGGAATAGGTTTCTTAGGTGCTATGATATTTACTTAAGGCATGTTAGGATGTGGTATAATGAACTTCATAGATTTAACATGTCTAAAATATCATAAAGTAACATCATCCACAAGAATAACCATCACTAAAAACATTAGACACCTATGTAATGTGGAGGGCATGAAATTTATAACATGAATCCATGGTCTTTTCAATAAAATATTATAGTTAACTTCATTAGATATTATCCAACACTTCATAGGTAGAGCTTTATGCCCAAGAATTATGTCCAATATAATTATTCCCAATGGACTTTGTGCTTGATTGTAAAATCCTTTGATAATTGTATCTGAAGCTAAAAGAGATGATCAATTCCTACTACATCAAGAAAGATCATACTAAAAATATTCAAACTTAAACCATTATCAATAAGGACCCTATTAATTCTTTAAACATTCACTTTGGCTTGAATGTACAAAGGAAAATTTTGATCTATAATGTCTCTAGGAGGTACATCCTTAAGTTAAAAAGTAATGAGGTGCTCACTATATTGTAAAGTGTTGACAAGAGAAGCAAAGTAAGCAAGCTCCATGTTAATTGGTAAAGTAGTATCATGCAAAACATCTCACAATATGCCTTTGAAAATAGTTTATTATTTAAGAAATTATAGAATATAAATGTTGGCTTGAATATTTTTTAATTACTTCATTAGATCATATGGATTGTTAACCCAAACCCTAGAAGGAAGGCAGGAAAGAACAGACAATTATAGAGGATTGTTTTGGTCTATCCAACCTTGAAATTTAAGAGGAAGGATAGTAATATTATGTATCCTACCCCTATGAGTTGTTTTAACATTAATATCATAGTGAACCGTCATACATTCAATAATTTTAGGAACATTTCTAGGAGAGGTACCAGCAATCTATCAAGTGACAAGGTATCATCACATAAAGCATGGAAAACTACCCTATCATGTCTTAATCTAAAAGCTAATATTCTATTATAGATGTTATGAAATAAACATGTAATCAATGATAAGAATTTGTTTACTAACCATGAAAACAAGCCTATAATTATATAAAACAAAACCACCTCCCATGCCCTTTCATAAATAAATATAACATATAAATTTAAGCTACCCATGATGTGAGAAAAGAAACACAAGCCTAGATGTGAACTGCTAGAGAAAGATAAGACAATATTTTTACATGGTCATCTTGGTTTAAATAGATAGGAGACTTAAATTAAGTCAAAAACAATATAGAGGGTTTGTATTAAACTCCAAATAGAAAATCAACAAATATATAGAATTCAAACCCTAGGCATCTTATAAAGATATATGCACTCAAAACACAAGGTGTAAGCACTAGTTTCTGAGATATAATCTTAAACCAAAAAGTGATGGAAAGCTAACTAGGGTTTTATCAAAACACATATAGTAAGATGCAAATCTAAAAATCATAAAAATAGACATGAAACCTTAGGAGGAAGGAACAAGTGTTCTAAGAATGGATGGGTTCACCAAAAAAATATCTTTTAGTGTTTTAGTAATGAAAATAAGATAAAATGAATGAACAAAGAATATTTATCATTTAGAAATGTAAAACAATATTTTTAGATCTATCATAGTGGCTGAAAATAGTAAACATGCAAAAGGAAAATGCTAAATTGAAAATTTGACTTGAAATAAAAATGAATGCAAAGGAATAATCACACCTATTATGACTATCTAACTTTTGAATGTAGATTTGGATTATGCACGCTGGCACCTGACTATGTGCCAAATTTGGAGTTGTAACTACATAAAAACAAGAATGGTTCTAGTGTCATTCATGCCTAGGGTGGGAGTGCACTAACCTAATTTGGTTTTCTTTTGTTTCCTCTTGTGTTGATCATGTCATGTGCTCACTTTTAGAATCTATATGTTTTTTGTCACTTCATAACTAGATGTCATCCATGCTTTTATATACTCATGCTTAGCATAATTTATGGACAAAAGTGTTTGATTTTTTCTTCAATTCTCTTGACATATCTTGTTAAAAAAAACATAATACAAAAGGATAATGAAAGAAGCAGTTGGGTTGGGAAACTATAAAATTATTGCAATTATGTGTCCTACATGTTAGATTCAAACCCCTTGTAGTTCATGTATAGTGTAAATGGAGGATTGAGAAAATATGTTATGCCTTCTCTTCTTAAAAGTGAGATGCAACTATATATGTATTCACCTAGGAAAATTTTGGTACAAGATATGTTGGAAGTCCTTGAGCAATGACAAATTGATGTAGTATACCTAGACTTGAAAAATGAATGACTAACAATAGATTAAAAAACTAGTATGGAGTCTCTTAGATGCTTTTTAGAGTCTTTTATGGGATCCCTATTTGTCTATAAAATGATCATAAATGAATTATATACATACATACATACATACATACATATATATATATATATATATATATATATATATATATATATATATATATATATATATATATATATAACTTCTCATGTTTGAACTAAATACTTAGTGGTGTACAAATTTGACAAAGGAAGATGCAAACAATAAAAAAATGGATCCAAATATTTAAAGAATGTGACCAAAAGTAAAGAGCCCACAAAAAACAAAGAAGACAAGAATGTCAAGACTATAATTCCCATCCCAAAATAAGGGACAAACACAGATAGAGAGAGGTCAAATAAAAAATATCATGGGCACAAAAATACAGATAAAATAGTAAATAAAATAAAATAGGACATTGAGATCACACAAATAAGGAAAAAAATGAAAATAAATAACAAGTGTCGATAATCCCCTAATTAAAGGTGATGACTTATATGTACAAAATAATACTAAAAACATTGTAATAATAAGGCTTGTACCAAAATTAGATGTCTAAAATAGCTCATCATTGAGTTCTTCTAATATCAAGTGAGATCATGCACCTATAATATCTAACCTCTAATAGGAGTGCGCAATATGTGCCACATCCTCTAAATTAATCATCATCTCTCTAGTGGGAAACTAAAAATTATGTGTACCATAATCCCACCTTTAAAATAATGAAGTTAATAGTGGAATATCATATGGAAGTTATCCTAGGAGGCTAGAATGTCCCAATCCCATATAATCTATATAGGATTGGTCAACATCACCCAAGCCCATCTTAATCATGGATTCCATCATCTTACCCTAGTGACACTCGAGATGTGGAAATCTCATTTTAATCACAAAGAAGCAAAAACATATATCATAACTCGATAAAAATGCATGAAATAATGCACATATGTTAAAACTTGTAAAATATTTATCATTAACCATAATTAGCCAAGATTTATCACCATTGTGACCATTTTTGAAGAAATAGTGCCACAATCATGGCCATAATTATGGGTCCCTAACCATAATTGATGAGACTCAACCAAAATCATCTAAAAGTGAGCATAATCACTGGAATCCTAAACTAACGAAAAATACCTAATTTCACATTCTAGACATTTTATTAAAAATAAAAAATTACTTGAAAATGGATGAATATATTTAATTTTAGTACTTACCAACTTTATGGCCTCCTTGGTTGTGACACACTCTAACTGGCCAAGAATGAAAGGTTATATCATTTCCATATCTTCTCTCTCGGAGATCAAATCAATGAAATATATAGTTGTAAATGATTAAGTGCATTTATTTTTAGGTTGTCTTGGCTTTATATAACACATGTACTTTTACTAAAGTTGTTTTAATGATTTTTAAATCAATATGATTCAATCATCCTTTTCATAACTTGGAGATATAATTTCACCTACCAAGAGACACATGGGTACATTTCAATCACATATTTACATTATTTAGACACCATGTTCAACATAATCATTTACGAATTATTTTGTGCATTTATTGCTCCTTCCTAGCACCTTAATGATTATATGTTCTATTATGGTATTGAATTTATAATATATCAATTTTACTTCTTGCATAGTAAAAACACATCATTCTTCATCATGGGATCATGATCTTATCACGATTCCAACAATATGGAGTTCATTTATTATACTTTGTCCTTAATGAGGCATGATACACATTAGCTTTTTGACATCACTCCTGATATAGGTATGTATTATTCTTATACTTTGCTATCTATAAATTATCATTGGGGGAATCATACCCACACATTCCCTCATGAGTTTCATCAATTATATCTTATGTTATCAAGGACAACACACTATTAAATTGGTTTTATACTCTCCATATGATCTAGGAGGATTTGGGTCACTCATTCATACCACATAATACCATAGTTACATGTCCAACATCATGCTTACATTGGTAGATGTGTTAGTAGGTTGCCTACATATGTGTAAAATTATTCCTTGAAAATCCATTTACACATTATTACATAACCCATGTAGTGTCACCACTATAGTCAGTGGCATATCAGTAATGATAGTAAGTGACACCACTGCACTTGGTAGTTGTTACCAACTATTTTAATGGTTTAGTTGATGCTTCATATTCTTGCATATTATAATAATGCAAACTTCCATTCTTTGTAGGTTAGAAATACATTGTGCCAAACCACATATAAGAATAGAGGTACGAAGCCTTGTTGAAACAACATCTAATATCTTAGGTTGTATAAAACTTAACATAATATAATTTTTCTATTACAGCTCTAAATTTATTGTCACCTTGTTCTTTATTTCATATTTATTTACCACACTGCACTTCATATTCTCTGCCATTTATTAAATCACTTATGCATATAACACGCTTAACTTACATTAAGTAGGTTGTCCACTAGGTCACCACCTGGGCCCTAGATAAGTGGTATCAGAGCATACACACTTTGTATCATCCCTAAGTGGTATCATGTTGTTTCTAATTTTTATTCATTATTTATTGTCCCATGCATACAAAGTTTTCATAGGAAGTGAGGGCTCGTGACTCATGACCCTTAATCATACCTTCCTTCATGTCCTCAAATGGGAGACAAATATGCAATGATGCCAACTTTAGATATGTTTCATAAAATGATAGAGGATGCATTGTAGAAACAAAGGGAAGATTTGGAAGACTGTTGTGTACATGAATGAGAAAGTATTGTTGATTAGTTTTCACTCTTCAAGTATCGTACTTCTCTAACAGCCTCTCATTCTCATTGGACATTTGTACAAATTCCATATAAGGTACAAGTCTACCTAGACATTCATATGTTTGAAGATAAAATAGATGTGGATGCACTAAATAACTAGCTTAATCTCATTTGTTCATATTACATGGTAAATCACTTCTCTAACTAAGATAAAATTACATTTGATTTACTAAAAGTTTCTTTACCAGTCAAGAAATGGTGGGAAAAATTGCATTATACATGAAGAAGATCTTAGTTTAGACATATTTGTAGACACATGGAATGGTTTTGTAGAAGCACTCAAAGTAACCTATTATCTTGTTGGAAACTATGATGATCAACACATTAAGTTTTCTCAATTACATCAAGGCAAAAAGTAATTTATGCAATAATACACAAATACTTTCCATACCCTAGTGTCCAAAATTAGGATTTAGGATTCAGAGTATAATCTTGTTTTGAAGTATAGGTTAGGCTTGAGATCTCACATCTATTTAGACCTAAATTTAATGTCTATGTCCTCCATATGGGAAGCCTACACATGTGATTTCAAGTTTAAATAAAAGGCTAATGCCAAGACTAATACAAAATATTCAAAGTCTCAGACTAAGCAATAATCTAAATCTTCCAAGTAAAATTACAAATCAGGAATAACTCCAAATACCCTCCAAAGAAGAAGTAACACTTGTTAGATGATCAAAAAAATCATTCCAAGACTAGCAAGTCGTGTTCAGCTCATAACTCCAACAATCATTCCAATGAGGAATTCCACACTAGGAAAACCCTACTTGCATAGCTTGCAAAAATGGGTACCATCACTGCAACATTATAAAAAACTAAATAGATCATGGAATTGAGCCTAGCACCATGTTGGGTACTGTAAATATCTCTCATACCCTTACAAAAATAGAGGAAACAAAAATATTGTTCCATTCTCAAATGTGATCAATGCCCAACTAGTACACTTCATTTTTGACAACACAAAGTTAGAATAACTTAATTTCTCTTAAAGTAGCTCAAAGATAGAAGTTGTTACTGACACCTCACCCACAACCATATTTTATTGGATGGTTTAGTGTAGGATCTAATAAATACATCACTCAATAGTGTTAAGTGGTATACAACATCAAGCCTTTTAAAGATATAGTCCTTTGTGATGTCACTCCATTAGAGGTATGTGATATTCTATTGAGTCAACCATATATTTATCATTAGCATGCAATATATTAAAAAATCTTAGAAATGTTGTCATAAATTTTGGTGATTTAAGATACTGCATATTGTCCAGTTAGTTCTAAAGCTATCACTCATTAGCGCCAAATAATGTAAGAATTTAGTCACATATAATAAGAAGTTCATGATTTTGATGGTAAGATTTGAATGTAATAAAGTCCTTATGGCACCTATAGTTACACACTTCCTCCAACATCAACGTAAAAAGTTACATTGTAGCTCAAGTTGGAAGAATAAAAGGATGTGTTCTAGCTACCAAAGGAACTGCCTACACACTATGCAATAAATCGTATTATTGATTTGATCCATAAACTACCTCTTCCTAATGTTTCTTTATACTACAAATCCTTTTTTGAGAATGAATAAATCAAGTGATAGATCCATGAACTCATAGACAAAGGACATATCAGGTCTAGTTCATTGCCTTATGGCATCTTAATTATGCTTGCACCAAATAAGGATGATACATGGAGGCTCTACATCAATTATCGAGCACTCAACAAGATCATAGTGAAAAATTGCTATCTTCTTCTAATGATTGAGGATACTTTGGAAGCTCCATGGTGTAAAATACTGCACTAAGATCAACCTGAAGTTTAGGTATCATCATATTCATGTTAATCCTATAGACATATGGAAGACAACCTTCAAGGCTAAATAAGGTTTTGTTTGAATGGTTAGTCATGCCATTTGGATTGACCAACCTTCTAGCCATATTCATGAAAATGATGAATGATATTCTAAAACCATTCACTACTTAATTTTTTATATTCTATCTTGATGGCATCCTAATCCTCAACAAAACATGGGATGAACATCTGTGCCATATAAAATAAGTACTTGACACTTTTTGGAAACACAAATTGTATGCAAACATGGGAGAATGTTTATTTTACATGCCTTAGATTCAGTTTTTGGGATACATTGTAGACATACAAGGAGTGTATGTGGATCCGACTAAGATTTAAGTCATCTAAAATTGGCCTCAACCAAAGAATCTCATAGAGCTTCGTAACTTTCTAGGATTGGAAAATTTATACCAGAGATTTATATTTGGTGTCTCTCATGTGAATTGGCCTCTAAACTAGGTTAACCAAGGTGGCGCTAAATCAAATTTAAATTAGACTACCACATAATAGAAATCATTTAAGGAATCAAAATTCAAACTGTATTCCATACCAATAGTTGCTTTGCTAGACCTCCAACAACCATTTGAGCTTAAGACAAATGCCTCTAATTTTACACTTGGAGTAGTTCTCACTCAACATGGTCACCTAGTTACTTACACTGGTAAGGAAGTACCAATATATGATTGTGAGATTTATGTTATTGTTTAGGCATGTGAGCATTGGAAGCATTATATCTTGGACAAGGAGATTGTGATCCACACATATAACAAGTCATTTTAGTTCTTGTAGACATAGAACAAGTTGTAGCAATAGTGACATTAGAAATGGTCTTCTTACCTTCAACAATTTCATCTAAACATCAAGCATAAGAAGGGAAGTGCCAATCCAATTACAAATTGCTTGAGCTACCCTCTCATTCAAACTCTTTATTTTATACTTAACGCATATGGACATAAAGACAACACATGATCATACTTGTATCCATTCAACATGGATTTTGTAGATATCTATTAGAATTTGCTCTATGATAATTCAGTCCCAGATTTCTATTTGCATTCGGAATTCTATATCATCTTGGGTACTTTTGTGGTCCATATGAGGTAGAGAGATAAAAACTAATATGGGAGGCTCATTTCAGTAAGGTTGTGGGACATTTTGGGATTGAAAAGACTCTTGTAGTGTTGTATAAATATTTATAATGGCCACATCTTAGGTCTGATGTATCCAAATGCATCAAGTTGTGTACTATAAGTGTTATAGCCAAGTTGGTCAATAAGAAACAAGGTTTGTATGCATCTCTATTAATTCTAAAGAAACAGTGGGAATCCATTTCCATGGACTTTATCTCATGCTACCCTAATACCAAGCATGGTAATGATTGTGTATATGTATTAGTTGATAGATTCTAAAAAATGACAATTTTCATACCTTGTAAGAAAGTTATACCAGCACTAGAAATAACTCAATTATATTTTCAATGTGTGGATCCACTTTGGAATCCTAAAAACTATATTTTTTTAGAGAGATACTATATTTTTAAGCCATTTTTGGAAATCACTTTGGTCTATGTTAGCCACAAAGTTAAATAAGTCCACCTCTTTCCATCCTTAGACTAGTGGACAAACAAAAGTTATTAAAAGCATGATAGTGCATCTTCTAAGAGTGTACAATTCAAAGAAGAAACACACTTAGGATGAAAACCTACCTTTCATTTAGCACAAGTAAACCATAACTCAACAAAACTCTACTGCACACAACCCTTTTTAGGTCTGTTTGGTTTTTCAGCCTTTGGCACCCATTGATGTAGCTTATCTTATTCTGACACCAACAACAACAACTCCTATAGCTCAAAAGGAAGTTAACAAAGTTGTTCAATTTATTGAGTACATTCAACATCTTCAGCAATAGGTGCAAACCATTTTGTAATAAGTAAATTCAAAATACAAGCAATGCCATGAAAAGCATTGAACACCACACACCTTCCAAGTTGGTGATTTAGTCTATTACACCTACAAAATGAAAGACTAATAAGGCCTTATGAAAAGCTTCATCCACTTTAGTATGGGCCATACACCATCACCAAAAAAGTAGGAGATAATGATTTCAAGCTCAAACTTATGACTTACCTAGGGTTGCATATAGTCTTTAACACATATCTCTTGTGGCATTACTTTCCACCCTTGTTAGATACTTCAGATACTGCACAAAGACTCTCCAATAGACAAATATCAATCCAAATTGTAGTGTTCTATTAGAATCAGATCAAGTCATTGATGTTTAGGTCAAATAGACATGTTGACAGGAGATCCCTCTCTTCTAGATCGTCAAAGCAGGTCAAGTGCCTTCCCAGGGAAAATGGTTTATATAAGTACAAGTTGCCAATTTGTTCCCACATCTTCTTCTACATGCATGTAATGGAGACCATTGATCTCGAAGGAGGGGAAATTTATCCAAGAGGACTTGGGTCACTCATTCATACCACATATTACCACATTTACACATCCAGCCTCATGCTTACATCAACAATTATGTCAATAGGTTGTGCACCGATATGTAAAATCCTTACAAATCCATTTTTGCATTACTGCACAACCCTTGCAGTGTCAACACTATAGTCAGTGGTCTGTCAATAATGATAGTAAGTGACATCACTACACTTGGTGGTTATGAAGTGGTCATTACTCATTATTGTAATGGTTCATTTGACACTTAATCTTCTTGCATTGTATAATAGTAAACTTCCATTCTTTGTAGGGTAGCAATACACTATGCCAAACCACATAGAAGAATAGAGTTAGGAAGCCTTGCAACAATAACATCTGATCTCTTAGATTTTACAAAACTTATCATAATATGATTTTATTGTTATAGTTCTAAATATGGTGTCACCTTGTTCTTTCTTTCTTGTTTCTTTACCACATTGCACTTTATATTCTTTGTCATTCAGTAAATCATTTTTTCATATAACATGTTTAATCCACATTAAGTAGGTTGTCCATTGGGTCACTGCTTGGGCCCCAAATCACCATATTATAGACACATAGTTGTTCATCATGGGGGTATGTTTTTCGCCTACACCCATATCACTTATTGTCATCAGGGGCACATACCCATACATTCTTCATGATCATTATTGATCCTATCTTACTTACATGGAATTCAATACACCACTATGCTTATTGATCCTTCATTATTTATATTAGGATGGACTTTGTGCCCAAGGTATTTCATATACCTAATCACATTTTATTAATTACATTTGATACATTTATTGCCACATCTTGTCCATATTCGGACATACTATTATAGTGGGGAATTCTAATTATTCATTTCTATAGAGTATTATCAAGGCATATCATCTAGCCCTCCTTTCTCTTATCACACCCCCACATGGGTCAACATATTTTTATCAAGCCTTACACGATGGCATCTTCTTATAGTTACAAACATGTTACAAATGTACTTTCAATGATTAAAACAACTCAATTTATTTTCTATGTTACACATGGTGCATTTAATCATTTTCTTTTGAGATGAGCATTTTACAAGACCATCCCTCACCTGAAAAGGGTGACAACTATCTGCACTATTTAGTTTTCAAATATTCTATCACTAGAGATTCACTAGAGATGTAATTGGATGTCTACTTTTCTGATCAAGAAGTAGAGTTTTGCCCCTGAGTAGTTGAATCACAATTTCAAATTCTAGTTTCAATTTCTAATTGCAATCTTTAATTCTAGAGTTCCAAGAGTGACAACATGGTTCACATGCCATTAGGTGTAAGATAGTTGGGGTTCACCAAAATGTATGGATAAAAATACGCCTACCTCAAACTAAACAATATAAAACATGTAAAACACAATACACAATACATAATTAATTGCTTAATAAAACTAAGAAGATAATGGGTGCCTAGATTTTTGGAAGTTTTTCACTTTGGTGCACAAGGGATTTTGAATCGTTTATGAATTTGTTGTTGTAATATGAACTTGTTTGCACTAATTTGAAACTATTTGACCTATTGTCGATTGTATCTAAATATTTAAATGTGATATTGTAGGGATCATACGAGCAATCCTGGCTAGTGTTATGTCTGTATGATAGATTGTGGGCAACTTGTGCCATCCTAGCCAGGCTCTGTAAATAGTGAAATAGACCTCTGATCGTGCTTGATTGCTTCTACCTTAATGGCACAATTCGACATTTGATCTCCTAAAATGAGTTGTTTGTGTGACATTGAATTGGACAAGGGTTTGATTTGGGGTTCGCATAAATTAGGGTTATTGCTATCCCTTCTAATTTGTCAAACCCTCAAAAGTATAAATAGAAATTCAAGTTGATAAACAAAATATGATTAATAGAAATAGTGCAAAGAAAGTAATCCAAGAGCGCTCTCAATTGAATGTTTGATAAGTTATTGATAAGTGTCATCAAATGAATCTAATCACTTGTCTATTTATAGATGATTTTAATTCAAACTTTGGTGAAATTGGTGCACATGACCGAATTCCAATGGTTATAAAAAGAAAATGTGAAAATGACGAACATGCACCCATTGAATTTAAACATTGGCATTGTATGAACATTTCCAACAACATAAATGATAGAAGATAGATATGAGATTACACATTTCAATAACGCAAAATTTAAACCAATCATCCATAAACATATGGAAATAGTGCAAAGAAAGTACTCCAAGAGTGATCTCAATTGGATGTTTGATAAGTCCTTGATAAGTGCCATCAAATGAATCTAATCACTTGTATGTTTATAGATGATTTTAATTCAAACTTTGGTGAAATTGGTGCACATGACCGAATTCCAATGGTTACACAAAGAAAATGACGAACATGCACCCATTGGATTTAAACATTGACATCCTACGAACATTTCTAACAACACAAATGATCAAAAGATAGATATGAGATTACACATTTCAATAACGCAAAATTTAAACTAGTCATCCATAAATAGATAGAAATAGTGCAAAGAAAGTACTCCAAGAATGATCTTAATTGAATGTTTGATAAGTTCTTGGTAAGTGTCATCAAATGAATCTAATCACTTGTCTACTTATAGATGATTTGAATTCAAATTTTGGTAAAATTGGTATGCATGATCAACTTCCAACAATTATAAAAATAAAAGTGAAAATGACAAACATGTGCACCCATTGGGTTTAAACATTGACATCCTACAAAACATTTATAACAACACAAATGATGAGAAGATAGATATGAGATTGCACATTTCAATAACACAAAATTTAAACCAAACATCCATAAATAGATAGAAATAATGCAAAGAAAGTACTCCAAGAGTGCTATTAATTGAATGTTTGATAAATTCTTGATAAGTGTCATCAAATGAATTTAATCACTCGTCTACTTATAGATGATTTGAATTCAAACTTTGGTAAAATTGGTACGCATGATCGACTTCCAATGGTTATAAAAAGAAAATGTGAAAATGACAAACATGCACAACCATTAGATTTAAACATTGACATCCTATAAACATTTCTAACAACATATTTAGATATGAAATTACACATTTCAATAACACAAAATTTAAACCAACCATCCATAAATAAATGAGAAATAAATGCTAAGGAGCTTTTTCTTGGGGGGATGATTGAGTAGATGTTTAACAAAAATACTCATACTTGTGAACGATTGTTGGTTCAACTGGTGAAATTATTTAACTTGCAAAGAATCCACTAAAGATTAATTTTTACTAGAATTATTCCTCAAATGACTTTGACAGATAAAAAAAATGAACCTGAGATTATTCCTCGAACGACTTTAAGGAAATAGATATCCTCAATCTGTAAGCAACCAGGAAAAAAAAAAAAAAAAAAAAAAAAAAAACCGTCCATACTTGAGAAATGAATATAGTGTGAAAGTGAAGAGTTCCTGTCCATACCATTGCTTGCTTGCTTGCTAGCTAAACTAAAGCAAGTGGTGAAAGGAGGCTAATAAATAAGACACGGTGAGGGTAAGGAAAGAAATCTAAAGGTGAGCAGAGTTCCATGTTTGTAGATTCTGTTGCACTTTACAAAAACAGGGGCCCAATCCCATACGCAGCATCGCATGGGCGGCTGACGATCCTCAATCGCCCACAGTAAAGGATGCCATCCATAAAGGGAGCATTGATTGCCGTTATCTGATGCAAAGCAATTGCAAGCGTACGCCCAAATCTCACTGTGCAAATTCCCTGGCCCGCCATTTCACCTTTCTATTTATTTTCAAAGATTTGCTTAGCTGACGGCGTTTTTTTCTCATATTCCCATATTCCCCCTTTATCTACGCATTCAAATAACTTTCTTACCTCCACTGGGTGTGAGCTCAGTTTCATGATTCTCTGTTTTGTTAAAAAATATACTTTCTTCTTCTTGTTTTTGTTGCTGCGCGGCACAAATGCTAGTCTCAAATCTGGTTGTTATACCAGAGGAGCCACGGCTGGTGACTCCGGCCTGCCCTACGCCTGAGGAGGTTCTGAGCCTCTCTAATTTGGATTCTCAGTATTTCCTTAGGTTTACCATTGAGTATATTTTTGTGTACAAACCTGAAGAGGGAGATGCTGAGGACGGCGAGGCGGCCATTGAAAGGTTAAGGAATGGGCTCTCCAGAGCTCTGGTGTATTACCATCCGCTGGCGGGGAGGCTGAGAAACAGGCATGATCATAAGCTCGAGGTGGTCTGTAATGGAGAGGGGGCTGTTTTTGTCCCAGCTCGTGCCAATTTGAGTCTCAAGGAATTCGGGATTTTTGATAAGCCTGCCAAGAGTTGGAAGAAGTTGCTGCATAAGGTTGCTGCAGATTGTTTTCTGGGAATCCCTCCTCTGGTTGTTCAGGTATAAATATTTCATTGCAGTTATTCAACAAGGTCTCTGGTTTTGGCAAATGTTTGTATTTTTCATTTCCGACCGTTATTTTATGGTAGAAATTATATCTGGTAGAGGGAAATAAAATATTTATTGTTCATTAATAACTGTTATTTTACAGAAGAGATTTTGTCTGGCAGAGGGAAATACAATATATATTTTTCGTCGCCAGCCATTATTTTATAAATGAGATCATATCTGACAGATAAATCTTACATTATCCGTCACACTTTGCCCCAATTTATGCATCTTTTAGATGGATTTTGGATAAATTGTATACAATTTTTTTGTTCGATTTGTTTGGGATCATAGTCAGCGATCCATCGGCAGGAAACTTATCAGAAATTGAATTGTGATACTAATTGCGTAGATAATTTTATGTCTCAGAAAACTATTTACAATTTAATGGACTGTAAAAACAAAAAATCGCATAAAAAACATTCTAATAAATTTTGAACTTAATAATGACGATTCAAAGATATCCATCTCTGTAATTCGAATTCAATATCATATTTTTCATTTCAAATATTTGGAAAATTTGTAAACCCTTGTGAAACACATCATTACCGCGCCCAAGCGAACCAGAACCCCTTTAATCACCATATTTGTTTATGAAAGAAACTCATTTGTAGAAAAAACATCCGACTTTGCTGAGCTGCTTTTAAGGTCTGGTTTTTAATGTTGTTACCCTGTTTTACATTTTACCTGCTAAGAAGGAAACATGAACCATGGTCGCTCCAAGCCTTATTTTGATGAATCCAAACCTGGAAAATCCTCTTACTTTATCTGTGATGAATCCAAACCTGGAAAATCCTGTTACTTTTATCTGTGCATTATTTTCATGAATGGAGGATTTAATGTTTTCAACTATTTTAAGGATTTTTCCCTATTGATTTGATTTTGAATTTCATCTTTGGTTATTTATTCAATTTTTAAAAAACTGAAAATAATTTTATTGCAATCTGGAAAATTTAAAGAGTTTTACAAATCCCAAAGACAAATCCTCCTGAAATTTACTTGCAATAATGGCGTAGAAATTGTAGACCTCGCTTGCATTTTATTTTTGATTCTACTTTACAATATCTCCATTCTTTGTGTGGACAGGTAACACGTTTGAGATGCGGCGCGCTTATAATCTGCGCAGGCTTCAGTCACTGCCTGTGTGATGGTCTGGGAAGCGCACAGTTCCTGCAGGCATGGTCTCAAATCTCGAGAGGGGCGAAATGTCCTTCCATAACTCCAAACTGGAACAGGCACCTCCTCCAAAGCAGAAACCCTCCAAGAATAGAATATTCACACCCAGAGTTCACAGAGGTGCCGGACCTATGCAATCTCAACACCAGGCTCAGATCGGAACAGCTCCTCGCCAGCTCTGTCTGCTTCGACCGCTCCGACCTCTTAGAGATGAAGACCCTCGTAACGATCCATTCTCATTCAAAATGCACCTCGTTCGAAGTCCTTTCCGCGCACGTATGGAGGTCGTGGATCCGAGCCATGGATTTGCCGGCTAAACAGACGATCAAGCTACTGTTCTCCGTCAACGTGCGGGCGAGACTCGAACCCGGGTTACCCGAGGGCTTCTACGGAAACGGGTTTGTGTTAGCCTGCGCTCAAACTACTGTCAAGAAACTGACGGAGAGGCCTCTGTGGTATGCGGTGAAGGTGGTGCAGAGAGCCAAGGAAATACTCAAGGACGAATACATTCGGTCGATTGTGGATACGCTGGGGGATTCGAGATGCCGACCTGATCTTACCGGGAGCCTGGTGATTTCGCAGTGGTCCAGATTAGGGCTGACGGACGTTGATTTTGGATGGGGAAGGGCATTACATGTGGGTCATCTGTCCAGTGATATATACTGCATTTTTCTGCCTCTGGATCCCAAAGGTCAAGCTGTCAATGTAGTTTTATCTGTTCCTCGTTCCGCCTATGGAAAATATGAATATTATATGAGAAATATAACTGATAATTTATTATAAATTTTTGATTCTCATCAGAAATATAATTATTTTTACAGAGGGTATTCTATAGTTTATAAAGATATTGACGAAGATTTCTGTAAATTTTTTAAAAAGAATGAATGTAATCAGATCACGATCAGTGAACCCATCATCATCATGAGACTGAAAGAATAAAGTATAATATCTTTTTGACTTCTTAATATCTTATAATCTCTGTCCCTGCACTGAGCTTATAAACATATTTTTTTAATTATAAACAATACATTTCAATAGTCATATAATTATTTAGTTGATTTAAATGTTAGCCAACCAGACAGGTATCATAAATAATCTTATCCACATTGTTACGCTATAATAACAAATGTTCAAATCAAATGGAAAGGTTGATTGGAAATTTGGAAGGCATCATAGTATGAAGTACGTTCGTTGCGTATGTCCCACGTTTGGTAGGTGGAAGCAGGGTCGACCTCACCCTTGAATTACCAGACAATTTGAGCGACTGATATTTTCTAATTATAAATTATTTTCTTTTTTTTAATTAAATGAAAAAATAAAGAATTGATTGTTTATTTTGATGTTCAATGTATATTGGAAAAATACTTATTATTGATAAATAAGATAGTTAATGAGAAAGGGACATCATACTTCGAGAGAGAGGGACACTATATCTTAAAAGAGAAGAGAAATAGAGTTAAAAAGGTCAAAAGAGATCGAAAAAGACATCAAGATGTCGACTTACTAACAAATTTTGAAAATTAAACATATATAATATTTTACTTTATAAGTAAATTTAATTTATATTTATATAATTTTTAAAAATAATAATTAAAAAAAATTATAAGAAAAATATATTAAAAATCTAAAAAAAAAAAATCAAATAAACCTACAAAATTTTATAAAAATCTCTAAAATACTTTAAAAAACCCTACACAAATATTTGATAGTCACCCATTTTTCTATTCTTAACTTAGTTTTTCCCTTTTATCTTTTATCTTTTTTAGATTATATGTAAATTGTTTGATGAAAATTTTAATTTAGATTTTTTTTTTCCCCCCGAAATTACATTTACATCTAACTCTAAATTTAATCTAATTTTTAAATGTCTTCAGTTATCATTATCTTAATTATTATTCAACATTGTCCATCATAACAATATATTTAAAAAAACTCATCTTCATATAAATAGTATAAAAGCTAGACCTAGAAAATATGTTTAGTTTTTTAATATCTTTTATAAGTTGAATAAATGTTTTTAATATTAGGCACATGTGGTGGTTAATAGGTCATTTTGTGGAAAATCTAGTTAGGAAGAATATTAGGCACATGTGAGAGCCAATAAATCATTTTATGGAAATTTAATTAGGAAGAATATTAAGCACATGCGACACTTAATAGATTCTTTTGTAAAAATTTAATTAGGAAGACATTGCACAACGTGGGTTGTGGTGGGTCCAATATTCTTACGACTGTACAATGTGATATTTTAAATTTATTATTTATTAATTATTAATATAATTATTGGGTATTGATGACATGGGGAACGGAGAATATTAGGCACATGCGGCACCTAATAGATTCTTTTGTGGAAATTTAATTAGGAAGACATTGCACAATGTGGGTTGTGGTGGGTCCAATATTCTTACGACCGTAAAATGTGATATTTTAAATCTATTATTTATTAGTTATTAATATAATTATTAGGTATTGATGACATGGAGAAGGGAGAGACAAGGCTTGA
Source organism: Torreya grandis (assembly GCA_037957365.1). NCBI lineage: Eukaryota > Viridiplantae > Streptophyta > Pinopsida > Cupressales > Taxaceae > Torreya > Torreya grandis. The sequence goes on along the minus strand of JARHVA010001212.1, from coordinate 2,383,788 downwards.
GGGTGGTAGGAGGAGTGGATGTCATTTCTATGCTATTAGGGATTTTGTTCAAAAAAATAATTTTTAGTTTTGTTTTTTTAAAATTGAACTATTTCATTTGATTCTATTTTTTTATATTTTTTATAAGATGTTCACTATTTATATAGACTTGTAGGATGATAAGGTTGGGACGAGTCGATGTCCTTTCTCTAATACTAAAGACTCAACATAGAGGTGTAATTTTCAGTTTTATCTTTTAAATTAAAGTATTTTGATTAATTCTAATATTATTTTATTTGTTTGGGTTTTGATAACAACACTAGTTGTTATATGGACCCATGAGAGGAGGATATTGGGACGAGTCTACATCTTTCCTCTATTGTTAGGGGCTTAAGTAGAGGGTATAATTTTTAGTTTTATTTTTTAAATAGGTATTTCAATTAATTCTAATATTATTTTATTTTTTGGATTTTGATAATAGGTCCACTAGTGATATGGATTTGCAAGAGGATAAGGCTATGCTAAGTTGACGCCCTTCCTCTACTACTAGGGACCCGATATAGAGTTGTAATTTTCAATTTTATTTTTTAAATTAAAGCATTTTAATTACTTGTTTTATAACATTTACTTATAATTCAGTTCTATGTCATTTGTGCCTTGTAATTTTTCTACATCGATTAACATGACAAGCATAAGGCCCTGTCATCCTCCTTAAGTGTGAAAGGTTTTGTATCATCTAAAATGTATGAACACCTCCTATCTAGCATTGGCAACGTTCTTGCAACTAATTGTTCGGTGGGTGATGGAGAGGCCCTACCACATTCCGACGATGATCGTTCTTCTCGTCTGACACAAGATGAACACATCCACAAAGTTACTAAATTTATTTACAATATATTAACATTGCATTTCTTTATTTTAGGTATTTTAAACAAAGAATGCACTTCCATTGATTTTTTATTTAATTTTATTTTTTTCAATCTTCAATATAAAAAGTTAATGATGAAGCATAGACAATGACTCAATAAAATAATTGAAAAACAATTTTTAAACACCTATTATGATAGAAGAGTAATTGAGACAATGCAACAATTACACTTAATAGGTTGAAGAGGTATATGAGGGTAAGACCGGAAAATAGATATTGATTATTATTTTCTATTTTATATACTTATATTTTTAAAATATGTAATTTGTAACTTGCATACTAGGTAAATATAGATGCAGAGAGGAAGAGACTTCGACCTTCCGACGTGAAAAATTTCGGTTGGTTAAAGTTGTGCAATGATTGGTTCGACTGTGATAGAAATGAGTTTGTATGTGCATTAAAAAATTAATGATATGTGAAAATTTGTAAAATTTTTATACTAGACTAAATATATGTTTTATATTTATTGAAATTAATGTAAGGATTAATAGTAGTAAGCATAGAGCCCAAGAAGCAAGAGTTAGTCAGGGAATCTTAGTGACTCGTTGCTTGGGGCAAATAAGCAAAAATAATGTTGCACATAAATTTGTAAGTTATCTTATTAAAAAAATTACACCTAATTTTATGACATACATTTTATAATTGTAAGAGTATTGTTATGATTGCATAGCTACCAAAGAAGCCACTTTGGGATGGGATTACAAAATAGTTCAATATGTGGGCCCAAGGTAAGGGTTGTGTGTTGGTAAAAAATATCATTTGATTAGTTAAGAAGAACTAGTTGGGTTTATCAAATATAATTTTTAGTTATTATTAATTATGTAAATTGTAATCTTCAATAAATATATGACAATTAAATCATGCTTAATTTGTAGGTAGATAGAAATTTTATCATAGTTCATGGTATTAATATTAAAGAGGATGATGACGAGGTTTCAATTACATTAAGTACATCGATGATGATATTGAGCTATAGGATGCCTCATCATACATGTTTGATGTCGTAGATGATTAAATAGAAGAGGAGGATGATGACTAGGATTTATGGCAAATCAGTTGTATTTTTTTAATTTGGAAAGGAGACTATATTAATTTGACTCCCTCCAATATTTTACATTATTGTATATATAATTATCACTATTTATAAATTTATTGTGTATTATAGATGATATTTTAATTATAACTGTATCAAAGTTTTTGATAAAATTTTCAACATATTTTAATGTTCAAATTCACAATAATTATATATATATAAATACACATAATATATATTTAAATATTAATATAATATTTATTTCTAATTTTTTTTGCAATTTATGCTCTTAGCTATGTGACGGCCCCTGTTTGAGCTCATGTCTAGATCTTGGTGCTTTTTCGGACATGTTCTCCGTCGACTCACCAAGGGTTTTTTTATGGGCTCAACTGGGAATGGTGTAGCTTGGGTGTAGGTTTTTTATTCCTTAGATTATATTCTTTTCGTATTGGGTATAATCCCAAGCATGCCCTGGTTATGTTATGATTTTTGTCTCTGGTGTGTTTGCATTATTTTCTAGGGTTTTTTAGTGATTCAAATGGGGTCTAGTTTCTTAGATGCTGCATGGAGGGATCTACTAGGTGCTTTAGGGTCTTCTTCTTTCTCCTCTCCTTCACGGGTTACTCATGTGGTTCGTGTTTCAATTTTTTTCCTAACCTGAACACTCTAGGGTTGATCTCTGATATTCCTTTGGTTAGCTAGGTAGTGCGATTATGAGGGAGGAAACTTGGTTTTCTTCTGTAGTAAATATTTTTCAATTTTAAAATTTTTGACCAAATGTAGTAGATTTACATTCTTGGATCTCCAAGCAGTGGAAACCTATTTTGGGTAGCACTTTCGTTATTCATCCCTATGCTAAGGGGTTTTTCATCATTGTCTATTGTTCCTCTTCATATAGAGATCAACTGCTACATTCGGGCCCTTGGACTTTGGATAGAGCCTTTATGTGCATGAAACCATGGTTCCCTGCCTTCAACCCAGTTATTGAATCCTTTGTTGTTGCTCTAGTTTGAGTCAGATTGATTTCTTTGCCTTTGCAATTTTGGTAGGCTTTTTCTCTTCGGGTCATTGGTAGCTCTCTTGGGGATTTTATCTCCCTCACTTGAGAGACTGAATCTTGAATGCGAACTACTTTTTATCAAATGTGAATTGCCATGGATTTATCCAAAAAAACACTAGAAGTTGTTAAGATTAAAATCGATGATATAATTCGGGCTCAAAATTTAGATTATGAAAGAATAAATTTTAAATGTAGGAGATGCTTTGCTTGTGGTCATTTAGCTAACAATTGCCCTAAGAATTATATTGGTCAACCTAATAACAAGTTTAATTTTATAAATTCTAGAACTTGGTGGAAAGATGCTGATATGGAGCATCTGATTGTCTTTGGTAAGGATAGGGATATAGATTCTAGAGGTAGAGGTAAGGTTGCTCTCGTAGACTCAATAAAATTTTCTCTTCCTCCTTTGGTGTTATCCTCTAAGTTGTTATCCTCTTCTTATTTTTTCAGAAATGATGTTTCTTCTGATAAAATGGGCTCTGATTTAGAATTTCCTATTTCACGATCCCCTAGAGTTCGTTGGATTGCTCTTAGCATATTTTGAGTCCCTCCCATTTGGGGCTACATCAATGAAAGACTTGGATTCAAAATCGGTCTTTCCTTAGCGAGATAGTATAGTTGATGATTCTAAAGGATGGACAAAGATCTTGTTGGAAATATTGTCATTGATGTCAAAGGTTTATTATTATTGGTGATAAAGGCCCCATTGAATTTAATGTTATTTATCTTGGCTAATATGAGTTAATATTTATTTAATATTAACGAATATATTTTTGGTTGCATATGAGACAAAATAAGGGCCCATGGAGAAGTCGAAGAGTCACAGGATAAAGACAAAAGAAGGATGGGATGCATTTTCCGATGAAGAGTCATCTTGGGGAATACCAAGAGTCACCAAGTGAAGAAAAAAGAGTAAAGGGTGAATTTCTCATGAAGGGACACTTAAAGGAATACGAAAAGTCACCAAAGATAAGGACAAAAGTGGGAAAGATGTTTTTGGTCATGAAGGGTCACTACATGACTTTTCAAATGCTTGGATATGAAGGGTCATCCAAGAATGGCGCCATTTTCCATGAGGAATGAAAGGTCACAAAGGGGGAAGGCCAAAGGTCATTTGGAAAGCTATAAATAAAGGCTTGAGTAGCCATTTGTAAATGTGGAAGTGAGAGGTTGATTTGATATTGTAATATCTAGCTTAGAAGAGCAATTGTGAGAGATGATTTGTATTTGTTATATCTAGCTTAGAAGAGCAAAAGTGAGAGAGAGGAAGAAGATGTTGTATTGATATATCATTTGTTGAGATAACAACATTGAGAGATAGGTGTGTGGTATACACAAAGGGGTTGGTGCTCCTGTGGGTTGGTGCTCACGAATTGTTGCTAGGTTGGTGCTCGGCAAAGGGGTTGGTGCTCCTGTGGGTTGGTGCTCACGAATAGCAGCTGGGTTGGTGCTTGGCAAAGGGGTTTGAAGCTTCTGTGGGGTGGTGCTCACGAATTGTAGCTGAGGTTTGTACTTGGCAAAGGGGCATGGTGCTCCTGTGGGGTTGTTCTCACGAATATATTTGAGATTGATTCTCCATGGTTTTTCCCACATTGGGTTTCCACGTTATATCTGGTGTGTCTCTCTGTCTTGTGTGATGTTTATTGTTTGAGTTCTATGCATATCTTGAATGTTTGATTAAGTGGAATATTGGTTAAAGGAAATATTTATAAGATATATAATATACTAATTCACCCCCCCCCTCTCAGTATATTCCGTGCTTAACAGATCTCTAACAAGAAAACTTATGCTTTTAAAAATAATCTATGTCACATGAAACTTTGCTCACATAAGAAACCAATAGCCTCCTAAGTAGGGTGTGTTGATCTAGTTTTTGATTCATTGTAGTTTGGTGTATGAATATTTAAGCCCATCAGATGGTTGATGGTAAAGTTCATTTGTTTTTACTTGTCTAATTTCTAGCTAAGCTAATTTTGATGGCTTTGGTATTCTTGATTGCATCGATAACCAAGCTATGTTGGTTTTTTTAAAGTTTTATATTGGGCAGGGGACCTGTTAAACCTTAGTATCTATAAAAAATATATTTTTTTGATATGGGGAAATCAATATTTGAATTTGTCCTTGAACCTTGAGGTTTGACACTGAATGGGGCTGCCACTATAAACCCAACAATGGTGTAGATTCCCCACTCGCTTAGTGCATTTAAATTGAGGATTGGAACCCATGACTACCAGATCAAGGTGCCTTAATGTAACCTCCCAAACTAGGCCATCTCTCGGGGGAATTTATAAAATAATATTTAATATATGTATTTATAAATAATAAATAAGTAAGAGTAATAGCCAAATGTGTATATTTATGTGTGTGTGTATAATTTTAACCAATTACAATGCAAATTTGACACAATAAATTTTTTATAGTCATGTGAACCATGAATCAAATCTGTGCCACTGAATTCTAAAAAAATGATGCAAAAAAACCAAAAACCATCAAATTTTTGGCATAACTTGGACCCAAATTGAGGCACAAAGTGCACTAAATGTAGTAGTGTTGGTTGGAACTTGGGTTTATATTTGACAAGTACCCTTGCTTATCAATTGAAATGTTTGTGAAAATTAAACATGATTTATTGTCCTTATAGTAAGTTTTTTTGCGGTCATTATAGTAATGTCTTTTTATCGCTGATTTTAAACACTTATACAATGATATAATTCAATGCATTTACCATTATGTTAGAATTGAATATCAACATTATAAATTTAAAATTTAGGGTAAGGACATGAAAATAGGGCCTTACATCTACATAGGACTCAAAAATAATTTATAGGCCTTAACTTGAGACTATTAAAATATTATTGTAGACACCTAAAAATGACTCATAAACATTTTTCTAATTGAAGAATTGCATTATTCTAGGGTAAATGCATGCTTTTTGATTATATGTCTAGAGTAAGTGTTTGTTGGTGCATCTTATGTTGTTTTACTCATTTTATATTATGCTCCCTAATTTTATCTCTTTCTTCCTCTCTCCTCCCTTCTTGTTCTCTATTTTTTGTTATTTTTTAGTAAAAAACACAAAAAGTACATTTTTTGGGGTGTGGTCCCTTTTTACCCATTTGAGGTCACTTGGAGTTTTGGGGCTTGTTCTGTCCATTTTCAACTAATTTCTTATTGACTTACTTTCTAAAATGGTCTTAATTTGAATTTAATAAGTCTATAAATACATAGGCATATCAATGCATTTAGGATAAACATTGAGTACTATCAATCAATGTAAGTATGTAGAGAAGGTATCTACGAATTTAAAGAAATCTGAAAGAGCATTTAACATTTACTATTTATTTCTAAAAGAAGTTGATCATTCATTGCCACATTGAAGATCATGACACTACTATATTAAGTAAAATTTGTTAATATTTGGGTTAGATTCACATTGAAAATTGATACTTTTGTGTGTGTTTGAACCACAAAAAATTGAAGTTTTTGCATTAGATTAGACAATGCACACTATTAAATATCATGCAATTAGTGCCATCAATTCGATCAATTTAACATTGTTACATGATTTTTTTTATTTTTTTAATTAAAATTGTGACACAAATGTGGTGCAAATGTAGACACCTAAATTTGGTCACAAATACTTGGATCATTTTAGTTTTATTCTCTTTTCACTTTAATTAACTTGTGCACTTAATGCATACCTATTTTTACACTTTGACCTATTATAAACACTTGGGAGGACTTTTTCTTTTCTAATCTGTCATTTGTCACTTACAAAAATATTCTAATAGTCGAAAAAATAGATTTTTGATCCACCATAATTAACCCTAATTATATATTATGTTTTATCTAATTTTGAATTAATTATAGTGGATTAACCCTAATTTTGATAAATGGATTAAAATAAATTAAAGTCTTTAAAATGTACTTTTAAATAATAGATTGGAAGTAAATGATTAAAATAGATGAAATGAAGTTATTACAAACAAAGATAACCATGAAAAAAAATGTTGAATGTGAAGTCACTATTCATAGGTCACTATTTTTAGGTACTATTCAAGGTCACTATTCATGGTGACATGGTATGTAGGTGATGTGGTATACAGGTGTGTAGATGATGTGGCATGCAGGTGATATGGCATATAAGTGATGTGACATGAATGTGATGTGGTGGTGGGGCCCATGATGAGTCCCAAGTGTGATCATATTGATGTGATAGGTGTGGGGTGTAGTACTCTATTAAAGGACGGGTTTTGTCTTTAATGAGCCACATGTGGGTTGTCCCATGGTGAAAAAGACAAAAGGGTCATGCATGGGTCAAATTTGTAAGGGGAGCCGTGATTCACATGTGTAGAGAAAGTCAAAAGTTGATTGCAACACCTTTTGGATTTATGTGATCAAATGAAATAAGAAGATAAGAATGCACTATTACAGATTGGCTTTACATGTGTGAGTGGGGTGTAATTCTTGGAGTCACATGGGGTAGATTGGATATTTTTAAAAGTGGATCATCTACTTTGTTGACCCTTGGAGATGAAGATAAAAAGAACACTATTGAGTGTTTGGACTCATTTATGGAAGTGGGGAATAAGTTTTGGAGTAACATGGAGGTGGCACATGTTACTTTCTAAAGTGAAGATGTCTTGAATACGTTTGCACATGGTGACAAACATTATGGAGATCACATGACAACCCCACTCATGTGTGGGTCGAATTTCTTTGGGCCACTATTCATTCTCTCCCCTCTATCTCTCTCATGTTGTAAAATGCTACAAATGCATTACTCCTCTTTATATTTTGACTATTCATTTAGTGGATCACTTGGATCCTTGCAATTTTGAACTTTTATGATAGAAGGTTCGATTTTAGAAGTATTTTAAGCCTAACTCACCTAGATGCTTGGGTTGTAAGCATCATCATGATTAGGTGGTTAGAGCTTATAAGGATTAGAGAACATGGCTCACTTAGTGTATTAAAAGCATATAATGGATCCTTGGAGATGAAAATTGGAGGCTTGTTAGCTAGGTCATGGAAAAGAGGTAAAAAATTGGATTTCCCTTGGATGCTATGGTATTAGCATCATGATGTTGGAGGTTGGACCCTGTAAGGCTTGGTTGCAAGCTTGGTTCACCTGAGTGCTTGTAAGCACTAGAAAAGAGTTGATAAGAGGAGCTATTATAGAATAAAGTTGATGATGGAAATATGAAGTCTAGATGTTGCCTTTACCCCATCATTTTTCCCTAGCTACTTTAGTAGGGTTTTCACGTTTATCTTGTGTAATATGTTTTCTCTCTTATGTTTCTATTTTTTATAGCTTGTTTTAATTTTGTATTTAAATTCTTACACATGTTTAGGATTAGGTCATTTTGATCCTAACATCTTGTATCAGAGCTATGGTTGTTTGGTTGGTTTGTGCAAGTGGGAGCTATAGGTGGAGAGACCGAGATATAAAACCAAAAAAAAAAGTTTGCATGACAGGTATTTCTCTCTGTGGAAGATGAAGATGTAGATGGAAAAATGGAAGATAAGTTGAAAAAACTTTACCAAATGGATCAACACCAACACAATGTTCTTATTAAAGAAGCAACCATACAACTTGAGGATCAAGCCAGACTCCATTGGTGTAGATGGAGTTTGTCGACTGGTAAAGGGGTATGGGATCCTACTACCATAATGTGATGGTTAGATGTTGCAAAAATTCCATGTAGAGGAGGTACCAAAACCTGAATCTATACCTATTGTAGCAGTGGATGAAGAAAAAACAATATTACCTAAGGTTCCATGGAAGGAGAAAGCTATGTGTTTGACATGCATTAGAGAAGGATGCAACTTGATTGTATCTTTGAGGATTAAAAATTTGGTAGGTGAAGTGATGCACTGAGTAGTGTGATGACTTACCAAGAACTGAGGATGGGTACCATGTTGAGCATGGTGGGTAGTGGTTTGCTACATGTAGAAGTCAGGTATTAACTTCTGTGTGTTCTTCTCTCCAATTATTTTATGTAGTGAATGATGGATGGAGAATAACAAGAGACCTAAAGTTTAATGGAAGGTGAAGGCCATGTGTGTGAAATGTGGTAGAGAAGAATATATCTTGATTGTATATTTAAGGCTCAAAATTTTGGTAAGTATAGTGATGCACTGAGTATTATGATGAATTCTCAAGAACTGAGGATGGATACCATGTTGATCATGGTGGGTAGTAGTATACTACATATGGAGGAGTCATGTAATTGACTTATATGTTATTATCTCTTATTGATAACTAATATCAAGAGTGCAGTGTGCACTTGTTGCTATTTGGAGTAGCTAGAAGTGAAAACATCATTCCTACATGGCGATATCATGATGAGATGGAGTAGCTAGGAGGATATGAGGTTGAGGCAAAGAGTTATTGGTTTACAAAATTGAAGACTGTATAAGTTTCAATAGGCATTCTGATGTGGTATAGGAATACCTTCATGGAGAGCTAAGGTTTATCAGAGGTTACTGCTATGTGTAGATGGCATGTTGGTTTTAGGCCCAACATGATCAATGGTGTGATGGCTTGGATGAGATGAAGGAAAAAACTATGGATGTAGATTCATAGAGGACATGAAAGCAAGAAAGTCAAGTATCCTACTTCTTGTAGTTGTGAGTTGTCTTCCAAAGTGTCCTATAGAGGAGGAAAAAATAGTTATCTTATGTATTATATTCATCAGGAGTAGGAGAAGCCTCATGAAAGCCATGGTGTGCACTAATCTAGATACTTACAAGTAGTAAGAGTAGTGAATGGTTCATGGTAGAATCCTGAAGAATGATGGATTTGTGGTGAAGTGGGAGTCACTTCGGTTGCTACAAATCTAATATGGAGAAGTAGAAGTTGACAAAGTTAGTCAGGGTAGAGAATTTTTGTAGTGTATAAAACTTATACTACGCTTGTTGTGGAGCAGCAATATACATTGGTATTGATGACATTTGGATGGCAGCTAGTTGGCAAAAGATGTAGGTGTTTAAAATTCCTATGTATATGGCTTCAAGTGGGAGATTATTGAGTGTAAAGCTACCATTCATAGTCACTATTCATAGTGACATGGCATACGGGTGATGTGGCATGAGGGTGTGTATATAATGTGGCATATATGTGATATGACATGCATGTGATGTGGCCGATGGGACCCAAGTGTGATCATGTTGATGTGATAGGTGTGAGGCATAGTACTCCATTAGAGGACATGGGTTTTGTCCTTAGTGAGTCACATGTGGGTTGTCACATAGTACAAAAGATAAAGGGTTATGCATGGGTCAAATTTGTAAGAGGACCCATGATTCACATGTGTAGAGAAAGTCAAAAGGTGATTGCAACACCTTTTGGACTTGTGTTGTCACATGGGCTAAAAAGACAAGAATGCACTATTACAGATTGACCTCACATGTATGAGTGGGGTGAAATTATGGGAGTCACATGGGGTGGCTTGGATCTTATCCAAAATGGAGCATCCACTTTGTTGACCCTTGGAGATGAAGACAAGAAGAACACTATTGAGTGTTTCGACTCACTTATGGAAGTGGGGAGCAAGTTTTGGAGCCACATGGAAGTGACACATGTTCTTGTCTAAAGTGAAGATAATTTTAATACTTTTGTACATGGTGACAAAAATTATGGAGATCACAAGACACCTCCATTCATGTGTGGGTCGAATTTATTTGGGCCATTAGTCATTCTCTCCCCTCTATCTCTCTCTCATGTTATAAAATGCTATAAATGCATTACTCCTATTTGTATTTTGATTATCCATTTAGTGGATCACTTGGATCCTTGAAAGTTTAATTTTTTATGATATAAGGTTGGAGTTTGGAAGACTTTTAAGCCTAACTCACCTAGATGCTTGGGTTGTAAGCATCATCATGATTAGGTGGTTAGAGCTTGCAAGGCCTAGAGAGCATGGTTAACCTAGTGTATTAGAAGCATGGAATGGATCCTTGGAGATGAAGCTTGGAGGATTTTTAGATCATCTCATGGAGAAATAGGTAGAAGTTTGGATTTCCCTTGGATGCTATGGTATTAGCATCATGACGTTGGAGGTTGGAGCCTGCAAGGCTTGGTTTCAATCTTGGTTCACCTGAGTGCTTGTAAGCACTAGAAAGGAGTTGATGAGAGGAGATATTGTAGAATAGAGTTGATGGAAATATGAAGATTGGATACTGCTTTGCTCCATACTTTTCTCCTAGCTAGTTTATCAAGGTTTCCATGTATATCTTGTGTAATGTATTTTCTCTCTCGTGTTTCTATTTTTTGTAGCTTATTTTAATTCCGTATTTAAATTCTTGCACATATTTAGGATTAGGCCATTTTGATCCTAACAAAATAGTTGTTATTTTTTCTTTTTGATTGTGTTTGACTAATAGAATATTGGAATATGAAAGTAGGAATAATCCTTGCAAAAACCTAGAAACTTTAACTGGAGGAAGAATAAGGTCAGAACCATTCAATTAGGGTCAAGACCATTTTACACTCCTGACCCAACCTTGACATTTTTGACTATTTTTAGAAAATAATGAAATTAGTGAAAAGTCATGTGAAATAAATGGATTTAGGTTTGTGTGCTCAAATTTGACCTTCAGACATGTCTATACGTCTTAAAAATAACTTTTTAAATGTTAAAATTCTAGTAGGGTTTTGTAATGATTGAATACCTACAAATAAAAAAAAGTGGAGTGTAATTGGGCTAAACTAAACCCCAATCATCCTTATGATGATTGAGCACTATCTATGTATCCAATACTCCAAAGAGATAATTAAATCCTATGTAATTATCCCACCTACAATGTTTTTTTGTATTTTTGCTCCTTTAAATGTTTATAGGCATCTAGAAATAACTCAAATACTGGACTATGCTTTGCTCTAGGCTGAGTAAAACAAACTTTTGATTTGGTTGAGGACAACTTGTAATGCTTAGAATCAAAATTGTGAAGAATAGGGACCATTTGATTAATGTGCAACAATGTAAATGTGCCTCTCTATTGAAATTTCCAAGTAGAATAATGTGTGCCTTGAATGTTATTTTATAGCAATTCAAAAGGGGAAATCACACACTTGGAAGCTTAAAAACATGGAATATGACATAAAAGGGGGTTCAAGTTTGAAATATGACTTTAAAAAGGCTTATAAGGGTCATAAACTATTTACATTATATAGAGGTCAAGACTATTTGACAATCATGACCAAAACTTGATGGTTTTGACCCTTAAGAAAATGTGATGAGTTTTGGGTCTAGGTCCATCTATATAGATGCTTAATAGTGTTTTTATTTGTTAGAACATTTATCTAAGTGATATATGACAAATTAGAAAATAAAATGTCTTCACAAGTGCTTATAATAGGCCAATGTGTCAAAATAAGTCTAAATTAAGTGCACACGTTAATTCAAGTGAAAAAGAGATAAAGCTGACATGATCAAATATGTGCAACTAAATTATGTGTTTATAGTTACCCCTATTTAGTCTAAAAATGAAATTGTTAGATTAAAATAAAAATAAACTTTCGTGTGTAAGACACATTTTATATTTGAGCTAGTTTTCCAATCATGCAAGGCACCATAATATTTAAAAAACTTGTAAAACATATGAAGTAATTACTTTATTTTTTTGAAAACTGAAATTTGAAAGTGTTTGAATTTTTAAAATTTATAAATTTACTCAAACTTTTAATTTTGATTTTAAAATGAAAGTATGGAAGGAACACACTTGTATTTGTGAAACTAAAATTGCTTTTGTGACTTTGCTTGGAGATGATGCTTCTTTGAAGTATGCTTCCCATGAATCACTTGGATAAAATTGGTTCCTTAGTTGAACCAATAGATAAAATTTGAGGGTGATCAAATCCTAAATTTGAATTTGCACTTGTACAAAAACTAGAACCCATTAAGGAATGAAAAAAGCTCAATTTCAACTCAGTTGGTCTCTATAACCCCAAGACATGAAATGGGTTGAAATCCAAAATAGATTCGTAAACATATGCTAGTGGGAATCAAACCTCTAAGTTATGCAGTATGCACTTAAGTTGAATCAAGCACTATATATGGATTTATAGATTCAATTACAAATTTATTATTGAATGCATGATCAAAAGAGAATGGAGTACAATAATTCTTCTACCATGTCTATAACTCAACAAATTGAATTTTGAAAATTTTAAAATAATAGTGTGCATGAACTTATATCATGACCCCATTGTAACTGTAGAATTTCAAACTTTATGTAGATGCCAATTTTAAGTTTTTATTTGAAACTTATGCATAAGATTGTATTATATACAAAAAAATTATGTAAATTTTTACTTTGATCCTGAAATATGAGTATATATGCATAGCATATGCCTCATAAATGATTAGATATTGAATCAATTTTCAACTTTAAAACTGTACTTTATGCCAAAACTAGTTTTTGTTTTTTGAAAAATCATATCTCATGTATGGAAAACCCACTGAAATTCCTTCTTTTTGAGATGAGGGAATTGGATCTAAAACTCACTCATCTCAAAAGAAAAGTTAAATACAACATGTGTAGTAAAATGTAATCATTGAATAATGTAGCATATGGAATGTTAACATAGTAAGATATCTTCTATTTTAATCATGTATATAATATAAGAGGCAAGGCCTATAAAAATGTATCAATGAATCTCATAGAATTAGAATGTGAAGTTAGTATATTAATGTTAGTGGTTCATGATATAGATCATGGCACTTATCAAAATTAACAAGCTCAATAAACACATAAACACAATGATAAAAATGCCAACAACTAAGGCCAAGGGCCACATACAAGGGACATGTTCAAATGTCACAAAGTATAATATTGCACATACAATAGACATGAATAATGTCGTAAACAAGGGAGATGTTTAAATATCACATATAACATAGAGCCAAGGGATAAAATTAAATAGACATGTTTAAATGTTGTATATACACAAATAAGATCTTATGGATATGTTCAAATAATTGCACATAAGGGCCAAGGGCCATACATAATAGATATAAAATTTTTAATCTACCATGTACAAGTAAATAACATCAATAGAACATAGAACTAGGAATATAATCTAAACCATGCATATTTAATGTGATCATATCCTAGCAAATAACATATCCATGTACACAATTGTAAATAGAGATGTTAGCAAAGACATTCGTAAAGACTGTATAGCTCAATAAAATATGAGTTATATAATGATAACATCTACATATATTGTCATATATGGAGAACATGCCCCCAATTTAACAAGACTACTGAGTAGAGGCAAGTCCAACACCTTAATTTTTGTAAAGTTTCTATGCCAAACATAAAACTCATGAATATCAATGAAATACATGTGTATTAGAAAAATAATATGTTATCTACTAATAATGAGATAAATAACATATGAAAATGATGTAAACTAGATATTTAATCATGATTAGGTCTTGATTTTAAAATTTTAGAATATTTTTATAATATTACATATTTATTTTTTTAATAATTTTATGAATTTAGAAACTGACAACAATAGAAATTAGTGCCAAGAAAAGGTTTTAAATTAGAAGAAAAGAGATTGATATGAATAATTCATGACCTGAGCTAATGTATGGGGCACTAGAAATCATGGCATGACCATGTATGAGTAAGATGCCCCACTTTATGTCAGTTGCGATTTTGAAACTCTATAGGAGATTGAAAAATGTATGCAAAGGATTTGATTGTACATCCTCTTTTCATAAAATGTAGACTTGTTAAAGTTTGAAACATGTATAAATAATATAAGATAGAATGAGAAAGATTTTTCATGAATAAACACTGATTTTCATAATGCAATTGATTGAAAAAGTTGAAAATTAGAAGTATTAAGGCTCCATGTGCCCTGTTTGCGGTTTTTGAGTGAAACATTGATAAGGACAAAGATGTCCAATTGGGGTCAGGATTGCTAGACATTCCTGAACTATACTTAATGGTTCTAACCTTGGTAGAAAACTGAAGATTTAATAGTGCAAAGTATGAAAACAAAAAAATACATGGTAAAATATAGAAAAATTGACCACTATTTTGAACTATGATTATTTGAGAAGTGAAAAATAAGATCCAAGAGGCTAAGTCAATAAGAGAAAAGGGCTTGGAATATTTTATCGAGTGATGAAATGTGTAAGCAATAGAAGAAAATGATGCGACAGTCCAAAAGGTATGTACAACCATAATTTTGATTTTTGATTTTTATATTTTTTAAAAATTTTTGTTAGAATATTATAAAACATAACATGCTAACCAATGATATCGTCAGTGTGAGAATCATGAAAACATGTGACAAGTGGTAGATGGATGAACTCATCAGTGTGAGAATAATGAAAATTTGTGAGAAGTGGTAGATGGATGAATTTACTTGAATAAAATGTGTTAGATGTGCATGCATAAAAATCTAAAAATGTATCATGTGATTTTTTCATGATGTTACCAATTGTCTTGGCTTGAATATCAGCTAAATAAATGTTTCCTATTTTTTGCTCATACTCTATGGTTTTGTCCTTTATTGAAATTAAAACCATTGCACTTTCATGCTCAAATGTGACATATTCATGATCTTTACCCAATGTTTCTTCCATAGTTCTCATCCATGATATGCCTATTTTTTCATTGTAGTCATCCAAAGTGGCGTCAATATGAATTATAAGATAACATATTTTTTATTTAAATGTGATTGGTACCTCAATATATCCAATGAAACATCGAGGCCTTGTAAAGTTATCCAAACTTTTTTTTTATCATACCCAAGATATTGGAGAAGTGACATGATATATATATTAGCTTCATAAAAAGATGCAATCTCAACATTAATACATTGTTTACCATCTAGGAGGGGGTTAAGAAATAATGGATCTATATATGATGAATGCTTGTTGGTTATGTCCTTTGAAACCCCACTTGTAACATTAGTTTTTGTAGGTATATCTTACTTTTGAACCTATTTTATTATGAATTTTCTTTTGAACATGCTTTTTTAAGAGAAAATTTGAGGATGATCAAACATTAAACTTGAATGTGTATTTGCTCATCAAAAGAAGAACCAATGTGTGCATTAGTAGAATCTATTTTGATAGTGGTCAAAGGGATTTAAATATTTTCAATATGTGCCCCACTTAACCTATCACTTCACCTTCAAGGGATATTAGAGGAAAGTTTATTATGTGGGATAAAAGAATAACATGGAAAAAAATGCCGCAAACACTAAAAAAAAATGAAAATCCTAGGACAAAAATTTATGTAAACCCTAATATTTTTTTTTTGAAACCCTAGAAGGTTAGAACCCTAAGGGGAACAAAGTGTTTGATAGTGTTAAATCAATAAACAAATTCACCAAATTTTTTATTTGAATTTTAATTTATTATGGTGGATTAATCTTAATTATAATAAATGGAGTAGAATAAATCATAGTATTAAAAATGTACTTTTAAATAACATATTGAAAGTAAATGACTAAAATAAATGAAATGAAACAATTGCAAACCAGGTTGACTATGAAAATAAATGACTAAAATAGATGAAATGAAACAATTGCAAACCAGGTTGACTATGAAAATAAATGACAAAATTAGTTGTTTCTATTCACCTAATTGACTATGTTGATTGACAAACAATTGGAACAAGAATGTAGGAATAGTTCCCACAAAAACCCAAAAACTAAAATTGACATAAGAATAAGGTCAAAACCATCTAATTGAGGTCATGACTATTTGACAATCATGACCCAAACTTGATAATTTTGACCTTATTCTTCTACTATTTTCAATTTTTTTCTACAGGGATTGTTCCCACTTTCACATTCTAGTTTTTTTATCGATCAACACAATCAGTCAAGTGAACACAAATAGCTAAGTTTGTCATTTATTTTCATGGTCAACCTTGTTTGTAATCATTTTATTTCATATTTTAGTCATTTCATTTCAATTTATTATTTAAAAATACACTTTTAATACTCTACTTTATTGTATTTCATTTATTAGAATTGGGTTTAATCCACCATAATTAATTCAAATTTAGATAAAACACAAATATCACATAAAAAGTGATGTAATTATGGTGTAAATGTCATACAAAAAAGTGATGCAAATAGTACCAAATTTGCATCACATAAGAATATGAATTATTAAATTTATGTCAATTTTTAAAATATTGGGTTGTGTCACCCAATATTGGTTTGTACTGCCCAAAATTTAACAAAAAAAGAAAGTGATGCTGAATAAAAATAAGAGAAAATGACACAACTTCAGTGTAAGAAGCAACCCAGGGGTTTTTAGGATGTGAGGGGATTTTTAATTTATTATTTAGAACACTTGGTGGGGTTTTTATAACAATCTAAAAGGGAATTATAAGTTTTGTTCTTCATGTCAGTTTTTAGTTTTAAGTTAAAACATTCATTGTTTAGATGAAAATTTGTGAGACTCACTTAAGATTTTGAAGAGTTACCCTCTTGAAGGCCTAATTAGAAACACCTCTTTTAGGATTTGAACATTTAACTTATTAGGTTAGATTTAAAACCCTGAAATATAGAGCACGATGCTTATCTATTTTCAAGCAAGGCTTATAATTAGATGCTTGGCAGTGTTTATATGTTTAAAAATTCTTTAGATTGATTTGGTTGAATAGTTATTTAGATAATGATAATCATTTGATCTATAAAATATGATTTCTATGCATATTTAATTTTTGATTCTATTCATTCAAGTTTCATACATTGTTAGGATATCATGCTATCAATATTATTCATTGGATTTATATATAAATTATTGCTATTATTTTGATTTTCAAGCTCCAGTGTTGAGAAAATACCTTGCATGCTTGTTTGTGACATATTTCATATGTTTCTTTAGCCTTATTCATTTCATGGTAATAAAAATATTCTTCTAGAGAGATCTATATCATTGGCAGATGCATTTTAGGGTAGAGTTATTTACTATCCACTATCTTTACATTTTCATTATTTTAACCAATTTTTAATGTTTATGATTTAACTTATTTGGGAATAATTGAGTTTTATTCTTATTTTCGTTAAGGGTCTTGATTAATAAATTAATACAAGATATATCAATAAATATAGTCTTGATTTATGCAACTGTTTATCTTTTTCACCATTCTAAATATAACAATAAATAAGAAAAAATATAACTTAGTTGGAAAATAGACTAAGATGATTGATATAGAGGTTAAAAATGGCTGTGCAAGATTGGGAAGGTATTATAAAAGTAAATCTAGATTTAGTTGGGCGAAAGGATATGAGCATCAGAAAGTGGACGCTTTAGTATCCAACACTGTTGTCTATTCCTATCATTATTGTCCAAATTGATAATAAAGACCTGAAACTTTCTAGGTAGTTGCACTGTGCCTATGAACAATTGAGTGTTGGTCATCAATAAAATTTGCTGTGGAGCTGAAGTTGTCTTCAAACCCTAACCCTCCATCACGCTTTAATAAAATGACATTTGAGTCACTTGAGAAAGGGGGGTTAGTGTGAAAGATGTACTGAACATGTAATTCACACCCTTTGTGTGGGCACACTGCCTACATACCAATACTCCAAAGAAGGATCAAGTCATATGTAGTTCTCCCACCTTGTGTGCTTTATGTAATAGTGTGATACAGATGCAAATGCCAAATTGATAGTGTTTGAGGTGGCTAGGGAATAGTATGAGGATTTGAGTAGGTTTACAACTATGTTGGGTGAATGTGTGTAAAGAATAGGGAAGTTTTCCTTAGTTCTTTGTTTGTATTCTTGCTTGCTTTTGTAAGTTTTGCCACCTTTGTAAATAAGCTTTGAGTGGGATTTTATAGGGAATAATTGGTCATGGGTCAGATGTATTTGCACTAGGCCAACCTAATTAAGGATAAGGACTAGATGAAAATGACCATTAGGGCTCAAAGTGTAAATAGAGAGGACCATAAAAAATAGGATACTTCTCTATGGGGCACTATAGTCCAAATAGGGTGCTCTTGTCCTACAAGCCCAGGACCTGGGGGAACAAGATTGGCATGTGTAATATTTTTTAGTTGAGGTGGAATGACTATTCAAAAGGTTTTGGATGACTAGAAATGATAAAAAAGGTGTCTAAAAGGGTCGCAAGAGCATGTAAAAATGACCTATGGATGGGGTATCACAAGTCACACTCAAAATACCAATTTGGACATTTTATATGACTACATTTCCCCCTTGACCCCACCCCCCCTTTATTCTAGTGATGCAACAAAGCAAAATACTAAGATAAATGAAAAATAAACAATGTATCTAATTTTACTTGTAGGGGTGAAGCCCATGAAGATGTGTGATGCTGAGTGTGCATAGAGAGCACAATGTGAAGCATAAATTTGCAAGAGAAAACAAGGAGTAGATCAGTTCTTACTAGACATGTTATGTCTAAAATAATAACGTACAAAGGTTGGGGAAAAGAGCGAGGAATAAAAAAGAATAAATACACTTGATTAGGTATGTGAATCAATACAAAACCTATTGTGATGTTGAGTGATACTGAGTGATGCTGGATATGTGCTATACTAAGAGTAATATCATGAACAGAGCTGATTGCTTAATTCCCTGAGGGTGGCTCAAGAATATAAAGGTTAGCCCTTTGGCTCCATCATCGCTCACTATGTAGTGAATCTATGTGATCATGCATGACTGTGTGTCCAATCCCTCTGAGTAGGTGGCTCAAGAATACAAAGGTTAGCTAGTCCTTTGGCTCCATCATTTCCCACTAAGTGTGAATTATGGACTGATATTGGTATGAATTTGTGTCATATGAGATGGGTCATGAAGCCCATGAATGCTCTATAATCTGACAATGCAGTGTGGATAAATGAATGTGTACTGAGAACTAGGCTAATCTTAACCACTCAAAAAGGTGGAGATTAGGCTTATATGAAAGCCACTCCAAAAATGAGAACCAAGCTTATATGAAAGCCACTCCAAAATGATGCCAACCACCTAAAAATGGAATAAGGCACACAACTACTGAGAATAACTAGGTAATATAATGGACTAAAAAGAAAAAAAGGTAAATGTGTCGCATACATTACCCCCAATCACTAGTGTCTGTAAAATGGATTTTGATCTGGAAGTTATAACAACTGCCCAATCTAAACTTAGAAGTGAGAACCACCATGTCGTGCATGATGCCCCCTATATCTAGATAATCTAAGTAAAACTATACTGAAACTACCCAATTTGAATTAGACTGTAGCTAACAAAAACTATAATTAACCTTACCTTTTTATTTGTTTCTAAAACATGATATAACAATGATGATTGAAAAGATGTCTCAAGATATAACATAGTTTATGTTGGAGATTATTAGATCAACAAGGGTATGCCTAGAGAGATGTAATAATGTAATAACATGTGCAGTATACTAAACTAAAACTAGAAATTTGGTTAGTTGTCAAGGAGTGATGGAGCATGATGTCCATCATGACATCCAAGAAGGCAAGATAATGCATTATGTGGAATAATGCATCATGGCATTACAAATAACTGAGAAGCAAACAAGTAAATAAACACGCAAGACAAGAAGCAAGAAGCATAAAAAAGAGGCCAAGGGGCCAAGCAAATAAGGGACATGGGCACATGTCACTCAAACTAGGAAAGTAAGCATATGAGGCATGTTCAAATGCCCACATACACATACAATTACAAGCAAGCAAGATTAACACGAGGGCCACAAGCACAAATAAGAGTACAAGCAAAGGACATTGACAAATGTCCTAAGACACACACAAGTAATAAAATAGGAACTAAGAAATACAATCACATCTAGCTACTCAAAGTAAGAAAGGAAGGCATGTAAATTTTATAAATACTATCACATCTAACTGATCAAAGCAAGAAGTGAAAGTATGCAAAACATGTAGTACAAGACTAGGTAGATGCTAAAAAATACACAAGTGCTAAATACTAGTGAGTGTCGATATAATAATATGTATAAGCTAGTAAGTAATGTACATCAACATGATAACTAGAGTGTGTGGTGTAGGAATGACATAACTTGGATGGTGTAGTCATGTAGAAGATGCCCCTGGTAAGTAGATATGTTGATGTATGTCTTGAATGTAAAAGTAGGATACCCACTTAATGGGTAGAGTGAAGCAATCAAGGATATGGGTGTCATTGTACACACTCAAAGAAGATCAAGTGAAGCATGTTAATGTAGATAAATCGATAAATAATAGCATAAAATAACAAAATGTAAGTCTAGCATGGTAGTAGAAATGTAAAACATAGATAATGCATATAGTTGAAAAGTTTTTAGTGTTTTGAGTTATTTGAATGTTTTTATATTTTGAAATATTATATTATTTTTGGTATTTTAAAATTAGATTTATACAAGCAAGCAAAGAGACACTATGTATAAGTAAGCTGATAAATTATGTACAAGTAAAGTTGTACATGAGTCTATGTTATGGATTGTGATTCTATGAAAGATATAAAATGGGTGACCATCCTACCATGATAACCTGATAATATATTTGTGTCATACTGTAGGTAGCATGATTAATCAATGATCAAGTAATATCTATAACATAATCTATGGTTAATGTTATGTGATGCCCACCTAAATTTGAATGATTGGCTCTATATCCATAAAGGTAACCATGTGAACTGTATGTGTCAAGTGATCTATCTTTGGCTATGAATGTGGAGTATATCCTGAGAGTGTAGTGTGAAATGTTAAGAGTGATGTGAGATGTGTGATGAGGTCTCTAAAGTCATCTTGGTACTCTCCTGTGCCAACCAGTGTAAAGCTCAATCCACACAAATAATAATCTATGAGTGTGGGTGTCGTATCATTATCTAAAGTAGTTTGGGAATCTGTATCAACATCATGCACATATGGTAACTCAAAATTTACTACAAAGGGTAACTATGACATTGGAGTCTCATCAACTATAGTAGGAGAAGATGGTGATAATATAAGAGTATCTATAACTGGTGAATTGACTATGACTTTCTGAAGAGATGTATCCATAGAATCAACTGGGACTACTATAACTATTAGCAATGATTACATAATTGTAATAGGTATAGGAACTGTGACTGATGGAGTAGCTAGAACAATTGAAGCTACTATAATTGGCTAAGTATCTAGAGTTGAGGAAACAACTGTAAGTGGAAGAGTGTGAGATGTGCTAGTCTCTCCTACCTCATATGTATGTATCTAGTCAAGAGAAATATGATGAGGTGGTGACTGAACAATGATATGAGGTATCCCATCTGGTGAAATAGTCGAAGATGGCTCTATAATTCTACCATATCTAAATGACTGGTTATCTGTTAGGCATGTGTATAGGTATCCTTCATGGAGGAACTTAACACATTGATGAAGAGTGGAAGGGAATACCCCCATAACATGTATAAAAGGTCATCCAAGTAAGAGATTATAATGAAGAGGACCTGACATGACCTAAAATTGTGTAGAGAAGGTTTTGGGCCCTACCATGATATCTAAAGCAATGGTGCCTAATGTTCATCATGGTATATCATCAAACCCTCTAATGTTCTTATATGACTTCTGCATGGAAACCATCTCTACACCCATGGTCTATAAAAAATTAATATTACATATATTAAGTCTGAAACCACTATAAATTAAAACTCTCTTAACTGCACTAGTTTTAACTTGAGCTTGTATGAATAATGGAAAATTTTGATCAATAACTATCTGAGAAGGCATGTCCTCACGATCAAAAGAAATAACATCTTCTATAGTTTTTAATGTGTTGATCATTGATGCAAAATAAGAAGGCTCTAAATCAATGGGCATAAAAGTCTGAGTGCCTGATAAAGAATGTCCTTAAACACATTTGCTTTTTGAAGAAGTTGTAACATAGAAATCTTAGCTGGTGTCTTTCTCAATTGATCGACAATATCATATGCCCTATGCGAATCTACCTATGTAGGTGGGTTGGGCTTGGGAAGAAAGATAATAGGAGGGTGGTGGGGTTCTTGACTAAGGGGAGGAAGCATGATGGCATGTTGAGTAACAACTCTAACTACATTATCTACTAGCTGTATAGGGCTAGTAGTTATTGGAGAGGAAAACAAAGATAATCAACAAGTCGAGGTGGTGGAGGGATAAAAGGTGTTAGCTAGGATATGTGATGACAGGTAGTGACCTTAAGAAGAGTAAAATGGACCATGAAACATGACTCAACATGGGATAGAGGCTCCAAGGGAGGTGAGGCAAGAGGTAAAAACATACATGTAAAGCTGATCAATAAAATGAACATGTATGTGATCCTGCTTACGAAGGAAGTGAATCAGGCATATGATAAAAATTTGTATTAAGGAATAAAATTTTTTAGCATTCTTTTACATCATTGGACCTAGTAGATACATCTTAGGTCTTTGAAAGGAGTACTTGTGAATTAATGTGATAAAACAAGAATGAAATTGATTTAGATGTAAGGTGATACCTCAAGAAGCAAAGGGACCTAGTATATTCAACTATGATTTGAAAGAAAATGATTTTTAAAATTAATATGGTGAATCTTAAAAATAAAATGTAAAATCTAATTTATATATGTAGGAAAAATTAGAAAAGTACTGTTAAAATCAACAAATAATTTTCTCTAGGGTTTCTAGCATTTTTGTGCGCAAACAAAGTAAGTCAGGTTCACTAAATGATTTAACTTATTTGAAAATAATAGAGTTTTATTCCTATTTAGTTAAGGGTCTAGATTAATAAATCAGTACATAATATAGAAATAAATATAGTCCTAATTTGTGTAACTGTTTGTCTTTTTCACTTTTCTAAATATAGCAATAAATAAGAAAAAACATAACCTAGCTAGAAAATAGATTGAAATGGCTAATACAGAGGTTAAAAATGGTTGTGTAGAATTGGGAAGGTGTCATAAACTTGAATCTAAATTTCATTGGATGAAAGGATAGGAGCACCAAAAAGTGGATGCTTTGGTGTCCAATGATGTTGTCCATTCTTGCTGCTATTGTCCAAATTGATCACAGAGACTTGAAACTTTTTGGGTAGTTACACTATGCTTGTGTGAGCATGCATGTGAAAAATTGAGCATTGGTCATTGAAAAAACTCACTTTGGAGCTGATTTTCATTATTCTAACTAATTTTTAATGTTTATGATTTAACTTATTTGGGAATAATGGAGTTTTATTCTTATTTTAGTTAAGGGTCTGGATTAATAAATTAGTACTGAATATATCAATAAATATAATCTTTATTTATGCAAATGTTTATCTTTTTCACCTTTTTAAATATAACAATAAATAAGAAGAAATATAACTTAGTTGAAAAATAGACTAAGACGACTGATATAGAGGTTGAAAATAACTATGCAAGATTGGGAAGGTGTCGTAAAATTGAATCTAGATTTTGTTGGGTGAAAGGATAGGAGCATCAAAAAGTGGATGCTTTAGTATCTAGTGATGTTTTTTGTTCCTATTACTATTGTCCAAACTGATAATAAAGACCTAAAAATTTCTAGGTAGTTGAACTGTACCTATGAAAAATTAAGCGTTGGTCATCGATAAAACTTGCTGGAGAGCTGATTTTGTCTTGAAACCCTAACCCTCCATCATGCTTGATAAAAAAACATTTGAGTCACTTGAGAAAGAGGGAGGGTTAGTGTGAATTATTTATTGAATGTGCAATCCACACCCCTTATGTGGGTACGCTGCCTATATACCAATACTTTAAAGAGGGATCAAGTCATATGTAGTTCTCCCACCTAGTGTGCTTTGTGCAATAGTATGATGCATATACAAATGCCAAATTGATAGTGTTTGAAGTCACTAGGGACTGGTATGAGGATTTGAGTAGGTTTGTAGTTGTGTTGGGTGACTGTATGCAAAGAATAGGGAAGTTTGCCTTAGTGTTTTGTTTGTATTCTTGCTTGTTTTAAAGTTTTATCACCTCCTTTATAAATGAGATTTGAGTGGGCTTTTATAGGGAACAATTGGTTATGGGTTAGATGTATTCACATTAGGCTGACTTAATTAAGGATAAGGATCAGATAAAAATGGTAGTTGGGGCTCAAAGTGCAAATGGATAGGACCACTAAAAATGGGACTTCTCTATGGGGCACTATAGTCCAAATGGGGCACTCCTGTCCTACAAGCTTGGGACTTGGGGGAATAAGATTGACAAGAGGAATACTATCTGGTCAAGGTGGAATGATCATTCAGAACATTCTGGATGACTGTAAATGAGTAAAAAGTGTCTAGAAGGGTCGTAAGAGCATGCAAAAAGGACTTATACATGGGGTGTCACAAGTGACACTCAAACTACCAATTTGGACATTTTATATGACTATAATTTACTAGATAAGTTATAATGTTATTTAAGGTGATAATGCTTATGGATGTCACATAGGGATTGCCTTTTCACCAAGCCACATGTGCAACAATTTGATGCTTTGTCTTTTGAAGGAGTGTGATCAGAAATTTGTTTCTTTGTCTCATATTCCTTCAAAATAATGTGTTGTGTTTATTCACAAGATTCTAAACACATGTATTTTATTATTTTTATTTTATTAATTGATGCAAAACTGAAACTATTATCATTTATTTTTTAATATTTAGCATAAATGTGGCACTAATGCACTGCAGAAAGCAATTTTTTGTTAGCAAAAAAATAACGCAATTTTTTTTAAAAATATTTTGAAATCACAACTAAAAGTTATTAGTTTCACCTTTTTGGAACCACCATTACATCACAAAAATTAATACAACTTCCTAAAAAATTTCCTACTAAAGCATAAAAAATGCTGATTTCTAACACAAAATTTATCCTACTGGTGGTGCAAATTACACTTCATGTAGTAGTGGAAAAGTTGACACATATAAACATTTTTAGATGCAACAATTTTGTGTCAAGTTTGCATCAAAAAAATTGACGTAAATTTTGTGCTTTTCATGTCAGCAAAAGAAATTAAAAAAAATAAAAAATTATGTCAATTAATATAATTGGTTCATATTTGCACACATTCAACACATAAAAAACACTGAATTAAACTTTTATTTGACATATTATTCTAGACTATCATTTAATTATATAGAGATTACATATATAACCTTTCCATTTCCTTAAAAAAAAGAGATGAGGCTTATCAAAATATCCCACAAATATCTCATGTATCACTCATCCCTTTATTTTTTCACACACCCCTATCTTTAATATCTAGGTGAGTTATCAACTTACATAATTATTTATCCAACTATTAAAATATTATGTGAGTACTAAATCATTTTCCTAATATTCCTCTCTTAGTTTGATCATGGGAAAAACATTATTTTGTACTGCAATTATCACCAACGGAACTTGCTCAAGATCTGGATGGTTTTCTTAAGACAACCAACAACTTCAAGGATGGTTTTACACTAGGATAACCAACAAACTACAAGCAACCAAGATGGTTTTACACTTGGCTTACCACCAACGTACAAACAAAGAAAATGATTTTACATGTGGTTAACCAACAATTATATAGATCATGATGTTACAATACTCTATTAGTTCCCATCACTATCTTACCTAAAGGGAAAATACAAATAAAGAAGCTCACATATTATAATAATTGAATATGTATGATCCATCTGTTCTTATTTTCATAAAGTAAAAGTATAACTAAAAAACAAGCTACAACTCTATTACACGACCACACTTGTGGTTGACGAGAGGATGATGAAAGTCCTCCTTCCTCTGTTGCCTCCATCCTCCTATATTGACACTACTTAACAAATTTGGCTTTGATGATCAATTACATAATGTCCCCCTCCACCCACAATTTTTGACTTGAATGTTAGTTTCAACTGATAGTACACCCAATTACAATGTAGATAATTTTTTTTACACTTTTATTGACACTTGACACCATTATATTATTGAAATACTAGACTTAATACTAAAAAACCTAAACTGATGAAATGACAACCACCTAATTAAATGGCGCATTTAACAACCTAATAAATATAACTTTCCAATATTATTGACATAAAATTAGTTTATGATCACCTCGACTAACTTAATGCTAAAGCAACTATAGACTTAATGAAAAAACATAAACCTAAGCCTAAACATCAAACTATAATCTATACTATATTGAATTTAAGGTCAATACAAACCAAACTAAAAGATTAATATCAAAAGAAATACCTAAACTTAAAATGGAAAGAGGATAGGACTGAATGACTTTTTTTTTAAACTTTTTTTTGGGACACACTAAGTTATCTAAATGATATTGACACCTAATTAACATCTCATGATACTCTAATAAAACTAAACCCATAAACATGAAAATCTCATGATACTCTAATAAACTAAACCCATAAACATGAAAACTCCAATATTGAATTTTAAATCGATACCACACCTAACCGTACACACAAACTAGATAATTATTGTCTTAGATTAAAAAAGTAATGCATACTTTGACGTATTGAATCCAAAACAATGATAATAAAAGGGAGTTACGAAAGATAAAATATGCAGATATCATGATTTACATTAAGCATTCAACATAGTCGATATGTTGGATGGTTAGCAGATTTTCGCTCTTAGGTGGACAAGCATGGCACGTAAAAGACTTCTATACAACAGCACAGTCAGGGTCTAGAGAATCAATCCAAACCAGCGGTGAAAGAGACATTACAGGCCCAAAACAAAACATGGAGAATCAGATGCTGAAGCTTTTATATGCACATCCAAAACTATCAAAACTATTATGCATGCATAAAGGATCACTGGGATAGGCATGGGTCAGACGAGAATCCAACCAAATCAGATTCTTCAATAGTTCGGTCACTCGATGAGAGATTAGGAGAATACAACACAAATGTTGGTCGCCAAATCCCCCACACAGGAATTCACGCTTATTCTCTTAAAGTATGAAGAGAACGCTGCATATTTAGAACAAGATCTGTAGATTTGACATATGCGTAGACTTGCCAAATAATCCAATGATTGATAAAGACTATATCACGATCAAAGTATAATACCTTTAAACATTTACAAAGTAGAATGACTCTCAAAAAAGGGGCAACCATGAATAGGAATGAAAATACCCCGCATAATGCTTAGAAACCCATACTGCTCTGAATAATACAACTGGTTCAGATTTGCACACATTCAACACATAAAAACACCAAATTAAACTTTTATTTGATATATTATTTGGGATTATCATTTGATTATATAGAGATTACATATATAATCTTTCCATTTCCTATAAATAAAGAGATGAGGCTTATCAAAATATCCTACAAATCTTTCATGTATCTCTCATCCCTTTATTTTTGCACACACTCCTATCTGTAATATCTATGTGAGTTATCAACTCACATAATTATTTATCTAACTATTATAATATCATGTGAGCACTAAATCATTTTCCTAATATCAATTTTTTGTCGACAATTTTATATATAGACAATTTTTTTAAGCATGCATGGTTCTTTGTTGGCTGTATTTCAATGTCTTAATGGACGTAAAAATGTTTTTTAGGATGAAGATGATGACAATGACCTCATTTTTATTGTAGCATAATTATACTAAATAATAGTGCACATTTCAAACATGAAATAATTATAATCATACAATGATAATGCTAATGTCACCAACTTCTAATCTCAATAACTCATAGCATTGTGTCAATAATGTTAGTTAAAGGATGGACTATACATAATACTATGTACACAACCCCCCAGTAAAATATTATATATCTTCAAATATTATAGACCTACATTTACAAGAAAACTTCCATGTCATTGGGGATTTCTATTAGATGTTCAAAAGTACTAAAAAATGAAAAATAAAACACCCAATTTTAGATATTATATAGCAAATTTACACCCAGACCATCTTTTCCTTAATGTTGAAAAATGATTTGAAACTGACACCCTAAATCCCATCCTCATTGAAGTGTTTACGCCCCTTACTTGACCTGCATGACTCCCTAGGAAATAAAAAAACTAGGGTTACATTATTAGGCAATCATTAGTTTAATGAGTTTAGGGGCACTATAATAAAAACTATGCAAAGCCTAATATCATTGAAACATAAAGGCCTTCTTCACAAAGATATGTTGTTTTTTTCTTCGACATTATCATGCTCCTCCATGATCTATCTTCGTGGCTCTCCTTTTTTATATATACTGGTTAAAGGTGGTGTTTTGAAAGGGCCTAACACCTTGTACAAAAGAGAGGATGAAATATAGACAATATAATCAACACAACAAAAAGAGAAGAAACAAGGCAAAGTAATCCCAAAAGAAAAATATTATCATAACAGTGGTGGACAATAAAAAAAACTGACAAAAAACAAGAAGCTAACTTAAACATTAAATTTACGAAGGGTTCTAGCCACTTCCCACTCCTCTTCCATAAACGTAATATGCACTTCAATGTATTCTCTTCTATGATCCTTGGGAATATTGGATTTACCTCAGATCCTAACACTCCTTTAAAAAATCTAAAATAAACAATGAAAAATCCATCTTATATTCAAAAAAGGTGAGTTGAAGGAAGTGTTTCTATGGATTGAGTCTAGCTAGCTTAGAGCCATTAGATTATAGGCTCTTATCAGTGGTCAAAAATATTTTATTTGGTTATATTTTTAAATGAGGATATAAAAAGCATTTTTTTTTATATAGTCAAAGTGAATTTTTATATATTATTTAATTTCAATATAATTTGTAACACAAAGTTTACATTATTTAAGTTGACTTTGCATCAAGTTTGGGTCAAATTTTTGTCAAGTTTGGGTTGACTTTATATCAAATTTAAAATCCATATGATAATTTTTTTTTTTAAAGGTAGAACTAACCCAACCCAAATGGTAATACAATTTGTATCATATGTAGTAGTGTGATAGTGACACACTTTCATTGCATTGGATTACTTGGTTGAATTCTATTTTACTTGGCATGTTGTATTAGATATTGTGTATCGTTGAGGGACTTGATAAGTATTTAGTGCCTAAAATCCTTGCTAACCTTGAGTATATGCCTAAAAATTAATTTTCCTTATCATTTTAAATCTTAGTTGCTTTATTAGGTTTTGAAGAAGAGGAGAAATTTCAAGTGATCAACATGAAAATTCAAAATATTACGTGAGGTTTTTGAAGCATTAGTCCTGATGAATGAGTCATCAAATTGTATTATGCATATATGATATCTACTATAAATGTGGAGCCCATAGTTTTGATGTCCAAAAATGTAGAGTGCATGGTTCGAAGGAGGTGCTCAAGTCACCGTGAGTTTTCTATATTCTCATTATATTGCCACAAAACCCTAATTCACTATTTAAAAATATAACAATTATTACCAAATTGTCTGAAATTAAAAATACTTCTCTAAAGCTTACACTTTTTCATTTATTCCTTTATAATTAGAATATTAACTAAGTTTGATTTTAATATTTTCCATCTAATCAAGCTTAATTATATGCTTAAGAGTATATGTATTGTATTTTGATGTTTTTGATAAAACAAATATAAGGTATGAAAAAATTTAACATTTTATGAAAATTATTAAACATTGTATAGAATATCCAAGCATATAATAAACACCTAAAATATATTCATGTTTTATCTTATTTTTTATTTAGTGAACCTAAACAATATAAAACTAAGGATTGATTAATATTGTATAAAGTATATCAATAACACATGAATCTAAATGTAAAAGACAAAATATTATTTGAAAAATTGCACTTGCTATAAATAAAAATAATTGAAGGGATTCATATACTTAGCATGTTATTGCTATGTGTAAGTTTGAGACTGAATGTAGGTGATCGGAAGTAGACTATGAGTCATTGAGATTAGGTAATGGGTGTCTAGAGCTGTTAGGATGAATTTATCAATTTATGGATGTTGAATCTAGATGATAACATTTGTCCTTTTTTAGATTTATTATGTAGATTGTGCCTCTCTATTTTAACACAAGACTCTACACTTGCTTGAATTTAGTCTCTATATGTAATATCAAGGGCTTGATGTATATCAGGTATCTATAAACCTCTTATTTTATTTGAAATTATAGGTCCAATTTTAACACCAGGTTTAGGTTTGAAAAATAGGAAAGAGGTGGGTTGATCACCTCAACCACTCTCTAATAAATGGTTAAGTGTTTCCTACATATCCAAGAATCTGAAGAGGGAAGTAAAATTTTATGTGGTTATCCCCATTAGGTATATGTGTGAAATGACGCTTCATTAATAAATGCAACTTGTAATCTATCTTTTAACACTTGGAAAATGGAAAATTTGGCTTGGCTTAGGTGCTACAGACTTGGCTAGAGCCTTCTTATTATTACTAGTTATTGAATTGGAAAGTTAAGGGTAATCCATTTGAATGTGTAAATGTTATAATAGGCTTTCTTGACAATGGTAAATGATTTGATATGCTTATACCTCGTGTGTATTTATATGAGACTCTTTGGTATCTTTCTCATAGCACCAACATGTGAAAAATATATAGACCAACCCATAAAAATGACTTGAATTTTAAAAAATGGCCACTACTTGGTGTAGGGATAAATCTATCAAAGTTGGATAGTTGTGGGATTACACAAGCATATTAGTCTACCAAACATTTTTAAATGATAGGAATATTGATATGATGATA
Source organism: Torreya grandis (assembly GCA_037957365.1). Lineage (NCBI taxonomy): Eukaryota > Viridiplantae > Streptophyta > Pinopsida > Cupressales > Taxaceae > Torreya > Torreya grandis. The sequence continues at coordinate 2,352,135 of JARHVA010001212.1, read as the reverse complement.
TAGAGATAGTTTGAGTTTGATAATAATAAACTTAGGCATAAATTAGGTAATTCTTATAGGTGACTGATATAAAATCAATAAAGTTAGACCTATATAAAATATGTAAATGTGAGATAAGGGTGTACAAGATCCACATGTATACACACAAGTCATGTAGGGTGATTGTAGGTCAAGATTAACATTGTTAAGTGTCTAATACTAAATTTTAGTGTCTAAAAATTATCCTTTTACTCTAGCAATAAAATAAATTATAATTTTAGGGTAAAAGGATAAAGAGATATACTTGAGTGTATAAAACACACTTTTTCTTTAGGAGAAGGCTCCAAAAGTGTCACTTACTCTAAGCATAGCTAAAATGAACATGCAACAATCAATAATCATACTAAAAAAATGTAAGACATCTAAAAGAATTAACCACCATAATAGGAGCAATGGATAGCCAAAAGACACAAATGACACAAGAATCATAATAAAAAAATGTAAGACATCGGTCTCTACCAAATATACATTTACAAGTGTACAAATACATTGAGCACGAGTGAAATAAATTGTTTTTATGAGGGAATCTGATCACCTATCAGATTAAACCTCACCCTATAGTCTTCAACACTTTAAAGAACTGAACAAGGGGTTGGGGTTTGAAGGTAGTATCCCCCAATGGGGTTATCCCTTGTAGGGTTCATAGGTAAAGCCCTCAATGCCGAACATAATTTAAAGCTTGCATGACCTTTGAAATGGCCAAAAAGCATCCATTTTTTCCTTTAAAAAACCCCAAAATAGATGTTGATTACCAAAAAAAATGCATCCATAAATAATAGCAAAATGGCACAATGGCAAGAAGAAGGAACAAGTGGCACCAAGTACAATAGAGTGGTCAAGTGTGAGAATTTTAATGTGAATCCAAGTAGAGAGAGGAAAGAGAAATAAAATGAAAAATAATGTCATGTACAAAGCATAAACTAATGCTTCCTTTATTTATAATTTACACCTCTAAAATATTCCCCTAAAAAATTTGTATCACCACTTAAAAAGTGACAATAATGTCACCCAGAAAAAAATGACCCCACTTCTAAAAAACCAAACACTTAAAAATAATATGTCCCTTTTAAAATTTACACTATTCAAAAATGAATCATCACTTAAAAGTGTTTGTCTTGCCCCATTAAAAATCAATTACAACTTTAATACACCATTCCACTAAAATAATGGGCCACCACTCAAAAATAAACCCCCAAGCTATAAATTGTCACCACTTAGTCAACCATAAGTTTTAAAAGCTTGTAACAACAAATGATTTATTTAAACTTCACAACTTTGATGTGAAAAAAATTTAAACCATGTATTTTAAACCTTAATAGACTGTGACTTATTTGAACAGTGGTGGTTTAAACAATGAGTAGGCGGGGGGTTAGAGGAAAACCATTGTGTATGTAAAATAACATGCCATACAGGATAGTGATGAGGATGGTTACATAGTTTTGAATGGTGGTTATAACCTTAATGCAGACTAGGGATCAACAAATTTGAGGAGATCTGGAACTCTCCAAAAAAATAGGTCATGAGACTTGAAGATGGTAGAAAATGGCTTGAGGAGTAGTGGATATCTTCAACTGGACACAAAAAACCACAAATCAAACATCATTTTTGTTGAAGGAAAGGTCTTGAACAACCCTAAAAAAATAGGTCTTCTACCAAAAACTAGAAAATAATACGGATCATAGTCAATGAGGCACCAATAGACCATTTATAATCCAAGTTCTTGAACTGCCACATAGCTGCCACTTGGGAAACCAATAACCAGGGCCATGAATCCATAAAGAACATTACCCAAAGACTATGTGTTTACTATTGTGGAAGAGGAGAGGTGATGCCAGAATATAGGTCATGAGTTAGCTTGGAACTAAAACAAGAGAGGTGCTTTGGTATGGACAGAGGAGATCCAAATTTGTGATCCAAATCACATAATTCCAAAACAAACACCTTACCAGTGGATCAACCCCAAAAATAAAGGTAGTTCATACACCATCATTGTCTAAGAGTAATATGACTTACACAGATGATGTGTATGTCTCAACACATAAAACCTATCAAAAATGGTCTGATAGGATTAATGGATTCAATTAGCTTAGGGTTTGAATAGAAAAAAGGATATTTGTAGATGTCAACATCAAATTTTAACTACAAGGATAAAATCATATCCCAAACTAATCAAAGGATTCAACATGCAAATCAAAATTCATACATGATCTGTAAAGTAGGTCATGGCCATAAAGTCAATGCAATGAACACATCAAACAAATCACATCAATGCACATAAAAATCAAACCTCAATGCACAATAGATGTTTGCCCAACATGCGAGGATAAATTGAGGCTTTAACAAGGGGTGAAATAAATGACCAAATTAGATGTATGGATCTGATACAATTCTTGAGAAAATTCACCAATTAAGCAATGTTGGTGAAGAATGAAAATGTTTGACTACAAATAAAACCCTTTAATGACATTGAAAAACTTGCATGCACACATAATAAAGCCTATAGATTGCAAAAATTATAGATCCAAATGGAAATGGTTATATGGCCTACAAATTATAACAAAGGCATAACTTATACATGCTTAGCAATGGCTATTATAGATGGATATGATACCATGACAGAGTTTGGAATACTCTTTAGCCAAGATCTCTCTAAAAAGCCTTTACCATAGCGATGAAGCTATTTCATTGTACATAATAAATGATCTATTATCAACAAATAGATTATACAATTATGAAATTGTTCTACATCTCCAGAGCTTATCAAATATAATGAATGAGCCTTGCATATATAGGCAAGGAAGATCAATCCTAACTAAGAGATCAAGCTAAGTGATTAATCCTAACTAAGAGATCAAGCCGAGATCAAACAAAAGACTAAGGTATAACTATCTCTAAAAGATATAAACAAACTAGAAATTATCCTCATAATATCTAAGAGATAAATATGTAATAACTCAATATGTAAAATAAGATAAATGAAATATCCACACATAAGTGGGTGGGAATAACTAAATACCTAGGTGAACATGAGCTAAGGTAAATAACCTGCTCTAAAAACAATCAATGTCCATATATGAAAAGAAAATCTGAAATGATTTTTTTTTTTTTTGAAATTTAAAGAGTAAGGAAGGATAAAACTTGTAAATGGGTGGACCTTATTATCCCTGTGATGCTATTAGAGATGATGCTTCTTGTTAAAGCATTGTAGATTATTCTTCTTGTTGAAGCATTAGAATATTAAGCTTCCTACTGAATCATTAGAGTAGCGAGATTACTACTAAATAATTTGGAGAATCAAGGGTGATCAGTTCCCAATGGATAAGTGAACTAAGGAAAAGGCCATGGGTAGGGAAAATAATTTCCTCAAATTTTAAGAGTAATGTTAAGTGTTAGGAATTTAGTGTTTCATGATAATATATGTATGTGCAAAATTATATTATATAGGATAATATATTATTGTAATGTGAGCATAATAAAATGAGTTGTTAATTATAATTCATATAGAGATATGTAGATTAGATTATGAGTGATTTTATGAGTTGAGAGATATTAGATGATAATAAGAGAGATTATGTGGATAATTGAGTTAGACTAGGGATGAGAGATTTGGGGGATTAAGATAATTAATATATCTTAGTCTTTAAGAAAATAAAATCTATAAATTTAATATCTCTCATATTGCATGATGTCCCAAATTAATTAAATACATAATAAGTGAAGAATATTATTGTGTTTATATTGTGCAACTCAGTCAAAAACCTATCAATGGCATTAGAGAAATCTGATCTAGTTACTTAATGGAGATTTGAAAGTTTGTATGGGGTAGAGCCATTATAGTTCTTGACTAACCCGGTTAATGAAGAAAATTTTTTATGTAAAATAATTAGTATTGTAAGAGTATATATTTAATTTAGTGTTTTGTTTGTAGTTCTTCATTGACCTGTGTCAACACTTTATTCTTTCATTAGGATATGTGTATGTCTATTTACACCTCCACCTATATATTTATGTTGGATAGCTACTTATAACTAGTCAAATCCACTTTACATTCGATTTTGTCATTATTTTCTGATTGACATCCATTATCCCATCAAATCTTTTTGTATAAACATGTGCATAGTCGATAGATCTCAAAAAGGGAGAGTAGTGTCATTATTTAAAAATTTGTTCATTTTTTCATGATTTTTCCTGGTTGTGTCATCACCTTAGTCTAGATATATGCCATTCAAAGTTTACAACCCCTAATTATTCATGTACATCATAGTCTTTGAGACATATCTATGAATTATAACTCTCAGCCTTGATTACATCAATATGCATACCCATGGGTTTGTTATTTATAGATTCATGTATTTATTCTAATCACTAATCAAATATTATAATAACATTATCAAATTTCAACGTGAAGAATAATTAATTAATTATACAAGCTCTAAATATATCCACTTATTCTTCATCATAAAGGATTATCATTTCATGCAAGTCAGTCATAATTTCATCTAGTCAATATCCATTAATAGTAGGTCATAGTATTTTTATTAATGTTTTTATATTGATTAATAGTTTATAATTTTTTTAAATTATATATTATAGTGTTATATTTATATAGAATCATTTAAGTTTACACACACACACACACACACACACACACACACACACACACACACACACACACACACACACACACACACACACACACACCCACATACCCCACCACCCCCCTAGAGAGAGAGAGAGAGAGAGAGAGAGAGAGAGAGAGAGAGAGAGAGAGAGAGAGAGAGAGAGAGAGAGAGAGAGAGAGAGAGAGAGAGAGAGAGAGAGAGAGAGAGAGAGAGAGAGAGAGAGAGAGAGAGAGAGAGAGAGAGAGAGCTAAAAGTAATTATATATTGCTTTAGAGTCTATAGTCTTATAATGTGTGAAGTCAAAAATAGTAATTTTAGTGTCTATAGTATTTTGAAATTAAGGGGTCATTGTGTCATTTTGTTAATTCAATATTGAATTATTATTGTAAAAGTGTCAAAAAAAAAAAAAAAAAAAAAAAAATTGCCTCAATTGTAACTGGATACACTATCACTTGTACATGACATCCATCTTGTGGGAGGGGGTACATTATAATACTGAGCCTCATGATCACATTTTATAAGTAAGTAAAATAAATAAGGAGGATGGAGGTAATAGATGTTGGAGGACTTTCAATGTCCTCTCATCAGTCACTAATGACGAAGCCACATAGCTATTCTAGTGGCATTTTTTTCAAATTTTTAGTTTAGTGTAATGTGGTGTGTTATAGAATAAGAACATACGTGTATCCTTTTTCACATGCTTTTTATTATTTTCACTGTGTTCTATCAACCCATGTAGTAAAATTTGTGAAAATTTCATATTCCAAAGAAGCACAACCTTCAAGGGCAAAATAAGATTTTGAGGTAAACTCAACATGGATGGTTATCTAGATAGTTATGAGTTTTAAGAATCTAGAAGATTTAGAATTTAGGAACCTAGGGGATGGGAACATACCCATAGAATTCATCTTGTAGCCACACCTTCACAAGGGTAAATATAAAACTTGATGGAGTTGTACTTGGTATAAGAAATGTTTTTAGAGAAAAGTGGTAGGATATGTTTCTCTTCTCCCATGTTCATAGTAAAGGGGAATGTTAAGAATTTAGTATTTCATGGTAATATATGTATATGAAAAATTATATTATTTAGGATAATATATTATTATAAATGTGAGAATAATAAAATGAGTTTGTTAAATACAACTCATATAGAGATACATAGATTATATTGTGAGTGATTTTAGGAGTTTAGAGATATTAGATGATAATGAGAGAGATTGTTGGGATAATTTGTTGGGGATCAACCAAAAATGTTGATTACTATATGAAAGCAACTAAATGTGGAATTAAACCAGAAAGATAAGTAATTAGAATCAGAAAATAGCAAAGAACAAGAGATAAAAGAAACCACCCTGAAAACTTGTATTAAACTCTTTACAGAAGGAATACAATTGAAGAAACTTCTTTTCTTCCACACCTCTCTCAGATGTACAGATCTCTTTCTAGATCTCTTTCCCTCAAGAGCTCTCTCTCTCAATTACAATCAATTCCAACAACTTGAATTGATACACATATACAATCTTGTACTATTCAATTTAATAAGCTAAGAAGATCTAATCCTATATATAATATTAGGAAACATGAGCATGCATTTACAGCCATTAGATGCACCTCCTAATCAAGGGCTCTAAACAGTCTTACTAAAGATAGAGATGCAAACTTAAGACTAACACTTAATCCTATCATGTAAACATTCTGTTCTGTCCATGAAAATAGTATTCTAGACGCACAGGTGACTGACATCAGTCCCTTCCTGTCTGCACCTGACCGACGTCGGCCAAACATAACTGATGCCGACATCTCCTAGTCGACTCCTGACCGACACCAGTGACTGTGTAATTCCTACAACTTACAACTTGCTCATTTGGTGAAGCTTTTAGCTCCACACCTCAACAATCTCCCACTTGGAGATAAACAGCTGCACCAGTACCTGTACAGCAACATCTTCTAGCTCCTCCATCTTCAAACTCAATCATGAAGACCAACAAAAGTTGAATGAAGATTCAACTTCTCCTTTGTTACCGGCTTGGTTAACATATCAACAGGGTTCTTATCTATATGGATCTTCTCCAGCTTCAACTCACCATCCTCAAATACCTGTCTAATGAAGTGGTACCTAAGTTGTATATGTTTTGTTCTTGAATGAAAGGCTGAATTCTTAGCCAAATGAATTGCACTCTGACTATCACTGTATAGTCTGCAAATCTCTTGCTCCTTTCCTAGCTCTTCCATGAACTGTGCCATCCATATCATTTCTTTGCTAGCCTCTGTGATTGCAATATATTCTGCTTTTGTAGTTGACAAGGCAACAACCTTCTGCAACTTTGAAATCCAGCTAACCGCCATTTCACCAACAATGAAAACATATCCTGTGGTGCTTCTCCTTCCATCTAAATCACCCTGCCATATCTGAATCTACATAACCATGTAGAGAAGTATCTGAACCTCCATAACACAAATGCCTACTATTGGTCCCCTCTCAGATATCTAAGGATCCACTGAACTACTTTCCAGTGTTCCTTTCCTGGATTGGCCATATACTTACAACTCCCACTGCTTGGGCAATATCTGGTCTAGTACAAACCATTGCATACATTAAGCTCCCTACTATGGAAGCATATAGAACTCTACTCATGTACTCTACCTCATCATGTGAATTAGGACATTATTCTTTACTCAGCTTAAAATGTCTAGCCAAAGGTGTGCTTATTAGTTTTACATCCTGCATATTGAACCGTTTCAACACCTTGTTCACATAATCCTCTTGAGACAAAATCAACCTGTGATTTTTCACGTCTCTCTTAATACTCATGCCAAGGATTTTCTTTGCTACTCCCAAATCCTTCATGGAAAATGTGTGAGATAATTTCACCTTAAGCTCAGAGATATCCTATATGTGTGAACCTGCAAACCCAACATATCATCTACATACAAAAATAGAATAATATATCTACCATTATCCAATCTCTTAAAATACACACAATGGTCAGATTGACACCTACTGTAGCCATGCTCAGTCATAAACCTGTCAAATATCAGATACCATTGTCTAGGAGCTTGCTTGAGACCATACAAGCTTTTCTTCAATCTGCACACTAGTTCTCCTTACCTTTGACCTCAAATCCTTCTGACTGTTCCATATATATTTCTTCATCCCAAATCTCCATGAAGAAATGCTGTCTTAACATCAAGCTGCTCAAGATGCAAATCCTCAATAGCAACTAAAGGCAATATAGTCCGTATAGAAGTCATTTTTAACTATAGGAGAAAAAAATCGCACCAAAATCAATACCTGGTTTTTGTGCAAATCCTTTCACTACCAACCTGGCCTTATATCTCATCTGTCCATTCTCACCTTCCTTCAATCTGTAGATCCATCTGTTCTTTAGTGTCTTCTTTCCCGCTGGCAACTCAACCAAATCCCATGTTTGGTTCTCTTTTAAGGAATCAATTTCCTCATTCATGCCTAGCTCCCACTGATTCTTGGATTCCACCTATATTGCTTCATCAAAACTCTCTAGTTCTCCACCATCAGTAAGCAATAAATAGAATAATGAAGGGGAATATCGAATTGGAGGTTTACTTACCCCTTTTTGACCTCCTGATGGGTGTCTGAGACTCATTCACAACACGCTGTCTACCCAAATTCTCTGACAGTGATCGACCTCGATCACTTCCAGGCTTGTAATTCGCTGACGACAGTTTCTGCCTGATCAACGTCGATTCCTGCGTGACCGACATTGGTCACTGTATGACCGACATCGGTTCCTGTATTGACGACATCAGTTCCTACTTGATCGACGTTGGTCCTCTGTGTTTTCCTATCTGTGATTAATTTTTCCCATGAGCTCATTTTGGATCGTCACCTCATCCAATTCTCCATTGCTCTGCCCAGATTGATTTAGCTTCTTGAGTTGATCACTATACATCACTTTTTCATTGAAAACAACATCACGGCTCCTAATTATTTTGTTAGTTCCTAGATTCCAAAACCTAAATCCAAAATCATCAGAGTCATAGCCAATAAATGTGCACCTCATGTTGGGAGATAAACCGGAAGCACACAATTTGATTACTAAACCAAGCAACTTAATATGCGGAAATTAACCAGATTCACCAAGTAACTAGGAATTCAGAATAACACATGATATGAGAGACAATACACAACTTGTATTAACACTTTATACAGAAAAGAATACAATAAAGAAGATGCCACTTCTTCTCCACCACCTTACAGAGGTTTCCCACACCTCAAGTGAACAGTAATTCTCCTCCCCAAAGCTCTCCCTCTCACAGGTCCCAACACCCAACTCAAATACAGAGTTGGTGTTCACCTCCCGTGCTCCACGCACACCACAAGTGCTCCACGCACTCCACAAGCACTCCACGTGCTCCACAAGTACTCAAGGTACTTCAAGTAGATCTCCCATGAATCTGCAACAACTTGCAATTCAACAGACCATACTTATGGAAGGAACTCCCTTGCCTTCCTCTTTGCTCTATCCGAGTACACACCTGTACTCCAAGTAGATCCTGCCTGATACTGCTCCCTGTTGTGTTGCTATCTATATGACCTTGCACACCTGCAAATCAAACAACGGTTCTGCTCACCTGTGAACCTCGACCTTGCACACACATACACCTGCAGATCAACGATCTTACTTACCATGTAGATCTCCTATATAGGCCATGCAACTGTGACCAAGATCCTACACTCTTGAAGAACCCAGCTGGCTCTCCAATCCAGCACCAACACACCTGGTACTGAGGCACTAGGAGGAACGCACCATTGCTCTACCTCACACATAGAAGGATCTTATAATTATGCTCTCTTACTCCCTAGCACACTTTTCCAATACAACCATGAGTCTATTATATATATCTCATCCAAACAATGATTAGACATCTAATTACCATAATTAGATCCGCAGCTCTCAGTCTATAATTAGCCCTGATCATGCAAACACTTGGTTCGTAAGCTAACTGCCCGTAATTAGCTCGCAGTCAAACCACACAGGCGACCGAAGTCGGTCCCTGTCTGCCTGGAGGTGACCGACATCAGCCGATATATGACCGACGTCGGTTTGCTTCTCTATGCTATCCCGCCGACGTCGGCTGATCAGACCGACCCCAACTTCTCTGCAACTCAGCAACCTTCAGCAACCTCCTCTCCTGTTTGCATCAGTGAAGCTTTTTAGCTCCATAATCCTAACAATCTCCCACTTGGAGATAAACAGCTGCACTGTACCTGTACCTGTACTCCATCTAATCTGTTTCCTAGTTTGTATCCCTCTTCAAGCTCCCACCTGAAGACAACCCACCACACATCCCATGGTGTACCACCTGTCATCTGAGTAACCTGCCACATCCGAACCTACAACACCTGTAGTGAAGTCCTGACCCTGCATAGCAACACCTGCTACCGGTCCCTCTCAAAAAACCTGAGAACCCACTTCCCCGAATTGGCTCCTAACTCTCTGACAACTCCCACTGCATGGGAATACTCAGGTCTATACTAGACCTCATGTGATTTCAGACACTGTACCTATCAAGCTCTTAGTGTGCTCCAGTTCTGCATCCCGAACCTCGCCAACACCTGATTCACATCAGCTCCCACTCGAGACAAAATCAACCTGTGATCTCCATGTCTCCCATGTCAAAGAATTCCGCTGCTCCAAACTCCTCATGACATGTCACTGAACTAATCTTACCCTTAGCTCAGCAAAACCCTGTATGTACACCCCTGCTAGCTAGCATACTATCCACATACAGCAACAGAATGATGTCATGACTCATCATCCCCCTGGTAAGGCAAACCACAGTAGTTACCCTGACATTGACTGAAGCCATGCTCCGTCCTCCACCTGTCAAAAACCTATACCACTGTCCTGCAGCTCCACAAGACCATATAACCTGGTCTTCTGTCTCACGTATCCGTTCTCTCTATTCTTCTACTAAGGTATCCATTCATCTCTGTGCTTTCATACCTGCTGGCATCTCTACCAAAACACACTGGTCTGGTTCTCCTCCAAGGAATCACATCCTCATCCATGCCAAGCTCACACCTGTTTCCTGGATCCTTCCTGCTATAAAATCAGCAACAAGTATGAAGAAGAGGAACAACGAATTTGAGGGCCTACTCTATTCCTTCAGTCCTCCGTATGGGTGTTTGAGACTCCTTGACAACACGCTGTCCACCCAAAATTCTTTACAGTGACCGACCTCGGTCACCCCACAAGTCTGCATCCGACCGACGTCGGTTCCATGCGTCTGTACCTGACTACCAACCTGCCAGCGCTGGTGTCCCTTCTGCCGATGTCGGTCCACTGACCGACATCGGTCTTACATACTGCCAACGTCGGTCTCCTGACCGACGTCGGTCTCCTGACCGACGTCGGTCTCCTGACCGACGTCGGTCTTACCCTGCCCGACATCGCCGGCTTCTCGGTCTGCACATGACCGACATCGGCACCTGTCTGTTCGACGCCGGTTCCTCCTGACCGACATCGGTACCTGTGTTCACCTGTGAGTGATGACTTTTTTACCCGCGAGCTTCTTTGAATCAAAACCCATGTCCAAACTGTCCTGCTCAGAAGTATCCAGCCACATCCACTGGGTTCTGTCCACCATCTCCTCCATAAACACCAAGGCTTTCCAGTTCTTAAGCCTATCAAATATATCTGTCTTCCGCTTAAGAACATGCATCTCCTTCTGCTCATGTGACCAAGCCTACGAAGCCACGTCTCCGCAACAAAAGAAGAATCAGTAATATAAACAAGTAGATAAAGGATACCTGTTTTCTTACCACCAGCTAATTCAAGTGCATCCATTGTGAGAGTTCTTGTGCATCTCTCATCACCCAATCTTTCTGAAGAAATTAGCCATATCTCCAAACCTGGGACCTGCATGACCTTCATCAACACCTGTGTGTTGGCCGCCTGCAATTTCAGCTTCACTTCCCCTTTGCCAATTCTTTGGCAAGGCTTACCAGCTCCTCTACCTAGGGCTGCATGGAAAGAGGCAACCGAATCTTTTATCCAAGATTCAACTTTATCCAAGAAACCTGCAAACACATCCTGTGCAACAACACCTGCTACATCTGTATCCTCAATTTCTTCATGTTGATCTGCTACCAACCAACAATAATCTTTTACCTACTCTTTCTTTCCATAGGACTGTGAGTGACCATCTGTGCTTTTCAACTCCTCCATTCTTAGCTTACTTTGATCTGCTGTTGCTCTACTCCCACTCGATCAGAGACCCCCTGAGAGTGCCCTGTAACCAAACACAAAACCTGCTTCCTCCAACCTTAGCTCTGATACCACTTGTTGGTATCAAGCTATGAGCCAACAACCTTGCTCTGATACCACTTGTTGGGAGATAAACCGGAAGCACACAATTTGATTACTAAACCAAGCAACTTAATATGCGGAAATTAACCAGATTCACTAAGTAACTAGAATTCAGAATAACACATGATATGAGAGACAATACACAACTTATATTAACACTTTATACAGAAAAGAATACAATAAAGAAGATGCCACTTCTTCTCCACCACCTTATAGAGGTTTCCCACACCTCAAGTGAACAGTAATTCTCCTCCCCAAAGCTCTCCCTCTCACAGGTCCCAACACCCAACTCAAATACAGAGTTGGTGTTCACCTCCCGTGCTCCATGCACACCACAAGTGCTCCACGCACTCCACAAGCACTCCACGTGCTCCACAAGTACTCAAGGTACTTCAAGTAGATCTCCCATGAATTTACAACAACCTGCAATTCAACAGACCATACTTATGGAAGGAACTCCCTTGCCTTCCTCTTTGCTCTATCCGAGTACACACCTGTACTCCAAGTAGATCCTGCCTGATACTGCTCCCTGTTGTGTTGCTATCTATATGACCTTGCACACCTGCAAATCAAACAACGGTTCTGCTCACCTGTGAACCTCGACCTTGCACACACATACACCTGTAGATCAACGATCTTACTTACCATGTATATCTCCTATATAGGCCATGCAACTGTGACCAAGATCCTACACTCTTGAAGAACCCAACTGGCTCTCCAATCCAGCACCAACACACCTGGTACTGAGGCACTAGGAGGAACGCACCATTGCTCTACCTCACACACAGAAGGAGCTTATAATTATGCTCTCTTACTCCCTAGCACACTTTTCCAATACAACCATGAGTCTATTATATAGATCTCATCCAAACAATGATTAGACATCTAATTACCATAATTAGATCCGCAGCTCTCAGTCTATAATTAGCCCTGATCATGCAAACACTTGGTTCGTAAGCTAACTGCCCGTAATTAGCTCGCAGTCGAACCACACAGGCGACCGACGTCGGTCCCTGTCTGCCTGGAGGTGACCAACGTTGGCCGATATATGACCGACATCGGTTGCTTCTCTATGCTATCCCGCCGACGTCGGCTGATCAGACCGACCCCAACTTCTCTGCAACTCAGCAACCTTCAGCAACCTCCTCTCCTGTTTGCATCAGTGAAGCTTTTAGCTCCACAATCCTAACACCTCATAGACTTAGCATCCAGCGTCTTTCTATTTTCCTTATCAACATGCACAAAGGCTTCACAACCAAAAACTTTGAGAAATGAGAGATCTACCTTTTTACCTATCCATGCCTCTTCTAGAATTCCACCATCTAGAGTTGTAGAGGGTCCTCTATTAATCAGGTACACTATAGTATCCACAGCTTCTACCCAAAACTCTAAGGGCAAACCAGCATGCAATCTCATACACCGTGCACGCTCCATTACTGTTCTGTTCATCCTTTCAGCAACTCCATTTTGCTGAGGTGTCCTTGGAACCATCCTTTGCCTGTGTATTCCATGCATATAACAATACCAATTGAACTTGTGGCTGTAGAACTCACCACCATTGTCAGATTTTAGGCACTTCAATCTCCTATCTGTTTTATTCTCAACCATAGCTTTCCAAATCTTAAAAGTGTCAAAAACATCAAATTTCTTCTTTATACAATAGACCCATACCTTTCTTGTAGCATCATCTATGAAAGAAACATAGTACTGTGATCCTCCAATAGAAGCAACTTGAGCCGGTCCCCACATGTCTGTGTGAACAAGCTCTAATTTGTGCTTCTTCTTTATTGACCCAGTCTTGAGAAAACTCACCCTCTTCTATTTTCCAAAAATACAGTGCTCACAAAAATCTAGATCTATGCTTTTCAAATCTGAAAGCTAACCTTTTGACTTAAGAATAGACATTCCCTTCTCACTCATGTGGCCGAGCCTAGAGTGCCACAACTTTGCATCCACATCTGAAGTAGATAATGCAGAAGAAGAATTATCAGTAATACAATTACATAAATAGAGAGTACCTACTCTCCTACCTCTGGCCAATACAAGTGCACCCTTGGTCACCTTCCAAGATTCAGCTGTGAGAGTTACTGTACAACCTTCATCCCCTAACTTTCCTACAGAAATCAAATTCCTCTTCAAGATGGGAACATGCATGACATCTCTCAACACCCATGTGTTGCCATTATGCATTTTCAGCTGCACTTTTCCTTTGCCAAAAATTTTACAAGGCTCATCATCCCCTAAATAAACTATTCCAAAATCTCCATGGACATAGTCACTAAAATATTCTCTATTAGGGGTTGCATGGAAAGATGCACCAGAATCTAAAACCCAAGATTCTATATTATTATGCAAAGAGAATATAAGAGCATCTTGTGTAATACCTACAATTTTTACTTCTTCCTTACCTTCATGCTGATTGTCTTCTTTTGGCTTTGACCAACAATCTTTGCTTATGTGCCCTATCTTTCCACAATTCCAGCATTGTGGCTTCCTGCCATTTCTGGATTTGGATCTACCTCTCATCTTTGACTTAGACCTTGATCTCCCTTTCTTGCCCTTCTCTTTTTGCCTTCCCCTGCTCTCAAAACTTAAAGCATTCCTTGATGTTTCCTCTGTGCTTTTCCTGCGAATTTCTTCATTCAAGATTACACTAACAACATCCTCTACTTTTAAAATATTTGAAGCAGATGTAGTATTACTAACTGCCATTACCAAGCTATGCCAACTTTCAGGCAAAGAACATAATATTAAAAGAGCCTTAATTTCATCATCAAACACTATTTTGACTGAATTTAATTGATTTACAATTCCATGGAAATCATTTAGATGATTAGATACAGATCCACCTTCCTGTATTTGCAAATTAAATAACTACTTCATAAGATATACATTATTTGAAGCTGAGGGTTTTTCATATAAATTTGCTAAAGTAGTCATTAACTCTACCATTGTCTTTGCCTGTGATAAATTAGATATCACAGTAGATGCCAGACTCAATCTTATAGATCCAAGAGCCTTTCTATCAAGAACTTCCCATTCTTCATCATCCATGTCTTTGGGCTTCTTTGAAACCCCACCTAATGGTAAGTATAGATCTTTTTGATACAGATAATCTTCTATCTGCATTCTCCAATGTTGATAATTCTTGCCATTAAACTTCTCCATTCTCAGTTTACTTTCTTCTACCATTGCTTTCTCCCACTCAAATAGAAATCCCTGTGAGTAACCTGTAATCAATACAAACTAACCAGATTTGAAACACCTGTTAGTCAACCTGAGCTCTGATACCACTTGTTGGGGATCAACCAACAATGTTGATTACTATATGAAAGTAACTAAATGCGGAATTAAACCAGAAAGATAAGTAACTAGGATCAGAAAATAGCAAAGAACAAGAGATACAAGAAACCACCCTGAAAACTTGTATTAAACTCTTTACAGAAGGAATCCAATTGAAGAAACTTCTTTTCTTCCACACCTCTCTCAGATGTACAGATCTCTTTCTAGATCTCTTTCCCTCAAGAGCTCTCTCTCTCAATTACAATCAATTCCAACAACTTGGATTGATACACATATACAATCTTATACTGTTCAATTCAATAGGCTAAGAAGATCTAATCCTATATATAATATTAGGAAACATGAGCATGCATTTATAGCCATTAGATGCACCTCCTAATCAAGGGCTCTAAACAGTCTTACTAAAGATAGAGATGCAGACTTAATACTAACACTTAATCCTATCATGCAAACATTTTGTTTTGTCCACGAAAATAACATTCTGGACGAACAGGTGACCGACGTCGGTCCCTACCTGTCTGCACCTGATCAACGTCGGCTAAACATAACCGACGCCGGCATCTCTTAGTCGACTCCTGACTGACGTCGATTGCTCCTGACCGACGCTGGTGACTGTGTAATTCCTGCAACTTGCAACTTGCTCATTTGGTGAATCTTTTAGCTCCACACCTCAACATAATTGAGTAAGACTAGGGATGAGATTTTTTGGGGGATTAAGATAATTCATATTTCTTAGTTCATAGGAAACTAAAATCTATAAATGTAATATCTCTCATATTATACAATGTCCCAAATTAATTGAATATAAAAAGTGAAGAATATTAGTGTGTTGAAATTGTGAAACTTAATAAAAAGCCTAACTTTAGGCCATTTAGTGACAATGAACCTCAACCACACTATTCATTTAACTAATCTTGAACCTAAATATGAAATGGGGATCATGTGTTAGGCTCATTAACTAATCACTAGAAATGGATTTATATATTCAATATGTAACCTTCAATACCATCAATGCCATGATCTTAAATAGAAAAGTGTAATAATATACGTGCATGAATAGTTTTCATTCCATCTAATATGATCCAATAAATTCCAACATGATATAAAATGTTATACATATATATCTCATTCTATCCCAAATCTAAAAAATATGAAAACTTGTAACTTATGTCCTTGTAAAATGTGTGTATATGTATTGCATATGCCCCAAAAATATGTTCCAATCTTCAAACACTTGTCCCATAATTTGAACCAAACTGATAATGTATACCAATCTAAACTCTCTAAATCATGTAAACTATCCCAAAATCTAAATTTTCTATATAAGTAGGCTTGTATATCTATGACAAACCTATTAAGATGCCCCCTTTCGTGGTGAGGGATGTGACCTATAAATTAATCATTTAAAAAGGAAAATAACTAACCACATCATGATTTATATAAAGATGTAATCATTTATAATCATGTGGTAACATGTGTAGAATATGTTATCATAATGAATATATTTTCAAACTGTATATGAAAGATATAGTCTAAGGCATATAAGTGACATGCCAAGATATATATAACAATGTTAGTAGTGATCCCTAGAAAATCCCATCAAGACATGCTAAGTCTTGAATTCTATGATTTGAACTACAAATAATGAAAAAGGTGAAGGCGTGAATTAACATATAACATGGAGCGTATTGTAAATTCATTAACCATTATTTTTAATGTGATTATATGAGTTTAAATCATTTAGAGCCTACATATTTGATAATAAAAAACATACGTACATAAGGAAGTTATAAATAATTATAAAAAGGTGACAAGCATAGGTCAAGATTTACATAGAATAAATTCATGGAAAACCATCAATGATCTCTATATTACTATATTCAAACTGAGGAATTCATGATTAATCCTCTTTGTTACAAAAAATACATTTATAGAGCTATGAGGAGGATCTAAATATTTGCCTTCATGACCTTTCATTTCTAGATTTGAAGAGACTTTTTAGCTTCTACAAGCATTTGCCATTATATTTGACACCATATTATACAAAATATATTTTGTCACACACTTTTACACCTTTTGAAGTTATAAATATATTCATGTTATTTATGCTCTATAAATTAATACCAAAAAATAATTAGGCATACAGTAGTAACCATCACTGATATAAGCATTGAATAATAAACTATGTGGGAAAGGTGCATGATATGGATTATGGAATCAGACACAAATATGAAGGTGTGTGATATGGATCACGACAATAAATATCTCAACAAACTTAGTAAAAAATCCTATATTTAACTACTTATAATCACACAATGTCATGGTGATGACACACAAAATAAAAAAAACATGCAATGACATTTAATGTTACACAAGGCAAGCAATACACTAAATGGACAATAAAATGCCACACAATAAGGCAATAAAAATAATAATTATGTAATAAAAAATAAATTAAGTAATGACAAAATAAGAAATGCAAGGGCACAAAGAAATAATCTTATAATGAAAACTCAATAGACTAAAAGAAATAAGAAAAGACAAGAGCCCAAAGAAAGAGGTATACAATGATACACTCAATCAAGTAAAATCAATAAGATAAGACAAGGGCCTAAATAAATAGGTATACAGTGACACACTCAATCAAGTTAAATCAATAATAAAGAGTAAGGTCACAAAGAAAAAGGCATACAATGATACACCCAATAAAATAAAGTCATATACTAAAGAAAGAGATAAACAAAACATAATTAATGATTAGCTTATAGGAACGAAAATATCAACAATGAAGCATATGATAAGTCAAACTAGTCTACACTATCAATCTATATAAGTGTCATAATATAGAAAATTAACATATCAATGAAATGCAGTACTGTAAATAATACAAGAAATATCAAAACATGTGTAAAAAATAAATACAGTTCAACATGATAAATGTAAATGTCATGGAAATATATAACCTATAAAAATGTATGCCCCCAACATTGGTTTGGCCCCATTGGTATAGGAATGCCATGCATATGTGCATCTATGTTTCCTGTGAAACCTATGTTTCCTACATCTCACTCATTTATACTGTGAAATGCATATGCATATGAAAAGGGATATGTAATCTACCAAACATGTGATAAATAATATAAATAAATAATGAATGCTAGCAAACATGTCATACTTGGGTCTTGATTTTGAATTTTTGGATTTTTTCTAAATTTTGTATCTTTGAAATGTTTGAAATTTTGACATACATCGATATAGTCAAGCAAGGCCAATTCAAAATGCTTAAAAAATATAATAATGGGAGGGATGCATACAATATGTAACATATATTAAAGTATAATGTGCACTAAATGTAATAACATGGAAATGTAAATGAAGTGAAGGCAAGCAATGTGACCCCACGGTATGAATCAAAACATCATAGCTCAAAAAAGTATGCATGAGGTAGAGGGGGATGAGGACAAATTGATGCATATGTTCATAAATGCATGTGTTCTTGTAATATTAGTGTAAGCCATATCATGTTATGCTTAAAAGGATGTGCAATAGAATTATACTATATGAATGATGCCTCATTTTAAGATAGATGTTATAGATGTCTAGATGAGGATAAAAAATCAAAAGGCAAGGGAAAAGTGAAAAAAAAGTAATGGCTATAAGAATAGTCAACATAAGAACATGTTTAAGATAGAGTAGAGGAAATAATAAATCAAGAAACCATCAAGAAGCTATGTGAAATAGATTATGTGATGGTCAACTAAGCTAACCCATGTGTAGGCCCTATATCAAGTAGTATAAATGTCTCCTATTTTAACTTTTTAGGGTTTATGGAGTTTAATCCCTAGGTTGTTAAAGGGTCTAAGTATAGTAAATCAGGGTAGAAATATGCAATAAATACAACCACTAAGTTGTAATGGAATTGACTTAGTTAGACCTTTCTAAAAATATCAATAAATGATGCAAATAAGTACTTAGATGGAAATAGACTGAGATGGATGATTTGGAGGTTGAAAATTAGGACATAGGTTGATTTAAGTGTCATGAACATGATTTAGGTGTTAAAACCCTTTCTAGACAATATCACCCTAATCGGATACTAGTACCATATGGTGCTAGTGTCCTTTGTGAAGAAATGTTTTGAACTTATGGGTGCACTTGTGTCCAAGTTTTCCAAGCATATTTCTATGCATACGAGTTATACATATATATAGATGACATGTTTCAACTAATTTTATATGCAAAACCTAAATCTCTATATTGCTAGGGTATCTGGTCGGCACAAGTAGCAAAGTGTGCTGTTAGTAGGGTAGGATGGACATTTTCAACACCCTACTATGATGAGAGTTACCTACATACCAATACTCAAAAGAGGGATCAAGTTTGATGTAATTCTCCCCACCTATGTGCTGGTGCAAGTGCAAGTGAATTTAGTATGAATATTGGTTTGAGTGATTTTATTATTCTTGAGACTGGAAATATGAATAATTTGATCTTAGGAATGTTGTAGATGGTTGTATGTGTTAGGAACCCCTCCAAGGAAGCATAATTGATTACTTTTATTATAAGAAATTAAACACGGAATTATACCAGAATGATTAAGTAACTAGAAACTTGAAACATCAAAGAATTTGAGAGACAATACACAATCTTGTATTAAATACTCTTAGAAAAAAATACAATAAAGAAGATGCCACTTCTTCTTCCACCTCAAAGGCTTGCCACACCTCAAGACCTTCTTCCCTCTCTCTCTTGCTCAACACAACCAACTCAACAACCTGAGTTGTTATCCTCTCCTTGAATGCTTCAGCTGACCTCCTTGACCTTACACCTGTAGATCTCCTTGACCTTGCTTCCTTGCTTCAATGCTTTACTTGCCTTCTTGATTTACAATACATGCCTCATGGGTCTTTAAATAGGATCCCATGCATACAAAAATGGAATTCTAATTACAATAATTAGACATGCAGCTCAAGACTATAATTAGCCCTTTAACATGCAAACACTCGCTTCACTTAACTGACTGTTTGTCAACAACAGTTTTGGAACCGCCATAGGCGACCGACATTGGTCCCTGTCTATCTGGTGCTGACCGACATCAGCCGACTCTCTACCGATGCCGGTTGCCTTCTGCATTCATCATGATCGACGTCAGTCATATTGCCGACGCTGGTACTTCTAGAACTTCAGCAACCTCTCCATGTCTGCAACAGTTGAAGCTTTTAGCTCCACAAACTAACAATCTCCCACTTGGAGATAAAAAGCTGCAACTGTACCTATACCTATACACCATCTAGTTTGTTCCCTTGGCTTTGTATCCCTCTTCAAGATCACTTTTGAAGACCAACCACCACAAAACCTGTGATGCTATACCTGTCACTTATGCTAAAAGAATTTTGTTGCTCCCAAATTCTTCATGACATACCTCTGAACTAAGTTTACCCTTAGCTCAGAAACTCCCTATATATGAAACCCTGCAACAAGCAATAACATACAGTAACATGATAATGTAGCTAATAGTATCTAACTTGGTACAGAAAAATACAATGGTTAAACCTCCATTGTCTAGCAACCTAATCAAGACCATATACCATAGCCTTCTGTCTCACGTGTCCATCCACTCTCTTCTCTAACTTGGGAATCCATCCCTTATCCAGTGCTTTCTTTCAGCTGACAACTCCACCAATAAATACTTGTTTGGTTCTTCTCCAAGGACTCACTCCTCATCCATGCCAAGCTCCCACTATTTCTGGATTCTACCTGCATTGCCTCTTCACATCTTCCTAGTTCTTGACCATCAGTAAGCAATATAAAGAAGGTGAATAATGAATATGAGGTTCACTTACCCTTTCTGACCTCCATATGGGCATTTGGGACTCCTTGATAGCTTGCTGTCCACCCAACATTCATTCTAATGACCGATCTCAGCCATCTCCTAGTCTGCATCCGACTGATGTCGATTCCCTACACTGACCCTGACTGCTGACATCATTTCCCTAGCAGATGCTGGTGTCCCCTCTGCCGATGTCAGTTCTTGTTTGATCGACATTGGACTTTTCCTGCCTGACTCTATCGACCCTGTTGGTTTGCACATGACCAATGTCGATATCTGCCTGACTGACGTCGGTTCCAAGTGACCGACGTCAGTGTCTGTGTATTCCTGTAAGTGATGAATTCTTCATTCGTGAGCTCATCTTGGATCAAACCCTTGTCCATACTACCCTACTCAGAATCATTCAGCCCCTGTGACTGATCTCTATCCATCATCTCCTCCACAAACACCAAGGCTTCTCTGTTCTTGTCAAAAGCATCAAATTTCCTTTTCCTGCAATGAACTCTATCTATGCCTTCTGAATCTGAACTCATACCTTTTGAATCAAGAACATCCATTCCCTTCTTATTCATGTGACCAAGCCTATTAAGCCACATCTTTGAATCTACAGCTGAAGTAGATAAACCAGAAGTAGAATCAGTAATACAAGTAGATAGATAAAGAGTACCTACTTTCTTACCTCTTGCTAAAACAAGTGCACCCTTGGTAACCTTCCAAGAATCCGCTGTGAGGGTTATTGTGCATCCCTCATCACCCAACCTTCCTAAAAAAACGAAACTCTGTTTTAGAACTGGGACATGCATAACCTCCTTCAACACCCATGTGTTGTCCATCTGCAATTTTAGCTGCACTTTCCCTTTGCCAACTATTTGACAAGGCGTACCATCCCCTAAATAAAGCACTCCAAAGTCTCCCTGGACATACTCATGGAACAAATCTCTGTTTGGGGATGCATGAAAAGAAGAACTAGAGTCTAAAACCCATGATCCTACCTGACTATCCAAAGAAAGTATGAGAGCATGTTGTACCACAATATTTGCATCCTTTGCTTCTTCATTACCTTCATGTTGATTTTCTTTATCCCTCAACCAACACTCTTTCTTTGTGTGTCCTCTCTTTCCACAAAACCAATAGGTGACACCTCTAGATTCGGATCTCCTTCCCACCTTCGACCTTGATTTTCCTTGCTCGACCTTCTCTCTTTGCCTTCCCCTACTTTCTACACTTAGAGCATTCCCTGATGATTCACCTATGCTTCTCCTGCGTATTTCTTCATTCAAGATTACACTCACAACATCATCAACTTTTAATATTTTAGAAGCAGACGCAGAATTACTTACTACCATAACCAAACTATCCCAACTTTCAGGTAAAGAGCATAAAATTAAGAGAGCCTTTACTTCATCATCAAAAACAATATTGACTGAAGCTAATTGGTTTACAAAACCATGTAAATCACTAAGATGAGTATGTACTGATCCACCTTCCTGCATTTGCAAAGTAAATAACTGCTTCATAAGAA
Source organism: Torreya grandis (assembly GCA_037957365.1). NCBI lineage: Eukaryota > Viridiplantae > Streptophyta > Pinopsida > Cupressales > Taxaceae > Torreya > Torreya grandis. The sequence continues at coordinate 2,329,467 of JARHVA010001212.1, read as the reverse complement.
ATACCTTATTTGAAGCCGAGGGCTTTTCATATAAATTTGCCAAAGATTCTATCAACTCTTCCGTTGTCTTGCACTGTGATAAGTTGGAAATCACAGACGATGCAAGGCTCAACCTTATGGATCCCAGAGCCTTCCGATCAAGAACATTCCATTCTTCATCCTTCATATCTGTGGGCTTGCATGCAACCCCACCCAACGGTAAGTAAAAATCCTTTTGATACAAATAATCCTCTATCTGCATCCTCCAATGTTGATAATTCTTGCCGTTAAACTTCTCCATTCGTAGCTTACTTTATTTTGCCATTGTTGAACTCCCACTCAAATAGAAACCCCTGTGAATGACCTGTAATCAAACAATAATCTACTTCCTGCAATCATAGCTTTGATACCAACTATTAGGAACCCCTCCAAGGAAGCACAATTGATTACTTTTATTATAAGCAATTAAACACAGAATTATACCAAAATGATTAAGTAACTAGAAACTTGAAACAACAAAGAATTTGAGAGACAATACACAATCTTGTATTAAATACTCTTAGAAGAAAATACAATAAAGAAGATGCCACTTCTTCTTCCACCTCAAAGGCTCTCCACACCTCAAGACCTTCTTCCCTCTCTCTCTTGCTTAACACAACCAACTCAACAACCTGAGTTGTTATCCCCTCCTTGAATGCTTCAGCTGATCTCCTTGACCTTACACCTGTAGATCTCCTTGACCTTGCTTCCTTGCTTCAATGCTTTACTTGCCTTCTTGATTTACAATACATGCCTCATGGGTCTTTAAATAGGATCCCATACAAAAAAAAATAGACTTCTAATTACAATAATTAAACACGTAGCTTGAGACTATAATTAGCCCTTTAACATGCAAACACTCGCTCCACTTAACTGACTGTTCGTCAACAACAGTTCTGGAACCGCCACAGGCGATCGACATTGGTCCCTATCTGTCTGGTGTTGACTGACGTCGGCTGACTCTCTGTCGACGCCAGTTGCCTTCTGCATTCATCATGACCGACGTCAGTCATACTGCCAATGCTGGTACTTCTAGAACTTCAACAACCTCTCCATGTCTGCAACAGTTGAAGCTTTTAGCTCCACAACCTAACATTATGTAGAAGTAGGTCAAAATAGGGATTGATAACCTTAATTATGCATAACTTATTTTTATTTTTTTGTGTAATTTGCATTTGATTTCCATCTAGTGGATAAAAGGCTAAAATTTATGTATATATACTATTTTAGTGCTTATATAGGTCTTAAAAGAGGTATATGCTAACCTTAGGTGGTTTTTCATTTGAAAATATATCTATTAGATACAAAAGGATGGAAAAGGACAATAGTGCCCAAACTAAGACACTAGTGCCATGGGGTGCTACTATAAAAATTATGACACTAGTGTCTAGGTGGAAGAACCTAAGGCAATATAGGCTAAGATGTTAAAGTGAAGGTTTGGGACTACTTTAGGGATGTTTAGGGATGTGTGTGGCTTGTACAAAAGCTAGATAAGTGTCTAAATAGGCCCTAATATAGGTCTAGGGCTAAGCTAGGGATAGGTGGTCTCAAGTAACACTCTTAACACTCAATTTTTATTTTTAGATGATCACATTTGACCCCCTTATGCTAGAAATGTAACAAAGTGAAATGACTAGGATAAAGGAAAAAAAAAATGTACCTAGACTTACCTAAGAGGGTTAGTCTATAAATTTGGGTCTGAGTGTGTGAAGCATGCTCCATTACATGTATTGAAAATGAAATGTGCATAGATCAATCATTACTTAAGAGATATCAAAAGTAAAATAAAAAATTGTGTAAAGAGATAAGAGAGAGGAAAGAAACAAATATACCTCACTGTGTATGCAAAGTAATGTATAAACCTAGTGAAAATCTTATGTGTATGTGTGTAGATAGTGATCAATTAGAGAATAAATTGGAATTAGATGATGGCTTGCCCAAAACCCATGTGTGGGTGACTTAATAACTCAATTTGGTTTTGAATCCATCATTTCCCACCCCTATTTGGTGGATCATGAATTGTGAATAGCTTGGATTGGATGGATGGTATATCCAACCTTTCATGTAGGTGGATCAAGAACTCAAGTATACTATGAATCCATCATTGCCTACCCATATGTATTATATGCATCTAAAAATAAAATTATGTGATATAATTGAAGATGTTTAAATGTAATTAGAACTATATATGTCAGTTCTATGGCCACTTAAGAATATTAGGTAGCTCTAGGTCATTTGGGAATGCTAACCACTACAGATAGAGTAAATCATGAATTTGGTGTGTAACTTGGAACATGGTATCTGGTATGTAAAACATAAATAATGACATGAATTTTATCATTCTATCTGATCAACTATTATGTATGTAAGCATATAAAAATAATGTGTTGCACACATGCCCCTAAATTTGATATCTAAGTATATGGATTTTGGATTGAGTTGTAATAATTTGTATTTGAACATTTGAAATTGAAATGGGAATGATCATGTTGTGCATGATGCTCCCAATATGAGAAAAATGGTATGAACTTGAGCTAAACTGAGCCAAAAATGGTAATTTATAATTGAACCTATGTAAACCTATATTGTACATATTGTACTTTTCTAGCCAATTTAGAATTTTTTGAAATTGAGGCTACTAGATAGTAGCGGTATATCTTAGTGAGTAGTGCCATATGGTACTACTATCCCAATTTGGATGCTAATGTCCAACTATTATTATTCTTTGAAACTAAAACTAATCTCTATGTCACTATTTCCCACTATGTTTTCCTGAAATTAATTTTTATATTATATGCCTATGTGTTGAAAACTATACTCTGAGTGCATTTGGACAACCTGATCTTTGTGATAAACCTATATGAATTCACCCTATTTTGAGGGGAGTTATTGTACCTATGCAAGAACTATCCTTAAAATAAAAAAATCTAAAAAATATGTATTAGCTGGAGCATATATGATATCTTCATAGTAAACCAACATGACGTGCATACATAAAATTGGAATGTAAGCTAATCTAAGCATAAGTTTTTAGTGTATGATGTATGTTAGATATATCATTCAAAAGGCTATCAAGATAGATATAAAAATGTATATGAACAATAAATTTGAGTAGCTACCTTGAGGGATAGGGCATGATGTCCACCATGACACCTAAGTAGGAAGGGGAGATGTATGAGGTCCCTTATGCAATATAAAACTAGAGTGTGCAATAGGGAGGAAACAAGTGTTATGTCCATTATGCATACAAGAAAACATACATACAACACACATGAGGCACATAAATTAGGCCAAGGGGACATTATATAAGGTACATGCACATGCCACTAAATCCAAGAAATCAAGACATACAAGGACATGTTCAATTGTCCACATACAAAAAAAAAAAAAGGTTGGCTTAGAGCCACATGGAAAGACATGTTAAAATGTCCACATACACAATCATGAAGGCACACACAAGGACATGGGCACATGCCCAAAGCATACACCTAATGAAGAGAAGTGGTGTAGAACCATAGAGCAATGACATATTCAAATGCCCTCAAATAGAAGAAGTATATAAATGAAAGTATGCATGAACGTGTGATAAAATCTATATGAGAGATAAGATGTAAAGAAACTGAATCTAAAGTATTAGTAATCAACAACAAATATGAGTAGATGTAGGATGATCAATATCAAGATATAACAATGCTAAATCTATGATGTAGAGTTTAGAAAGATGTAACCTGGAAATCAAAATTATGTATACGATTCCCCCAAATGGGTGAATGTATCAAATGAAGAACCCATGTATATGTGTATATTCCCCCAGTGGGTAGATAATAACAAATCTGGATATATGTAGTGGACCTAGGTCCTATAAGTATATACAAACACTTGATAAGAATAAGTGAAGCATGCATGTATGATAAAAACTTACTATAATAAGATAATTGACATATATATTGTGTAGAAAACATAAGAAATGTAAACATGGTAATGCATAAAATCTATAATTTGTGTTTTTTAAGTAAATTTATTTTATATTTTGACATATTATATCATTTTTGTATTTTTTGGATATAAGCTATGTACAAGTAACATGAAAATAAAACTATATACAAGGAATAAGAAATAAGAAAACTATATACAAGAAATGAGGAACATACTAACTGATGATTCTCATGAGAGACTTACTATCAATGTGCCCTATGTCAAATAAAGGAATAATAATCATGTATGCTATGTGAAAAGGTAACTAAGGTCCCAAAACCTACTATTTTGAGTGATCCATAGCTGGCACTACCTATGGAGTGGTGTCAGGAATCTGTGAAGTTGATTGGGGTGTCTTGTGAACTATAAGGGGTCTTAGGGACCCATCTCATAGAAGATGTTGTAGCTGGTATGGGTACCCTATGCTAAGATCCTTGAGAACTCAATAACACTGATCATGGAAGGAAAGGAGTAGAGGGATGCCCTCTAAATATGCAACATATCTATGATGTAGGGGTCTCTCTAATAAGTTTCTTCATAGTAGAGTATGCGTATGTGGTAACACTATACTAGTAGACCTCAAATATACTGGTGGCCCAACTAAAATTTATGGTGTACTGATGGAAACTATGCTCAAAATTGTAATTGATAGTTGTAGTTTAGATGGTATTATAGTATGATGCACACCAATGATATGGTGTAGGGAGTGTGCATCCTCTATAGTAGTGTGATATGATGCCAATGGTGGATGTGATTGGTACATATATTAAACACCTAAAGTGCCACTTGTCTCATTAGCTGTATGTTTTGGAAACATATTTGGAAAAAATTTCAATGCCTTAGATTTTGTTTGTTGAAATTTAGGTGACTCTATGTATGCCCACATCAATGATTTTGGCCTCTATCAAATCCTATTTCTTATGTTTTAAGATGATGCATCTATTTATAATATGGCCTAGTGCCATAGGACAGTCAAAAAATACATTGGAATCATAGTTCTTTGGAACATGTTGTGTCACATCAAACTCTTTGATGGGGGGAAGAGATATGACATTGCATTCTAGGAGCTATTGTAAAACATGTGTTGGTGATTCTGGAAGGTTGTAAAAACTCTCAATGGAGAAGATGATAAAACCAAGTGATGAGGTGACTCTAAAGCTACATTAACTATTTCCTTTGGATTATTATTATTTTTAGTGGAACTTAATTTGTATGGAGGCTTATTATAACTCTTAGTATTGAATTTTATCCACTTTTATATTTTAATTTTCCCATAGGGATAAGCTTGACTTTTCTTTATTTCATTATGTGACATAAATCGGTAAACATTGGAAACTTCTTGAACAAGATAACTTCATGTAATATTGGCAGTAAACTCTATTTGAATATGTCTTAGAGCTCTCTATCTTCCATGGGCCTAGCCATCTTTGCCATTGTAGTTTTATATTGCAAGACATATTCTGCAATAGGCTCATTGGATTTTTGCTTCACTTGTGCTATTTGAGCATATGAGATATTATCACTAATGTTAATTAAAAAGTGTGCTAAAAATATTTTTATCAATGGATTGAATGTGGTGATATACTATTTTGAAAGATCATAAAACCATGTACATGGGAATAACTTAGTAAGGAGCTAATCATTGGACACATAGTCTAAACATGCATCATGGAAAACTCATAGATGGTGCTCTGGGTCACCCTTACCATCATACAAATTAAGCTTAGGTACCATGAATCTAGATGGAAAATATGTACCAAAGGTGTATGTAAAATAACATGAGAATCCAAGGCATGTGATGGTTGATAAGCACCTTGTTCAAGATGTAACACCTTAGCCTACAGAGAATGAATCTCATGAATGCAAGATTATATATCTGGAGAGGAGGAACTATCCATAGGAGGTGTTGCCATTGTTGAAGGTTATTAAGTTAAAATGGGTTGTTGTATTATAAGCTAAGTTGCCCCTAAAGTGGGTGTAACAATATAGTTATCTGGGGGAGTAAAATATTTACCATTATTTTATTTGTTCTTTATTTTCGTTATGGATTGCATAATCTATGCATGATCATGGAGATGTTCCCAAATTCTATCTCCAAAACTTTGTAAAATCTCAACCTTATTGACAATAATATTTTCATTGTTAAGTGGTGGGAGAGTGTCCTGATCCCCATCTTGTGCATTATTTTGATCTTGATTATATTTCTCATCTTGTATTTTATGATTTGGATATGAAAGAGTGCTAAGGACAGCTTTTCTAGGTGTAGATGAATATACATGATGAACACTGTCATATTTTGAAGACTTTATACATGTATTTTGATTTGCCAATAATGTGACCTTTTCACTTAATAACTGATTTTGATTCTATAATTATGATATTAGCTTTCTGATACTGATAATTTGATCCCTTAGAGTCTCATAAATGAAAACCTTGGTTGCTTTTGATTAAACATGTATGCACACACCCTGTAGGGGAGAGGTGGAGGCATGAATATGTTGAGTATGGGTATTAGTAAAAATAGTATAGGCTACATCATCTCATGGAGCAGTGATAGTAAGGACTTGGTTAGAAGGAACGTAGCTACACCCTCATGGAGATGAGGAGGAGAAGGATATTCTTTCATGTGCATAGAATATGACATTTAAACTTGAAACATGGTTTTTAGGGTATTAAATTTATGGATTAAGTCTAATAAACTATATTGTAATTTATTTTGTATGTATGTAAGGATTTGTTTCTTAATTGAATTCCACATAAGATAACAATAACATGCTAGAGATAAAATGAAATATGGCATACATTTTAACTGATATAAAGCATCATGCACATATGTGTTTATGTCTTATTTGAATTCATTCTAAATGAAAGAAAATAAGCATGCAAAGGAAGCTAGAAAAAAATGTATTAAAAATTGATAAGCTTTGTTTGTCATTATTAGCATGATTATATGAAATACAACTAAAAAAATATAGGACTCTAAAATCTAAGTGTGGGTCGTAGAAGGATAGAAACATAAACACTTTGTGCAATATTTGAAGTAAGTTGGGTTCATCAAATGTTTTAAATTTTTAAGGTTTATGGAGTTTAAGCCCTAGGTTGTTAAAGGGTATGATTATAGTAAATCAGGGTAGAAATATGCAAAAAATAGCCATTGAGTTATAATATAATTGATCTAGTTTGACTTTTCTAAAAATAACAATAAATGATGTAAATAAGTACTTAGATGGAAATACACTGAGACAGATGATTGGGAGGCTAAAAACTAGGATAGATGCTGATCTTAGAATTACAGATAGGATCCAGGTGTCAAAACCCTTTCTAGATAGTAGTTCATTAATTAGACATTAGTGCCATTTGGTGTTAATGTCCCTATTTTGGTTCTAGTTTCCTCTATACGAAAATATTTTGAGCTTCCAGGTGTACTTGTGTCTTGATCTACCAATCCTATTCATATGTGCATGAGTTTTGGATATCTATAGATGACCTATTTTGACTAATTTTGTATGTAAAACCTAAACCTCTATGTTGTTATGGCACCCAATTGGCATAAGTAGAAAAGCATGTTATTAGTGGGGTAGGCTAGACATCCTCAACACCCTACTATGATGAAATTTGCCTACATACCAATACTTTGAAGAGTTATCAAGCCTGATGTAGTTCTCCCCACCTAAGTGCTAGTTCAAGTTCAAGTGAAGCTAGTATAAATGTCAGTTTGAGTGCTTTAAATGTTCTTGAGATTGAAAATCTTATTAATCTAAGCTTAGGAATGTTTTATATGGATATATGCAGAAGTAGGGTAGAATAAAGATTGATAACCTTGATTGTGCACAAATTGTTCTGATTTTATTTGTGTAATTTGAATTTGATATCCATCTAGTGGATAAAGCGCTAAAATTCATGTATATATATATATATATATACTATTTTAGTGCTTGTGTGGGTTTTAAAAGAGGTCTATGCTAACCTTAGGTGGTTGCTCATTTGAAAAGACATCTGTTGGAGACAAAAAGGAGGGAAAAGGAAAATATCTCCCAAACTAGAACACTAGTGCCATGGGGAGTGACTATCTAAATTATGACGCTAGTGTCCAGGTGGTAGAACCTAAGTCACTAGGGGCTAGAATGTAAAGTGAGGGTTTGAGACTACTTTAGGCATGATTAGGGATGCATGTGGCCCACATGAAAGCTGGGTAAGTGTCTATATAGGCACTAAGATAGGTCTAGGGCTAAGTTAGGAATGGGTGGTCTCAAGTAACACTCTTAGCACTTAAGTGTCATTTTTTGATGATTACACATTCCATGGATAAAAATCATCAGATGTATCTATCTTAGAATCTATGAAGTAATCATATGTTGGATAATATCCATCATCACTATCATACTCTAGTTGTTCCTATGTAAATCATTTGAATATAATATCCATACTAGCTAGTTCACTGTCCTATGTGATTATATTAAATGTTTGCATTTAATATTAAACTATGCCCAAGTCATGCAAAAATGTATTAATATCATTAAGATCAATATTTTTGTAATCAATGATATCTATAATCAATGATATCTATAATCTTATATCATAGTGAAAAAAATTAATTTGTAGAAGGTACCCTACATCTATTATAATCAAAATATGCATTATGGGCATGTTACTTACGTAGATACTTACTCATATAAACCTCCTTTGGTGGAGGGAAAGATATAAGGTTACAATCAAGTAACTATAAAAATAGCTTATGAGGAGGTTTAGGTGGTCGAGAAAATTGTCTCCTTTAGGGAGTTGATACGACAAGTTGAATATTAGGTTGTGCTAAGGTACAATACTTGAAAGGGTAATTGTTTTATAGGGCATGCATTTAAATTTCCATTATGGATGAATTTAATTCACCCATTTAATGTAGATGATATTACATACATAGTATATATCCAAGGTTGACCCAAAAGAAAATTGTAATGTAGATGATTAGGTATGATTTGAAATAAGGTATACATTATCTTAGGTCCCAAATCACATCCAATGATATGGTTTTAAATACATACTAAGGTGTATCATCAATTCCTCTATTGAGATGTTTTGACTTTTAGATGTAATTTGTGTTAATTCCCAAAGCTTGTAAGCATTTTATGCTACACATGTTTATTCATGAATTATTTTTTATTAACACTTAATTTTTTATATTAATTCTTTTATTGAATATATAATGGAAGTTTTTTTTTGATTTTATGTTGAATAGACCACCCATTAGAATAATTATCCTTACTAAGATCATCAAGATATATATGAACATATTATGTTATCTTAAATAAATGTGTGTGAATATGCATATTTGGAGCTTTAATTTATTTATTGATATGTGAAGTATATAGGTATTTAGTAAATTTTAATCCTTTATGAGTATATATAACTACAAGCTCGATTATGACTTGTGCACATTTTCCCAATACTTGTCCACTATATCTAAAATTTTGTAAGTATAATAGTCTAAAACCATAAAGTGTGAAATAGGTAAGTTTTGGTAAAATGTTATACTTAATAGAAGTAAAATCATGCCTTTATTCAAATTAGGATATTTATTCTTTGGAGAGGATTCATTTAGAATTACATTCTCTAATTTCAACACCTTAGCTTACAAAAATATAATTATTTGCATGAAGGACCATGCAATAAGCATAGATGATGATGGCTCATGAGTAAAATCCACACAAGTAAACTTTATAAGGGTATCCTTAGAGATATTATTATGTTTCATATCCATATCACTTGACATAAAACTTCACCTTATACCAAACCATAATAAGGTAATAAACAAAAGAACTAAGCCTACTCCTAATATGAGGTCTAGCATATATTACTAGGGTTTTAAGAATGGAAACCCTAGGAGGAAAAAAACATGTATGAAAGTGAAATAATATTTCAATACAAAAATATGAAACCTTAAGGGAAACCTAAGGATTTTGTACATTCTATAAAAAATATAGGTTCACTAATACATTTTACCTTATTTTTGATTTAGTGAACCTAAACAAGATAAAACTAAGGAATGATTCACATTATATAAAGTATATCAATAACACATGCATTTGAATGTAAAAGGAAAAATATTATTTTAATAGTTATAATTGATATAAATTTAAATGCTTGAATGGATCGAGATACTTAACATGTTACTTTTCTATGCAGGTTTGAGATTAAATGTAGGTGACAAGAAGGGCTAGAAGTAGACTATGAGTCAAAAATTGGGTGTTTAAAACTTCTAGTATGAAACCATTAGTCTATAGACACCTAAACTAGTTGATATCATTTTTCCTTTTCCATATTAATTTATGTATATTGTTCTTCACTATTTTGTTTTAGGCTTCTGGGCTTGCTTATAATCCATTTTTATGTGCGATATCAAGGGTTCAATGTGTGTACTATATCCATAAACCTATCACCTCCTATTTAAAACCCTAATTCCACTTTAAATACTAGATTTAGGCATTTAAAATTGGTAAGAGGTGGGTTAATATGACCTCAATCACTCCATAATAAATGGTTGAGTGATGCCTACATATACAATACTTTAAAGAGGGAATTTAAACTGCATGTAGTTCTCCCCATTATGTGTATGTGTGTAATGGTGTTCATTCAATGAATGAAACATGTAACCTATCTTTTAAAATTTGGAAAATGGTAAAATTGGCTTGGCATAGGTGTTTTAGACTTGGCTAGGGCCTACTCCTAGTGAACGATTGTTGAATTGGAAAGTTTTGGGTAGTCCCTTTGAGTTTGCAAGTGTTAGAACAAGATTTCTTGACAATTCTAGATCATCTAATAGGATTATACCTATTATGTATTTATATGAGATTCTTTGGTAACTTTAACACACCATCAACATGTAAAAAATATCGAGGAATCCCTAAATATTATTTAATTTTTAAAAAATGACTATTATTTGGTGTACGAATGAGTTGGTTAGAGTTAGACACCTACACAATTTTATAGGTGTTTGAGTCTTCATAAATTCTCTTAAAGACATAAATAATGATATGATGATATGGAAATAGTTTAATATTTATAATGAATAGGTTAGGCACAAACTAGTAATTCATGTACATGACCAATAGAAAATTTAGAAGGTCAAAACCATAGAAAGAATGTGGATGTGAGATAAGGGTGTACAAGATCCATATGTGTATACACAAGTCATGCAGGTTGAATGTAGGTCAAGACTAATATTTATAAGTGTTTAATATAATATTTTAGTGTTTATAGTTCAAAACCATTAAAATATAGGGTGCACATCGAATATCATCCCTAGTTATAACCATGGTGATCCTCATCTTCATAATCTATAATAAGGTGGCCTCCAAATATGTTTTAGTTATACTATGAATAAATGGATTGAGGTCAAAATTTTATCATATCTATTCATAAAAGATGCAATTAAAAACCTAATTAGATGTAAAAGAGTAAAATAAAATTTATTTATTTTAGTTGTAATAATGGAAATAGAGGGTTTTAGAATAATATTTGATTTCACATGAATGAATAAATAATCATTAAGATTAAACAATGAAGAGTGAGTTTAGACAAAAAGTAAAGTGAACCCAGAAAAATGTAGGCAAATAGAGACTATTCCTCGACACTTTCAAAAGAGTGGGGTCATTATTGTAACCATGAGGTTACTCCTAGAAGACAACAAGAATGTTTATTTTTTTAATATCTATGTTATTTAGATATAAGGATACAAAACGTCACTCATATTTCTAAAATTATACGTGGATCTAATTTAATTAAGAAACTAGTCTCTTGAAAAACCATAATAGGGAGTCTAAACCTACAAAATTGATAATCAAAAGATTTGCTTTATGTTTATATTTATTATGGGTTTTAAGCTCTTACTACTTATTAGGCCCCTCAATAGTTCACAAGATCACAAGCATACAACCAAGTGCAATGCATATAAACAAGGCAAGTGAATGATTATGCAATGTTTACTCTATATGAAATTTAGTGTTATAATGAATGCTCATTTTATTATTAATTTAAAAACTAGTTTTTGTAAGACTTGATTTTTTTATTTGAATATTTAAATTGATTACTTTTGGCACATTCACTATTTATCCTAAATGCACTAATGCACTTATGTATTTATAAATTTATCAAATTTAAATTAGGACCCTATTGTCACACAAGCTAACACATAATGGGTGGGAAATTTGACACAAGATAACTCAAAATCCATGGAAGACCCAAAACAAGGGTCAAAAGGGCCTACTCCCATACCCGTATAGTTTTTTTTTTGGAAAACTCAAAACATTTATGAAAATGAGAGGGGAAGAGAGAAAAGAAAGAATGAGATATAAAATAGGAGAAACACAATAAGACAAATTAAGAACACAAGGAAAATTCATGTTAAGAGCCTAATCTAAAACAATAATAAACAAACATGCATGCACCCTTTAGTTTGAAACCCTAGATTTAATTTTGACACTAGTTTGGGTCTAAAAAAAGGGAATAAAGATGGGTTGAGATAACCCCAACCAATCCCATTTACGTGGATGAACATTATCTACATTTCCATTACTCTAAAGAGAAATCAAACTACATGTAGTTTTCCCAATTAGGTCTATGTGTGAAACCATATTCCTTTAGTATGGATATAACTTATGATATATCCTTTGACACTTGAAAATGGAAAATTTGATTTGGCGTAGGTGAATCAGACTTGTCTAGGATCTTGTCCTTACAACAAGTTTTTAAATTTATATATTTAAGGCAGTCCTTCTTTAGTGTGTAAGTGATAGATAGATGTTTTATCTACACTTTCTAGGTGAGTATTAAATATAATTAGGATTAGAAATACTATGTTTAAATAGATGGATATTTTTATAAATTATAACACAATTAACATGCAAAATATGCAAGTTAACTGGTAATGATGATTTAGATTTGGAAATAAATTATTTCTAGGTGTGCAAACAAGTTGGGAACAAGTAGATGACTTTATAAAATTTGAGCCATTTGAGTGTGACTAGAGGCATCCAATAACACAATAACTATGTTTTGATGATTAAGATATAGTCTGATTAGGATAATAAGTATATTAGGGAATTATTATAGTTGAACGATAACAAAATGGGATGTCATGTAGGTAAAGATATGCCAAGTTTAATATTATTAAGTGTCTAATATTAAATTTTAGTTTCTAGACCTACAATTTTGAAATTGGGGATAACACTTCCAATTGCATCCTTAAGAGCAACCAAAGGCCAAATAACAATCAAATAGATTGTATTATAAAACAATAGGATACAAAGGCACATATATTTCTCCTTTATCATTGATATTATTCCAGATGGAGCCACCTCTCAACTATCCCTTCAGTAGAAAATGTTATGTAGGGCATGGTTTAAAATTTACCTTTATCATTGATATTATTCCAAATGGATCCACCTCTCAACTATCCCTTTATTAGAATATGTTATGTAGGACATGGTTTAAAATGTACCTTTATCATTAATATTATTCTAGATAGATCCACTTCTCAACTATCCCTTTAGTAGAATATGTTATGTAGGACATGGTTTAAAATGTTAAAACATGTAAAATGTACATCATGGGTTGAAGATCATAATTTTTAGGGTGTTATGACTAATTTTTATTAATGAGTATTTTCAAACTCTTTTTCCCAATGGATAAGGCTTGGTGGGAATGTTCCATGCTTTATGTGTGATTTGAAAGTGTCATGTGTCATTAAGTGTACTTTTTTTCCAACATGATGTAATTATAAAAATGCATGGGTATATATAGCATGTCAAAATGATGCAAAAGAATCTAAGGTGTACAAGAAATATTAAAACACCCAAAAATATTTTTAAATTTCTATAAATTTTCAATAAGTGGGTTCATATCAAAATCTTGTTTAAATATCTAAGATCACATTAGTCACATTTGGAAGTCATGAGGTCATAGGCCATATTTGTCACTTTTATTATTTAACTCCAAGGTTCAAAGTCACCATGGCCACATATTATTTCCATAAGGTCCTAAGGGAAGCAATGGCCATTATTTTCTCTAAGTTACAAGGGTAGAAGTAGCCAAAATTATAATTTTATAAGTCTCAAGTCACATGGGCTTCATATTCATTATTATGTTCATGGCTTAAGTGTCTAGGTCCAAGCAACTTGTGTTCACTATAATTTTTTGTGACTAAGTATAGATACCATGGGATACATTACAAACCTGATAAACTATTAAGAAAACCATATAACCCCATGAATTTATGATCATAAGATGATAGTATAGTGGATGTCAATTTTAACTTTAGGTTCATGGGATTATGGTTACGAGCCCATAAAATTAAACTTCATGTTCAAGGTATCCATGGACTTAATTTGATCCCATTGAGAATTTAGGTGGTCACAATTAAATTAAATATTTTTTAACCTTCGTGAAAGGTACAGATGGTATCTCCACATACCACATGGGGGCCATATTAAACTTGGACACATTGAATATTTTAAACAATATTTAATGTTTTCATGGATCCACAAGGAATTATAAATGTCAAAGGGAATATTTGAATCCTGTGATATAGATAACTTAGGATCATGACACATCACATAATCTTGTGCACTTGCAGTTATAGTAAATGAATACAATAGTGAGATATTTGCATGATCATAACTCTCGCATGGTAATACCAAATTATACATTTAGGGTCACATTGGAATTATCTTAAATAAATATTTAAGTTGGTTATGGTATTAAGGAATATAATTCATTTATTTGTTGGCTATTTGTAAAAAAACACAAGAATTTATAGAAAAACATAAAATGTCAAAAATCAAGGAAAAATAGGATAATGGATCTAATGTAAAGAATTAAGGGGATTTTTTTGATGTAATAAAAAGGGAAAGTAGATATCAAGTAAGGGGGATGTTGTAAATAATTATTTTAAGATCAAGCGATTGAAAAACTCAAGAAACAACATATATCATAGGTAAAAAATAAAGTTTCAAGCTTGCAAGTGTAACATGAGACTTTGATCTCTATTCTTCAATTTTTAAAGCAATGTTGTCCTTAAACTAATAAATAAAGGTGTTGTCTTTGTTTTATGTTGGGTCTATGTGTTTGAGAGTTAGAGGGATCATTTTTGAGGTGTGATATAACCATTAATTTGGGACCCTACACCTTCCACATACACCAATTGGTATAAGAACAAGGTTTGTGTTTTTCTAGGGCATGTGTGTGAAGACTCTAGTCGAGTCATAGTAAAATTGTGAAAACAAACTTGAAATTGGGTGAATAAATGACACACATAGGTAATCCCATTAGAATATGTCCAAGATCAAGAATAAATAGAGTTACAATCCTGGTAGAAATAATGAGAGGAATGAAAGCAAGATTGGATGCCATAGATTTATCATAATGGAGAGAAATGCATGCTGAAGATGAATAAGAATGGGATCAAGGACCTAAATTAGAAGAGATTGAAGATGAAGTTGAGACTAGATTTATAAAAGTAGTTGAAAATCTTGGAAATAAGCCAAATCTAGACACATCTTGTTATAGTGGAAGTTTAAACTCAACATATTTTATGGGTATCATAATTATAGACAACTATTTTGACTATGAGTCAATAGAGGATCCCAAAAAAATTAAATTTTCATGAACAAAGTTGAAAACTCATGCATCCCTATGGTAAAATCATGTGTATCCGAGGGACATTAGAAAGGTAAGGAAAAATTCAAGTCATTGATAAAATGGTGAAAAAATTGAAGGCCAAGTTCTTTCTCTCAAACTATTAGATGAGTTTGTTCAATAAGCAACAAAAACTAAGACAAAGGAGATGAGTATTAAGGAATATACTGCGGGAATGTCATAGACTCACTACAATATTTGGACATGTAGAAGATGACCAATATAAGGTAGCCATATATGTGATGGGATATGTGTTATTATTTAAGATGAGATTGGTTTTATTAAGAGAACTATAAAATAAGTCTATCAATGTGCATTGAAGGCAGAAGAAAAGTTTCCTAGGAGGTAAAAAACAAAATCGATAGGTATAGGATGGTCCTCAATCAGAAGTGGACACAGTAGTGGTGGAAGAGGAGAAAATTTTTATGTTGGAGAAATGAGTAACTATCAAAATTAGAATACAATATAAGAGGAAGAGGAATCCTAGGGGAAGAGAATATTTAGGAAAAGGAAGAGGATAATGCTTTGCAAATAAGTGCTTTAAGTGTAATATATATGTTGGACATAGATATTTTGAGTGTCTATAAGAACCTGAAAAATAATAGTAGAATAATTGAAAGGAATACACATATTTCTCATGGTAATGAAGAAAGTGTTGGATATCCTATACATATAGATGAGCTAGAACATGGAAAGGCACTTATAATGAAGAGAGTGTTGTTGAAACTAGCCAAGGAATCAAATGAACCAGTAAAAAGGAAAAGTCTATTCTAGAATATTTGAAATTTTTGATTTATGAATTTTAAGGTAGTCATTGATAGTGGCAACATATATATTTTTGTGTATCAAGACATGGTAGATAAACTTTGGTTAAAAATGCTAGTACACCCTTCCTCATTCAAAGTTTCATGGCTATTCAAAGGCCATTAAGGGCTAGTGAATGAATAATGCATGGTGAATTTTCAAATTGGTTCATATAAGGATGAGGTTATATCTGATATTGTGCCCACGGATGTGTGACATGCATTATTGGGAAGTCTATGGTAGTATAAAATAAAAGTTGTGCATGATGGAAGAATAAACACTTACATGCTTATAAATTATGGACATAATTTCACCTTAATTACATTAAAAGATAAGGGATAAGAATTGGAAATTAGTTCAAAGGTGATGATGGTTTTGAGAAAATAAAATTTGAAGGTATTAATGTAAGAGTAGACATGTTTTGCTTTCATCGTAAAACCCATATTAGCTATGAAAAAAACTAAAGCAAGTGATATTCTAATTTAAATATTGAATTTATTGGATGAGTATGCTAATATTGTGACATATTATTTTCATGATGGATTACCATGTATGAGAAATCATTAATCATCAAATGAATCTAGTGCCAAAAGTAAACTTACCTAATAAGGCAACTTATAAACTAACCGTAATGGAGAATGCAAAGATGAAGAGATAGGTGTAAGAGTTATTGGATAAAGGCTTGATTAAAGAGAATTTGAGACCATTTATAGTTATAACTATGTAAGTACCAAATAAATTATGAAAATAGAGAATGTACACAAATTCAAGGGCAATAAATAATATCACTATCAAGTACAAGGTTCCATTACCAATGAATGATGATATATAGATTGTTTAAGTGGAGACAAATACTTTAGATAGATAGATTTAAAGAGTGGGTATCACCAAATTCAAATAAGAGAAGGTGATGAATTGAAAACTGCATTTGAAATAAATGATGGGTTGTATGAGTGGCTAATTATTCCATTTAGGTTGACAAATGCTCCAAGTAATTTTTTGAGGCTTATGAATGAGTTGATGAAATTATTCACAAGTAAGTTTATGGTTGTTTATTTAGATGATATTTTTATTTTTAGTCATTCCAAAAAATAACATTTAAATAATTTGAGGTTAGTCTTGGATAAGTTAAAACAAGATAAATTAATGATTATTTTGAATAAAGCTATTCTATTTCACGTTTGTAGTCTCAAGAGATGGGTTACAGATGGACCCTAAAAAAGTGAAATATATTATGGAGTGGTCTTCACCAAAGATTATGTTTGAGGCCAAAACTTTTCATATATTAATGAGTTTCTACCAAAAAATTATTAGTTATTTTAATGGCATATGTGCACCAATCACATAAACTATGAAAGGAGATAGAAATAATTTCCATTAGATAGATGCAATAGAAATTGTTTTCATATTTTGAAGAAGAAGATAAAATAATAGCATGTGTTGGTATTGCCTAATTTTGGGATGGTTTTCCAAGTGAATTGTGATGTAACTATAACAAACATTAACACAGTGTTAAGTCAAGAAGGTAAGACAATTGCATAATTTAGTGATAAATTTTATGAAGCAAAGAGAAAATATTTTATCTATGATCTATTTTTATTAAATAATGATAGCTATTAAGAAGTGGCAATATTATTTGTTTCTAAATTAATTTGTTTCACAATACCTTGCAATTTATAAATAACTAAGGTAAATTAAATTAGAGTCATATGAAATGGGTGGAACTTATTTCTAGTTATTCCTTTATTTTGAAACATAAAAGTAGAAAATATAATAAGGTTTAAAATGTATTGAGTAGGTGAATTCTAGCTGTGAATAAGTTTAGAGTTGAATTTGTTCATTTTGATTCAATGAAAGAATTGTATGAGAATGATGAGGATTTTAAAGATGCTTGGGCAGTGTGCAAAAATCCTAGAGAAATGGATAAAACACCATGGCTGGAATACATGATTTAGGATGGCTTTATTTTAAAAGGGAAAATGTTATGCATACCTCAAGGCTCTATGAGGGAAAACCTACTAAAAGAAAAACATAGTGAAGTCTTACTTGGTTGTTTTAGGTATGAAAAAGCTATAGTAAGTTTGAGTGTTAGTAGGGTTATTCAACAATTAAGGACCAAAACAAGATCACCATATAATCTATGAATTTACCAAAACAACAAAATACATCTCTAGGTTGAAGGGATAAAGGCTTATACTGATGTAGGAATATTTATAAATAGTGAATCTTGTAGTAACACATGACAACTTTATTAAATAAAATACATGTCTCACACAAATATGACTATTGAATTATAAGGTATTTAGTTGATATTTATACCACAACATTATAATAAAATAAATATAGCATATAAGAGTTGAAATGTAATAGAAAATTAAATCAAGAGGTTACAAATCATTGTAACCTTTGTAATCTCTTAGTAAAGAGTGGGATAGAGTAAAGAGTAAAATGGTAAGAATAGAGAGATCTGCAGAAACTATATTTTTATTATATTTATATGAATAAAGATAAGTTAGAGTAGGAAACACAAAGCACTATTTACTATGAATGAATATACCTACTTATTTTTATTTATGAATGCATAAGATAACTGAATATAACTCAAACTTACCTCTACAACACATTAGTTTCAACTAAAGTTATCTTGAACTACATAAACATCTATAACCTCGATTCTAGATTTTATGTTAAAATTTGGTGGTGTCATACTAAATTTAGTTCACTAATATCTAGAGGAAGGTTTCCATTAGAATTTTGGAAATCATTATTAACATAAATCAAAGAGTGGTGGGAAGGTATACTCAAATTTTTTTTCACTCTAAGACCAAATGAATAGGTGAGTCTTTACTGGAATTAAAAGAATCATTATTTAGATCCCTAGAGGAGGAATTTTGAGTCACATTTTCATAGAGTTTGTGGCCTTGGATATTATGATAAGATAAACATATAGAATGCTATAGGGTTTACATTAACTAACCTATCACGTGGATTTCAAAAAATATTTTGATACTACAACACATTAACACACCTTGGACTTGGGCTATTAACTATTGGTTTAATCCACGCCTGACTTATTTTTTATAGTTTAGGCTATTCGGGGTTGGATAAGTTTTGAATCTAATAAAGATAAAATTGTTGAAGGAGAAAGGGAACACCTATTAACCATCATAAAATTCCTCAGTTATAATATATTTGTTGATATAGGGATGGTAAGAGAAGGTAGACAATTCATCCAGGGGACATGCACCTAAGGGATGGTGGGTAGAAAGAATGGGGATCTTCAAAATTTGTGACTCATTAAAATATTTGGTCTAAACGATTGGGGGAGGTTAAATAGGATACAGGGGGATACAAAGATACGTATCAAATTAAGAATAACTTATTTATGAGATAAATAAAGATACTAGTAAGATAAATTAAAGAAGTTAGATAAAGATAAAATGGTGAATGAATAGATGAGAAAACATATTGAGGATGAGAGAATAGAGTTAGAAGCTCAAAGAGAAATGCAAAAGAAAGAGAGAGAAAATATAATTTTAAGGAGAACTAAGAGAATGGATGAAATTAATCTAGCCTTTATTAGTGGAAATCCTCATATTTAAAATTTAGATGCTATCTATCTTCCATGAACAAATGAGTTAGCAATAACACTGCTGGAGGGCACATAAAAAGTTAGAAAGAGGAGGAAAATAGAAGAGATGTTATAACATGCACCAAAAAAAGTCATAAATGGCATATAAAAAGGATTATAATAATGAAACACACTAATGGAAACTACCAAATATTCAAAACCTTGTGTGTGGAAGATAAACCATTGATGAGTAGTTTGGCCCATTATGGATGAGGCCTAAAAGTAGTAAGAGAAGAGATGAAAAAATATTATAAAGAATTGGAGAATATAGTGCAACCAAGAGAATGGATTTAAACAAATGAAGGAAGTCCAAGATGTAATGATCATGAATAAAGTCTTGAGGAAAACATAAAGGAGAAAATAGATGTTGGAAGAGATACCAACTCTACAGAATAAAGTGATTTAGAAAAAAGTGTTAGTAGTAATGTTAGAGAAACACAAAATATAGATTGGGAATAAGTTATATTTTAGGAAGAGGTATTAGTTAATGAAAATATTGGATAAGAAGATAAGGTACTGAGAGAATATTATGAAGAGGATATTTAGAGTGATGCACCCCCAAAAACTCTAACTACAAGAGGGCCCCATGAGGAAATTAACCCTTTGAACCAAACACCCTCCCTTGTGCCACACCAAAATAGATGTGAACATCCATATATTAGACAAATAAAAATGTATATAGGAGAATAAGTAGAAGATAAGTAAAAAATTTATAGTGAAGAGATTGAGAACATAAGGGATTTTATAAGAAATCAAGCATAATTTTTAGGAAATAAATAATTTCATGGTGATTTAAGAAGAGATAAAGGACATAGTAAAAATATTTTAAATAAGAAAAAGACAAGCAATGGAAAATATCTAGTATTAATTATACAACAATACATCAATTAATTGGAATATAAACAATATCAGCAATATTAGTAGTATTCATACACAGACTAATAAATAAAAAAAGACACAAAATAGAAGGAAGTTTCCATTTTTCATAAAATACACAAGGATGCCGAAGAAAATTTATTTATATTTGACTCATATTGGTGGAGCCATAATGTCATTGATGAGAAAGGAAGGATATTTTAGTTTGTTAGAACACTCAAGGATGATGCCCTTAAATGGTATATGAAAAAATATTCTAGACATGCATATGCATGGTTAGATATATAGAAAGCCTTAAAAGGAGACTTACACTACCCTGACATTCCTACAGAAAGAGTTAGTAAGATGAGAGAGTTGATACAAAAAGAAAATTAAATAATGAAAGATTATTACCAAACATTTAAATCAATAGTTATAAAATTAAAGGAACCATTGAATGAAAAGCAAATAATTGAATGGATTATTTTTGGATTAATACCATGTCTACAAACAAACATGGACATAAAAATATTCAATACATTTTTATAAAATGTTCAAGATGGCATCATGCCTAGAAGCTCAATCCTAGAGATGTGAGATAGACTCATCATTGAAAGATAATGTGGAAAGAATAAAACTAGAAATAGAATAACTATGATTAAAATAAGAGATTCAGATGAGAGATGATGATTTTTTTCATTGATAGTTAATAAAAACCCATTGTGGGCCAAGATATGGTGTACTACTTATTGTGTAGGACACTTGAAGTCCCCACCATGAAATGGAAAAATGAATGATGGAAATAAGAGCACCACAAATGCTTGCAGGGATGTCTCCTCTCATTCACAAAATAATACATGGTGATAGGATGTACTAAATAATTTATCAAATATATGATCAACATCACTAGAATTTATGTCCAAAGATGGAAGTAGTTTAACCTATAAATTAGTTGATGTATAAATCATACCTTCCCTACAACAAATGCACTTATAGATGTACATGATACTAATTGTAAAAGATCAAACATAATTTAGTAGATGGAATCACTATAATTACCTATTAGCAATCCAAACGTACCTCACCCTAGCCAATAATACCAAACCCATCCCACACTACAAGAGTTTCAATAAAAAAATACCCAGCCATAATATTATAAAAACAACTAAGGAGATATAGAGGACGAGGCCATGTAGGCTACCATTGAGGGAGAGGAATTTATCAAATGGGAAGAGGGTATAATCAAAGCTAGAATCAGGGCTATAACCAAGGATATAGATAGAAGAGATCACCCCAAACATGTTATAAATGTATAAATATTGGGCATATTATAAGAAATTACGTAGAAGAACCATAGGTGGAGTGTGAAATTTATCATGAAAAATGAACTCATGATTATTTTATTTCTTTAAGGTGATGTAATTTTAAAATATTTGAGGAATGAAGATTAAATATTTAGCATACCCCCCTCTCCCATCCACCCCCCCTCAAAAGGGGAAAAAGATGTGAAGAAAGTTACAAAAGGAAATGATATGCAAGGATGGCACAATGGGGTACACCTTAGAGTAGGAGATAATTGTAGAGAGGATTAAATAAAACTTATAGTCAAACATTATTCCAATAAATGAAAGGAAGAATGCATAAGAATAAATTAAATTAAGCATATCTATTCATGTGGGAATTACTAATGATAATGAAAGATAAATGAAAGAAAATAAGAAATATATACCTTCCCAAGTGAATCCATTCTCCAAAAGTGGCTCAAAATCATGTTCTCCCTTGATCAAGTATCCTTGTATTTATAAAAAATGGTGGAAAACTCCTCCAATGTCTCAAGAACACTCCACAAAACCTAGGCTCATGATTTGGAATCACTAAACTAGCCTATCAATGAAGCTTGAAAACAAAAGCAATGATCAAATGCAAAGGATTGTTGAAACAATTTTAACATTATAAATTTGCAATAATCAAGCTTAAAAATGATGTCCATGGCCTCTCTATTTATTTATTTTCAAGAATGACTAGAATCAACCATGACTGTCCATCTCAAGATTGAGATGTGTGGTCCTGGATTAATTGAATTATGTAAATAAAATACATAATTATCCTCATCATGAATTTATAATAAGGGACATGAATGAGGCATGAGAGGTAATAAAAAGGCATGAGAGACCCATAATCCTATATTTTATGTACTTATGGCTTGATGGATGCCATCCCATGGATGACATTACTTGATGATGCAGATAATAGAAAAAAATTTCCAAAAGAAAATATTCAACAACTATCATGGAAAATCCACTTAAGCTCTTCATTTGGATCAATTATCATTAAAAAATGTTAATCAACATTTTTACAATTAATTTAGAAAATAGCCCTCAATTAATCAAAATGGTCAAAAAGTCATATTACTGGGTCATAATTTGACTCAGGAAGAATTGGAAGGTGACATTAGATGCATTGGAACCATATTCCAATTTAGGATGTTTCCAACACAAAATAAAAAAGGTACATGATGTGTACCAATGAATTATAAGAAAAGAGTGTTCCAGAGCACAAAAAGGCAAAATCATCATTTTGACTCAAAATAAATTGATCAAAATTAGATGGCCCATTAATTGTATTGCCCTATTTAGGGATACTTTGACATAAATCAACACTTGAAAATGATAAGTTTGAACCATTTAGAGTGTTTTATGGATTTTAGCCTAAAATGTGCATTTGAGTGCAATTCGAGTAAGATTGATAATTTCAACATAAATGGTGTTAGGAATTGGATGTCTACAATAATAAGATTAAATAAAAAGAGGGAGGACCATATAAACAACAATTTACAATAAAATAATATAATGTTAATACACATTAAAAGAACATAAAGATAACATGTGTAAGAAAACTCTTCATATTTCCATTGATGATTCAAAACCTTAAGTGGTGGTCACCACCTGATGCAAAATATGGATGGGAAAAGGAAAAGAGAAAGCTAAAAACTCTAAAGAGGAGTCTGAACAAGATAGTGATAGAGAACACCCTAATATACATGAACATGACTAGATAGTTGAGAAAATTAGAAAAATCATACAAGATAAACATGACAAAGATCAAATTAAATTAACCTATTATGATGAGGACGAGATTGGGAACTTTGAAACAAATGTTGAAGTTGATAAAAAACCAAGATCTTGTAAATAAATTAACATATATTTGTAAGTATTGGAATAGATAACAAAGGGAAAATTAGGTCCATAGAATTGAGAAAAAATATAAAAAAGAGAATGTGTATAGAACAAGTAGAAAATGAAAGAAAATAGAAATCTTACTAGATATTAAAATAGATGGCCATGAGGTAAGAAAAACCTTATTGGATCTTGGAGTAGATATAAATGTCTCACCACACAACACATGGGAGCTATTGGGTAAACCATAACTACATGCCACAACATATGATATTATAATATCTGATGGCACATTGCACTTTCCAATAAGAGCATTAAGAGATGTTGAAGTTAACTTAATGGGTATAAAAATAAAAGTGGATTTCAAAGTCATTGACATGTATGAGATAGACTACCTAACCTTGTTAAACTTAGAATGGTTCAATGGTTCATTGACTGCAATGGTACATTAAATTTTGAATAAGAATAGGTTAATTTGAAGTGAATTATGTGGTAGTCTCCATTAGAAATAAGGATGTGAATTACATGGTTAGAGGAATTATGGTTGAATGATGAAGGAAGAGCTTTCAATGAACTCTGGTGTATACAAATTAAATAAAATCACAAAACTAGATGATGACCATGAACCTAATGATGAGGGAGAAATAGTAATTAAACACTAAGAGATAGAAACAATTTTTGATGATGATATTGAAGCTTGGTTGTATGGGCAGTCAAAAAAAATGTCAAGAAGGTATGTGACATGAGGAAAATACCATCTTTGGGAAATAAAACTATCACAATGAATAATATGATACCATAGAGAAGAAAGCCATACCACATTGAATGATCCTCCCATGAAAAATTCCTAACATTCATTAGAATCAAAATTTTAGAATACTACTTAAACCATATGATGAGGGTATTTCCACAAGAATAAACAAAGATGTAGGAAATTGATGATGCATTAACTATCACTATTTCAAGGTGGTGGAACACCCACAAATCCACTATCCAAAGTTTTAAATCCTTTCGAATCATAATTAGTAAAATGTTTATCGAATGAGGAAGCTATTTCATAGAAATACATAAATATGTGGGAAAAAAACCTAGGGATACACATTGAGTATTGTGAAAAGATATAGACTGCAAAAGGACAAATTGATAGACACATATGGGCATAGTTATTTTTTTGGACTCTAGACACATATATAATAACATGGTATATACATCAAGAAATGTAGAAAGGAAATTCTAAATGGGAGGACATACAAATGTATTTTTCTTAGACTTTCAATTTTGGGGACCCATACACATGAGTCTATCATACATTAAGAAATATTAAAAAAATTATGTTCATGATAGATTCCATCATAATATGCTAATTTAACAAATTAAAATTAGAATAAATAGTGTTAGAACACATGCATTATTTGGAAAAAAATAGCACATTCACAAGAGAACTACCTAATAATGTGGAAATAAATACCCACATAAAAGATGTTGAGAAAAAGATACATTTTAAAAAAAATTATAAAACAAGAGGAGGATGATGAGGAAAAGCTATAAAATATATATATAATAAGGATAAAGACAATTGATTGATACCAAGGAGGATATAACATAATAATTTTATCAACCTCTGAAAATAAAGGAGGACAATATAGCCAGAGAACTCAACTCTAAGATTGCATAAGATAGTAATTATTAGTTTGAAGAAGAGGGTGAAAACATACTTGAATTAATAAGATAATTTGGGGAAATTTATTCATGAACATTCAATAAAATAAAAGGGATAAAGGAAGAGTTTGGTACCATGAAAATATAGCTAAATGAAGATGCAAAACCATTACACAAAATAGCTTACAGACTAAATCCAAATGTGATGACTACGCTAAAAATTGAACTGGATAAAATGTTAGTCAATAGAATAATAACTCCTATTAACGACACATGAAGGATAAACCCTATGGTTATTAAAAAAAGATAACATGAGAAATTTTCATATGCATTGATTACAGGGAGTTGAATAAGGCAAGTTTACATGATCCTTTCCCAACACCATTCAAAGAATAAATATTAAAGAGTGTTTTAGATAGAGAGATATATTATTTTATTGATGGATTTTTTGGATGCAAAAAATTAAGTATAGTATATGAATATCAACCGAAAAAAACATTTTCAATTGAATTGGGATCCTTCATGTATATGGTAACGCCTTTTGGATTAAAAAATTATCCAACAATGTTTTGTAGAATAATGGTGAATACTTTTAAAGATTTTATCCATGAGTTTCTATAATTATAACTTAATGATTAGATAGTGTATGGATTTATAAAATATCATGTCCATGTGTTACGATTGATGTTACAAAGATATAGAAAGTTAATATCTCCATCAACCTAAAGAAATGTATTTTTACACACCATTTGGTTCATTTTTATGACATATAATCTGCAAGGAGGGATTAATAGTAGATCCATTAAAAACAATAATTATCTTAAATCTACCACCACCTAAGACATAAAAGGAAGTGAGAACAATATTAGGTTACACCAGTTATCACTGTTAGTTTATGAAAAATTATGTAGCCATTACTGCACCAATAGAATATTTATTGAAAAGTAGCATAACCAACCTTTGGAATAGTTGACACATTATCAAGAATCCTTTAATAAGTTAAATATTAATATTTTAGATGCACCAATTTTAGTATTCCTTGATTGGAAGCTCCCATTTCACATTCATGTGGATTCTTCTATAATAACAATATGAGTGGTGTTCTCACAACCCCATGGTAACACAAACCATCGTATCTCATTTGCAATTAGGAAATTTCCAAAGGTGAAATGAAATTACTCCACCATAGTATGGGAGTCACTTGTTATGATGTGTGTGGTGTATAAATTTAGACATTAATTATTAGAAACTCCATTTATATTATTTATCTAACATGAACCATTCAAATAATTAATCAATAGACCTATTATATAGTGAATAGTTTGATGATGATTAATGTTATTATAGGAGTTTGAGTTTAAAATTATATTAAAACTTGGTAGGATAAATAATGGGCCTGATTACCTATCTTACACTACTATAAGAGAAGACTTAGGCCCAATTGAGGATGATTTTACCATATCTCATCTCTTCTCCATTGAGGCTATTCCCAAGGATATGGAAAATATTTTCTAATTTCTCTCTAGTGTTGAGTTTCCTAAAGGATATGGAACATTAGAACAAAAAATATTGATGATTCAAGCTTTCCCATTTCCATTAATTGAGGGAGCACTATAGAAAAAAGGAAGAGATGAAGTATTAAAGAGAGTAGTGTTATGACATGAATGATATAATATTATAAGAGAAGCATATGATGGGGTTGTAGGATGACATAGCTCAAGATAAATTATGGGTAAGAAGATAATTATTTCATGCCTATGGTGGCCAACACTATTAGAAGATGCACATAAATATGCTAGGAATTGTGACATATGCCAAATAGTGGGAAACCTAATGCAAGAGACAAAATGCCACTCCATGTAGTATTAACACTAGCCCCATTTGAAAATGGGCCATTGATTTTATTGTTCCTATTAAAACTATGACATAGAAGAGTAATGCTAGATTAATTATTACAAAAACATAATATTTGACACAATAGGAAAAATTGATACCCAAAAATGATTGCATATCTAAGACTACCAAAATGTTCCTATACGATAATATAATAACATGGTTTAACTATCCATTAAATATAAAAAGTGATTAGGGTAATAATTTTGTGAATAATATAATCTCATAATTAGTTAAATACTTTTTGATCCAACTTAAAAGGAGTACTCCCTACCATCCTCAAGCATATGGGACTACCGAGGAATTTAAAAATGTATTAGAGAATGTATTAACAAAGGTATGTAATACATAAATTGGATATTGGAAAACTAAAATACTAGCGGTATTGTGGGCTTACCACTTTACCTACAAAATATTAACTAAATACTACCCCTTTAATTATCTATATGGTTTATAATATGTAGTACCATTTGATGAGTATAATTTTAGCCACTAATTAAACTAATACAAACCAATATCTAAATGTACAACCTGATCTTACAAGATGGGGTAGTCACTTGGTTTATAAAAAAAAGCACTTAATTAATTGTCAACCCATGTTTCATTTAGCTTTGAAAAGATGTCAACACTATATGTGTAACACTTACTCACTTGTTGAATTATATCAATTATAAATAGGAACACACTTGTGTAAAATAAATTGCATGAATTGAAAGCACTTATAAGTAAATCACACTTGTAGGAAATTAAATAAACTGAAATGAATTGAATTGAATGTGGTGGAAGCTTCCTCTAATGAATTAAAAATCATTCAAACTTATTTAAATAGTGCACAAATTAATTACAATACTTAACTCATACATATGCAAAATTCAAGGATAAAAATAAATACTTGCATACCAATTCTATTGACTAATATAATGAGCTAAGATATTCACTATAACTCCTCTTAAGTGATCCCTCCTCACTTAGGTTGAGTTCTAATCATCCTCTTAAGCTTTAATGCTTTTACTTCAGAATACTGATTTCATTTATAATTTTATAGTAATTAAAGATTGCTACAACAATGGTTACAAATATAACTATTGATAATAATGCAAAAATTCACACTTAAATTTCCTATTGCTCTATTTTTCATGGCCTAAGTCCTTTCTTAATTATATATAGAGGTGGTTATTTTTTATTTTCTAACAAGAAATGTTAAGAATATAAAACAAAATTAGGAATACATCTAATCTAGGAAAATGTTGCTAGTTATGGTTACAGGAAAACAAAACATGAGAAGTTCTATTTGAGAGCTAATAATAACATAATTTTATCCAATGAGGAAGGCCCATTTCTAACTTCAAACATAGACATCATATATTTACATGAAATATTTGTTCTCCAAGATACCATTACAATTTCTACAAGTTAAGACAGGGTGTTGAAAATTGCTATGAGTTCAACATGACAATATCTAAGTAGCTAAAAGCTTATCACTTAGTTGCTAAAGGATGCCATTACCCATAACACTACATAATTACTACAAGCTATCACTGCTCAAATTGCTATAGGCTGTAACTAACCAAAATTGTTGCATGCTAGTCCTGTTTACTCACATTCCTTGAATACATAAATTAGAAATAAACCAACATAGCAAATATAACCATAATGCATCTTAATAAAAAATAAATCTATTTCATTCATATAAACATAGATAATAAATGCATCATGTTTTACAGTGCTTTAGTAAGAAAATATACTAAAAAAACATGGATAAAGAGTTTTATTAATGGGAGGCTCAAAAACATGTTTTTAAGGGTTCAAAATACAATAATTACATGACTCATCACAACCCCCAACTTAGTTTTTTACTTGTACTTGAGCAATAGTATTATGAATTTCAAGGTCACATAATGATTTGAAGTCAAAGGGTTCAGATGTCCCAATTCTTTGTTTTCCATAGAATCCATGGTGAGCCTCCATTTTTTTCCATCTCTTATTTTCCACTCTCTCATTAACTTGCTCTACCCATGTCTAATATATAATAGGATACCAAAATGGCAGTGGCTGAAAAGTGATAACCAACCAATTTGGTCCCTTTCTTATTGCAATTTCAATATAGGTGTGAAAAATATCAAGGGCATATTTGATATTATATCAAGAGAATAGTTCTTTCTTTTCTAATTCAGGGGTAAGATCTTTCCATCTAGTTATGCAATATCTAAATGTTTCTTTCCCTATTGTGGCTAATAATGTGAGATAGTGGTTTCGAGGCTCCACTTGATTTTTTTCAAACCAGGAAGCAACCTCTTTCCTTTTCATCAAGGAAACCCATTAATGCACTATTGCCTCGGGTTGAGTAGCCTCCCCTCTGAACACCAAATAAATTTATTTTTATTTTTATTTGTAATATTTAAACTCTTGACCCATTTTATTCTCATTTATCAAATATGAAGAGAAAGATTTAAATAAAAAATCTCCTACATAAATATTGGGGTTCCATTCTACATTATGGGGGATAACATAATTATGTATATAGAATGCATATAATTGATCTTGTACCTCATGAGTGACACTTTTATATATATCAAATAAATATTGAGGATATATTACCATGCGGGGTAGATCAAAATAAACCCTAATAAATTGAAATTTTAGACATTGCTCTTTAATATATATGGAATAAACTCAGGTAGGTGGTCTCTAATTCAATAACTAATTTGTTAACCAAGCCAACTCTTCGAATTTTGATTGTAGTTTCATGATTTGTTCTACATCCTTATTGACTTCATTTTTCAATTTTATGTTTTCTTTCCTTAATTAACCATAATGTTTAAACAAACTAAATTATGCACTCTAAAACTACTCATCTCCCCTTAGATACATTTCAAAGAAAATGAATGCTTGGTCTAGTTTGTTTGTTTGTGTAGAAATATATGGAATAGATTTCTCAATGGTAGTAATGTGAGGATGATTTTGAGCTATTAGCTATTCTATAGCACATGTTGCAGGTTGGGACTTACTTGGTATAACTAGGTCATGCAACTATGAAGCCACATGTTTCAATGTATCCAAGCTATTAACCTATTTAAATGTCTTAACTTTTCTCCTTAGAAACTCAATTTACCTAAAAGATTTCTCTAGGGTCTAAAATTTAGTTTGTTGTGGGTCTACAGGGAGTTCTTGTTCTTTGATTTCATACTATTATTTCATCTTTTCATCTCCTCTTCCCATATTACTTTCAACTAATTAGTCTGTATGTTCCCTTTAATATGAATCTATAGATTCAAAATCATGGAAAGAAGAGTATTATTCATTATTGATGCTAATTGTGGAGGTGTTAGGTTCTTTGTTTTCCATTTTCTCTTATAATTAACCCTCATGCATATGAATTATAGTGGGGGTTTTTGAAGTAGATTTCATTGGTGTCTTTCCTTTCAGTCTATGGGACCTCATCCTATAAAATTGTGTAGCTTTAGATTGGGATTCTTAGTAGTCTTATGAGTTGGAGGAGCCTCTTCATTTTGTGATTTAGATGAGGAAGATGTGATGATTAACTTCCTCTTTCCTTTTCTTGTTTGCATTCCACTTGTTTTTAATTTAAGCTCCTTTTGTTGTTCCAACATTTCTTCTTGAGTTATACTGGTGGCTTCTTATCTTAAAAATATATCCTCTTATTGTGATACTTCTTCTCCATATTCTAATTCAAACTCTTCCTTTGCCTCTGATTCTTATTATTCTTCACTTGTTTCTTATGTTACCTTCTCCTGATCACTGTCTTCCTCCAATGACATTTGTATAAATTCTTTCTAAGTCAAGCTGGGTCTCTTGTTACTCAAACATCTCTAAATAATGAGATGAATGAGAAAGTAATGGGATAATGACTTTGGTTTACCTTTTTGATATTCCTTAGCCATTATCTTTAACATATTCAACAAAAATTCATCACATTGATCCTTATGTTAGGCCTCAAGTGGATGAAAAATTTAAAATGAGTAGCATATATCATTAAGTACCTCCCCTAAAAATAAATTATTTGAGAATGAATAATTCAACTTGTGACCATACTTGAAGTAGTGAGAGATGAAGAATTCCTTGCTTAGATAATTTTAAACACTCATTCCCTTCACATAATATTTATCTCTATATTTTAGTACTATCTCTTTGCTCTCATAGCTCCTCTATTCTCAAAAGACCAGTTAATTAGCTTAGGAAATTATTAGTAACCCTTATTTACAATACTTTCATAGTAGCCTTATTGTATTTAAATTTTCTAACAAACTCCTCCACAACCTCATGATCATACCTAGTCAGTTTCTTAAAGTATGACAACCACCCTGCATCTCTAAAAATAGTGGTGACATCTAATTGCTCTAATAAATGGGGTGAGATCTATGGGTTCCCTTCAAAAAAAATCTCCTCCCATGGTGGATTAAGGATTTTTAATGAAAACATAGTTAGGATAGTTTCATATGTATGCTAGGATAACAATCCATTTGTGTTTTTGCATGATGATTGTTATTTACCTCAATCTTTCTAACTGTGATTGCATAAGTCAAGTCACCTTATACTGCATGTTGAAAATCATGTAGCTATCTTCAATTATTTATGAAAACCCACCCAACTATCTCATCACTTTCCCTCAAGTGAAGGATAAAATATAAGATCCATGTATTAAAAAAATGAATGAATAATAATGATGGAGTATTGGTAGCAGAATATCAAGGTTGATAGAATATAAAGGTTGATGGGACTGGTAGATAAAATATATTTTGAATTTCCATGGGCTATGAACATAGTAATAATGTCAACATAATTTTAAATGATAACATAATTATGACCATGTTTAAATAATTAATTATGATTATCTTAGATAAAAGAGCATGATTACCTCTACTTGATGGGACACTTCATTATGTAAAGCTGTGAAAACACTGTGAGGGAGTATTGAAATTGGAAGACATGGAAGTAGGTTGATTGTATCATGATATAGCATGTTAACCATTTGATGATGGATATGCTAAAGTCTTGATGTCTATTAAGATGGAAAAAAGTGATGACATGGATAGGGAAGCCATTGAAATATACCATCCTATAGTAGGTTCTTCATATTTGGTAGCAACTTATACCAATGGGTGTACTTTATATCATGGGAGAGTGATGAGAGAGGAAATGATAATTGTAATATTATTTACTCATGATTTCATAATCCTTGAGTGCCTAATACTAGTGTTATAGTATGAATAATGTGCCTTGTAATTTTTTTTGGTAAACCCATATCAATTAAATTGGCATCTTGTAGAAATTAAATTTACATTTTGTAACAAAAAAATTACAAATTAAGGTTACCTAGAAAGGGTTAAAATAACTTTTTAAGTTGGAGGAAGGGATGATGATCAAGAGCGAATTTAGAAATAACATTTTTATTTATCTGATTTATTTTTCTTTCTTTTTTCTCCTTTGATGGTCAACAAGTTGCTTTTATATCAAGGATTTTTATATACAAATATTGGCTAGCTAGGGATTGGTTTTATAACCAACATTTTTCAGCAACACCTAGAGGTTTTCATTATTGATTTTTTTACTTTTTTAATTCATTTATGACCCTAAATGATCAACTAAACAACTTGATCACTTAGGGTATTTATTCATCCTATATCCATCTAAATAGATGTACGACTGGATAAATTGCAACAAGGTTCTTACCCATTGTTAATTTAAAAAAAGGGTATACTACAATATCTTGATGATATAAAAGCAATATGTCCATAGGGTTGAGAGGAAGACAAGGTGTGTCCATCTAGAAGCTATTGTTAGGTTGTGGAGCTAAAAGCTTCAACCTTTGCAAACTAGGAACAGATGGTTGCTGAGTTCTACAGGAACCGGCGTCGGCAGCATGACCGACGTCGGCAGGATCCAGTGCAGAAGGCAACCGGCGACGGCAGGAAGTTGGCCGACGTCGGCAGAACCAGACCAGCAGGGACCGACGTCGATCGCCTGTGTGTTCCCGAAGTGTTCGTTTCACGGACAGTTAGTTAAGTGAACTATGAGTTTGCATGTCAAGACCAGCCAGAGTCTTGGGTTGCGAGGACAATTATCTAAATTAAGAGTCTTAGTTATTGTTTGAGTTAAGGATCTATTTATAGACCCACTGGCATGTATTGTATAAGGCATGAGATAGAAAGGAAGAGTTCCTTCTAGTTGTAAGATCTATGAGTTGCAGGTTGTTGCAAGCTCATTGGTGATCTACATGTAAGCTTGGTCTTTGAATTGCAGGTTGCAGGTTCATGAGAGATCAGCTTGAAGTGCTATAGAGTGCTTGATGTACCGGCAGGGTTATTACTGACTGGTTGGTGAGGTGAACACCAATTCTGTGTGTGAGTTGGTTGTTGGGACCATTTTTTGTGTAGGAGAGTGTGTGTGAGAAGAATTACTGTACACTTGAGGTGTGGCGAATCTCTGTAAGGTGAAAGAGTGTGGCGGCTCTTTGATGTATTCTTTTCTGTTAGTGTTAATACAAGATAGTGTATTGTCTCTCATATTCTGTGCTATTGGTGAATTCTAGTTACTTGTGTTTCTGGTTATTTCCGCATATTCAATTGCTTATATATTTGGTAATCATACTGTGCTCTATCTGAGGAGCAAGATCCTAACCAGTGGAGTCAGAGCATGTTTGTTGTTCTCTTGATTTCCTGACAATTGGTATCAGAGCCTTGGTTGTAGGTTCTTGAGCTTGATACCAACAATTGGTATCAGAGCTTTTGGTTGGGATACTAACAGATTGGTGTAGATCTGGGTAGTGTGTTTTGATTACAGGTTACTCACAGGGTTTCTGTTTGAGTGGGAGTTGAGCAATGTCAGAAAGCAGTCAACTACGAATGGACAAGTTCAATGGCAAGAACTACCAATTATGGAGGATGCAGATTGAGGACTATCTGTATCAGAAGGATTTGTACTTACCGTTGGGTGGGGTTGCTAGCAAACCCTTGGATATGAAAGATGAAGAATGGGAGGTTCTTGATCGGAAGGCTCTGGGATCTGTTAGATTGAGTCTTGATTCATCTGTGATTTCCAGCTTATCACAGTGTAAGACAACGGTGGAGTTGATGAAATCTTTGGCAAATTTATATGAAAAACCCTCGGCTTCAAACAAGGTATTTCTTATGAAGCGTTTATTTAATTTGCAAATGTTGGAAGGTGGATCTATTCATAGCCATCTTAGTGATTTCCATGGTTTGGTAAACCAGTTAAGTTTAGTGAATATTGTATTTGATGATGAACTTAGAGCTCTCTTAATCTTGTGTTCATTACCTGAAAGTTGGGAAGGTTTGGTAATGGCAGTTTCTAATACTGTGTCTCCTTCAAAAGTCTTAAAAGTGGATGATGTTGTGAGCGTGATCTTGAATGAAGAGATACGCAGGAAAAGCACAGGTGAATTATCTGGAAATGCTTTGAGTGTTGAAGGAAGAGGAAGGCCAAGAGAGAGGACAGAGCGTGGGAGATCAAGGTCTAAGACAGGCAAGAGATCCAAGTCCAGGTATGGCAGAATAACCTGCTGGAAATGTGGAAAGCAAGGGCACCTAAAGAGAGATTGCAGATCGGGTGAAGATCATCATGAAGAACATGGAGAAGAAGCAGATGTTGCAGGCTACGTTGCACAGGATGCTCTGGTATGTTCTTTGGATAAAGTAGAATCTTGGGTATTAGATTCTGGTGCCTCTTTTCATGCATCTCCACATAGAGAATTTTTTCATGAGTATGTCCAGGGAGACTTTGGAGAAATTTGTGTAGGGGATGGTAAGTCTTGTCAGATTATTGGCAAAGGCAAAGTGAAGCTGAAATTGCAGACAGGTGACACATGGGTGTTAAAGGAGGTCATGCATGTCCCAGTTCTGAAGCGGAATCTGATTTCGGTTAGAAGTTTGGGTGAAGAGGGTTGCACAGTAACTCTCGCAGCGGACTCTTGGAAGGTTACCAAGGGTACACTTGTTATAGCTAGAGGTAAGAAAGTAGGTACGCTTTATCTATCTACTTGTTTTACTGATTCTCTTTCTGGGTTATCTACTTCAGCTGTAGATTCAGAGATGTGGCTTGATAGGCTTGGTCACATAGATAAGAAGGAGATGCTGGTTCTTGAGTCAAAGAATGTGCTTTCGGATTTGGAAGGCATGGATCATGGTTCCTGTATGCAGAAGAAGAAAGTGAGGTTTCTTGAGGAATCCGATGTTAGTGACAAGAACGGGAAAGCCTTGGTTTTCAAGGAGAAGGTGACGGACAGAGTTCAGCACAAGGTGCAGAGGAATTCTGAGCAGAGCAAGGGTGATTTGGACAAGGTTTTGATCCAAAAAGAGCTCGCGGGAA
The DNA here is from genome assembly GCA_037957365.1 of Torreya grandis. Lineage (NCBI taxonomy): Eukaryota > Viridiplantae > Streptophyta > Pinopsida > Cupressales > Taxaceae > Torreya > Torreya grandis. The sequence continues at coordinate 2,293,422 of JARHVA010001212.1, read as the reverse complement.
AAAGTCAGGTCTCACAAGAAAAACACAGAGACCGACGTCGGTAGGAAAACCGGCGTCGGCGTCCAGACAGGGACCGACGTCGGCTATGTGCAGCCCGACGTCGGTGACTCGGGGCAGACAGAGACCGGCGTCGGCCAGGGGAAAATGACGTCGGCAGGGAGGCAGTCGTAGGGAACCGACATCGGTCGGCTGTAGACTGAGATGTGACCGGCATCGGTTACTGAGACGAATTTTGGGTGGACAGCTAGTTGTCATGGAGTCTCAAGCGCCCATTTGAAGGACTGAAGGTGTAAGTAAGTTCTTAAATTCATCATTTCCCTTCTTTACACTACTTGTTGCTCACTTATGGCATAGGACCAGGAAGTTATTGAAGAAGCAGAACAGGTAGATCCAGGAAACAGTGGGAGCTTGGCATGGATGAGGATGTGATTCCTTAGAGGAGAACCAAACAGGTGTTTTGGGTAGTGTTGCCAGCTGGAAGTAAGCACTGAGAGACGAATGGATGTTGAGGATGAAGAAGAGCGGAAATGGATTCGTGAGATGGAAGATCAGGGTATATGATCTTGTATTAGCTGCAGGGCAATGGAGGTTTGATCATTGTGTTTCTCTTTACCAGGTTGGATAGTATTAGCTACACTATTCTATTTTCTGTATGATGTGCTTGTTGCAGGGTTACATATACAGGTATCTCTGAACTAAAGGTAAAGCTAGTTCAGGTGTTTGTCATGGAGAATCTGGGAGCAGCAAGATTCTTTGGCATGAGTGTGTTCTAGAGACATGGAGGTCTTGTTGACTTTGTTTCAGGATGATTGTGTGAAACCGGTTAGCACACCGATGGTTAGACAGTTCATAGAACAGGTGTCTTGATTCACATAATGAGGTTGAGTGCATGGTATGTACTAAACCTGAGTTTTCCCAAGCAGTGGGAGTTGTCACAAGTTTGGAGTCAATCCGGGAGAGTAATACTGAAGGGCAGTTCAGTGGGACCAGCAGCAGGTGCACATGCTATGCAGGGTCAAGTTCTTTTTCTACATGGTTGTAGATGCGGATGTGGCAGGTAATTTGGATGACATATTTTGCATCACAGATTTTGTGATGGTTGGTCTTCAAGAGTAATCTTGAGGAGGGATACAAAGCCAAGGAAACAAACTAGATGGTGTACAGGTACAGGTACAGGTTGCAGCTGTTTATCTCCAAGTGGGAGATTGTTAGGTTGTGGAGCTAAAAGCTTCAACCTTTGCAAACTAGGAACAGATGGTTGCTGAGTTCTACAGGAACTGGCGTCGGCAGCATGACTGACGTCGGCAGGATCCAGTGCAGAAGGCAACCGGCGACGGCAGGAAGTCGGCCGACGTCGGCAGAACCAGACCAGCAGGGACCGACGTCGGTCGCCTGTGTGTTCCCGAAGTGTTCGTTTCACGGACAGTTAGTTAAGTGAACTATGAGTTTGCATGTCAAGACCAGCCAGAGTCTTGGGTTGCGAGGACAATTGTCTAAATTAAGAGTCTTAGTTATTGTTTGAGTTAAGGATCTATTTATAGACCCATTGGCATGTATTGTATAAGGCATGAGATAGAAAGGAAGAGTTCCTTCTAGTTGTAAGATCTATGAGTTGCAGGTTGTTGCAAGCTCATTGGTGATCTACATGTAAGCTTGGTCTTTGAATTGCAGGTTGCAGGTTCATGAGAGATCAGCTTGAAGTGCTATAGAGTGCTTGATGTACCGGCAGGGTTATTACTGACTGGTTGGTGAGGTGAACACCAATTCTGTGTGTGAGTTGGTTGTTGGGACCGTTTTTTGTGTAGGAGAGTGTGTGTGAGAAGAATTACTGTACACTTGAGGTGTGGCGAATCTCTGTAAGGTGAAAGAGTGTGGCGGCTCTTTGATGTATTCTTTTCTGTTAGTGTTAATACAAGATAGTGTATTGTCTCTCATATTCTGTGCTATTGGTGAATTCTAGTTACTTGTGTTTCTGGTTATTTCCGCATATTCAATTGCTTATATATTTGGTAATCATACTGTGCTCTATCTGAGGAGCAAGATCCTAACCAGTGGAGTCAGAGCATGTTTGTTGTTCTCTTGATTTCCTGACAGCTATCATGTGAGGATCTCCTTGGAAAGAGGTTTCTTGTATACTTTGAGCCTATGACCATTAAATAGTAAGTAAAAGCATACAATATCAATGGTGTGTATCTTGAAATATCCATTCTTAAAGACTTAATCTATTTCATAAGGCCTAAACCATCTAGTTTTCAGCTTTTGCTTATGATATTTTTGCTTGGAATAAAAAAGTAGGGTCCAATCTCCTAGTTGAAATTATATTATCTTGATTTACTTCTCATGCCATCTTATTTTTTATTACTTTACCACTTCATTATGATGTAATGCCTCTCTTTGAATTTCATCCAAATAATTTAAATGCATGACTCTTTCCTTACATGTTTAGGATTGGGATAAATTTAAGCCAGGTTCTAATGTTATCCTTAAAATTTTATTCTCAAATTCAATGGGGAGTACATGCTTCTTTCCATAGACTAATTCAAATGGGATGAGGCTAGTTGTGGTCTTCCATGTAATTTGGTATGACCAAACTAGTTTAGGAATATGTGCCTTATAATATTTATGGTGAACATTGATTGTTTTGGTGAGGATATTCTCTAATTCTTTGTTTGTAATGTCTACCTATCCATTAGATTGAGGATGATATGAGGTGGATTTATTGTGCCTAATTTCATATTCTTTGATAAGGATAACTATGAGATAAATTTTAAATTAAGTCCCTTGGCCTGTAATAATATTTTGTGGTATTCCATAGTAGGTGAAAGTTTCTTCATATATTTTTTTTTCAACTTTCTTATCTCTTGCATGGGTTAAGGCTTTCATCCTACCCATTTAGTCATGTTATATATTCAAAAAAATATGTACTCTTTGATTTTGAATTTGGTATCTACTGTTCTAAAAAAATCAAGTCCCCACTTATCAAATGGTTCTAAAACTAATTGAGGTTGAAGTGGCATCTCATCTGAATGTTTGGGTTTCCAAATACATTGACATTGATCACACTAGTGAGTATATTTAAATACATCCTTATGCAAGGTAGGCCAATAGTATCCTATAGTTAGAATCTTGATAGAAGTACTCTGTATATCAAAATCCCCCCAAGGTTAATCATGACATGCTCTAAGGATGTCAACAACCTCATCTTCATGGATACACTGACACATGAATGAATCATGTCCAGTGACAAAAAGATATCTAGAGATCCATGAGTATGGACCACTTTTTGTGACCAAATCATGCTTCTTTTTTGGAGATAAATGTTGTGGGAGTAATCATATATCCAAGTAATTAGAAATGTATGCATACAAAGGAGTGTTAAAGGTTAATGTAAAAATATGTTCATTAGGAAAAAATTCATCTACTATCAAACTTTGTTCACCAAACTATAAACATGATAAAAAATATATAATTACATTATACTTTCCTAGTTTATCTATGATATTAATATCAAATTCCTATAACAAAAGTAACTACCTAATTATCATTCCAATTACTATGGGTTTATTCATTAAATACCTTATTGTTGTATGATCAGTATGGATGAAAACCTAATAAATTATAATGTAGTGTCTAAAGTTGTTGATAAAATAGACTAAAGAAAGAATTTTTTTTTTGTTACCATATAATTGAGCTAAGCCCCTTGAAGGTTTTGTTGGATGGTGTATCCTGATCTTATTATGTTGCTTAGTTCCCTACTGAGGGGGTGTGGGGGGTCAATACCCCCCACTATGGTCACCATGGGGGTCCAGGGGGGAAAAAACCTACTTGAAAGCCCCCCTTGGTAGGGGTTTGGGGGAAACACCCCCGAAGTAAAATTTAGTTGAAAATGCATTGTAAAATATTGTAATTTCATAGTAAATCTGGACCATTCACTATTAGGTTGTATATCTAAAAATATAAATTATGTTTGTGCATTTTTGCCCTATATATGACCCTCCTTTTGATATGAGGTGATGGTAATTATGGAATCATGATATATGTGGGTGAAGAGGATATTATAGGGATGTATATCAGGGTTTTTCCTTCATTTATTAGATTGAATAATAAAGACTGGCTATTTTTTATAGATGTAGCCCATAATGGGTGAACCACGTTAAATATGTGTCTCTATTATGTTGTGTTTTCTACATGTTATTTCCATATTTATTTCATTAATATTGCTCTACATTATATATTTATAATAAATGGTATCATAGACAAAGGTTTATTTGATAGATAAATTCATAGGAAAAGAGGGTTCTTAGTTCGAGTGGGAGCAATAGTGAAAGAAGGAAAGTTTAAGGTCAAAAGTTTAGCAACGAAAACTACTAGCTATGGAAGATGCAAATAGAGGACTATCTATATCAGAAGGATCTTTTCCTACCATTGGGTGGAATATCAAAGAATCCAGTGACAATAAATGATGAAGATTGGGAGGTTCTTGATAGAAAGGCATTAGGAACAATATGGTTGTGCCTGGCAACATTGATGGCCTTCAATATTTGAAAATAAAAGACAACAATAGATGTGAAAAAGGCGTTGGATGGAGTGTATGAAAAACCCTTGGCCTCCAACAAGGTATATCTTATGAAGCATTTATTTAATCTATAAATGTTAGAAGGTGGGTTTATTATTGATAATTTAAATGAATTTAACATGGTCACAAATTAGTTAATCTCTATAGGAGTAAATTTTGATGATGAGGTTAGGGCTCTTTTGATTTTCTGCTCATTTCCATAAAGAAGGAATGGCTTGGTCATGGATGTGATTAATTATTTCTGTAGTTCAAAGACTTTAAAGTTTGATGATGTTATTGTTGTTATTCTTAACAAGGAAATGTGATGAAAAAGCACTAGTGAGACACCAGGTAATGATTTGACTATGGAGAATAGGGGAAGACAAAAGGATAGAGGAAAGGTTGAGAAAATCATAGGAAGTCTAAGAAGGGTAGATCTAAATCTAGAGGAACGTTGGTGTGCTAGATTTATAGGAAGAAAGGACACTTAAAGAAAGATTTTTGGTTTCAAAAAGGAAAACAAGGAGATGGATAACAAGATAAAAATTAGGAAGCAACTATAGCAGGTGATGTGTTACAAGATGATTTAATCCTTTATTTAGATAACATTAATGATTCTTGGGTGTTAGATTTATGGGCTTCATTTCATGCTATACCCCATCAAAAATATTTTCAAGACTATATTCAAGGTAATTTTGGACAAGTTTATTTGGGTGATGGTGAACCCTATAAAATTATAGGAAAGGGTAAGATACAAATAAAATTATAGAATGGAAACAAATGGTTGCTAAAAGAGGTGAGGCATGTTCTTGACTTGAGAAGAAATCTAATCTTAGTAGGGCAGTTTGGAAGTGAGGTTTGCATAGTTCTATTTGCAAAAAAATTGTGGAAGGTCACTAAAAGATCACTGGTAATAGAAAAAGAAGAGAAGGTAGGTACATTATATTTATCTAATGGTAATGTTGACTCTTTTATTATTTTAGCTTCTATAGAAGTGGATACAAAATTATGGCACCACAGACTTGGGCACATGAGTGAGAAGGGGATGCAATTTCTCCACTAAAATAATTTGTTTCTATATTTGAAGGTGGATTTGGAATTCTATGAGTATTGTGTGTATGAAAAACAAAAAAGAGTCAGATTTCTTAGAGTTGGAAAGAAAAATAAGGATGAAATGTTAGATCTTGCACATCAGATGTATGGAGACTGGCTTAGGTTTCATCCCTTGGTGGCTCTTATTATTATATTACTTTTATTAATGATGTAATTAAAAAAACTTGGTTTTATTACATACAATTTTTTTTGATTTTTTTGATGCTTTTAAGAAATGGAAAGCTTTTGTTGAGAATGAGACATGAAATAAGTTGAAGTGTGTCAGATCAGACAATGGAGTTGAATACTATAGCAAGGAATTTGATAATTATTGATCATCTCATGGGATTCATAGAGAGAAGATGTTTCCAAGAACACTGCAACAAAATGGTGTGTTAGAAAGGATGAACATGACAATCATGGAGCATGAGATTCCATGTAAGGTTACCCTTATAGTTTTGGGTAGATGCTGTGGATACTACTATTTATTTAATAAATAGAGGGCCTTCAAGTCCTTTGGATGGGTGAATTCTATAAGAATCATGGGAAGGTAAAAATGTATATTATTCTTTTTTTAAAGACTTTTGGTTGTGAAGCATTTGTCCATATTGATAAAGAAAATAGAACCAGGCTTGAAGCAAAATCCAAGAAATGTACTTTTATTAGATATGAAGTTAATGATTTTGGTTACCATTTATGGGATTTTGAAAATCAAAAAATCATTAGGAGTAGAGAAGTGATATTTAATGAGAAGGTCATGCATAGAGATCTATTATAGGGAAAGAAACAAGAAAAGTCAAATACTAAATATGCAGAACTTGATAAAATCATTGGAAATGAAATTTCAAAAGTACCAAAAAATCAAAATGTGCAACAAATACAAGTACCTCAAAATCCTATAAGTGTAGTTCGAATATCTACCAAAGATGATTCCCTACAAGATACTCTCCTTCACTTTATTATTTATTATAGACTGATGGTGGTGAGTTAGAAAGCTATGAAGAAGCAATGTACATAGAAACTAGAAACAAGTAGGAGCAAGGCATGAAAGAGGAGATGTAATCCTTGCTACATAACCAAACTTGGGATTTGGGTCAATTTCCTATAGGTAAAAGAGTATTTTAGAATAAATGGGTTTATATGTTGAAGGAAGAATATGGAGGCAAAAAGAGATACAAGGTTAGACTTGTTGTAAAGGGGTTTACACAAAATAAAGGTATAGATTTTGACAAAATATTTTCTCTAGTAGTTAAAATGACTTCTATAAGAACTATTTTAAGTTTGGTAGTAGTATAAGATTGGCACCTTGAATATTTATATGTGAATATGACTATCATTCATGGTGACTTGGAGAAAGAAATATATATGGAGTAGCCACAGGGATATGAAGTCAAAGGTAAGGACAAAATGGTGTGTAGGTTGAAGAAGAATTTGTATGGTCTAAAGCAAACTCCAAGGTAGTGGTATTTGAAATTTGACATGTTTATAATAGAACAAGGTTATAGTAGATGTCATTCTAACCATTGTATCTATTTTAAGAGATTAGATAATGAAAGATATATTATCTTATTATTGTATGTAAATGACATGCTTTCTACAAGGTGTAACATGCATGATATAAATGAGATAATTTTTTTTAGCAAATTCATTTGCAATGAAGGATTTGGATGTTGTAAAGAAAATCCTTAGTATGAGAATAACAAGAGAAAAGAAAAATAGAAAATTGAGATTATCTCAAGAAAAGTACATCAAGGTGTTAGTCAGGTTCAATATGTAAGATGTAAAATCTGTAAGTACACCTTTGGGAGGGAACTTCAAATTAAGCAAGGAACAATGTCCTAAAATAGAGGAAGAAATCAATTACATGTTTAAATTTCCATATGATTCAATAATTGGAAATTTAATGTATGCTATGGTATGCACGAGACTAAATATTGCATATTCAATGGGAGTTATTAGTAGGTTTATGAATAATCCAGGAAAAGAGCACTGGGAGCAATCAAGTAGATTCTTAGGTACTTGAGAGGGACCACTGATAGATGATTGTGCTATGAAGGTTTAGATGTAACCTTACAAGGATATGTTGATGTAGTCATGGTTGGAGATTTAGTTGGCAAGAGGAGCACCACATGTTATGTTTTCACTATTGGTGATATAACAATTAGTTGGATTTCAAAATTATAGAAGATAGTTGCTTTGTCAACTGTAGAGGTAGAGTATGTTATAGCTATAGAAGCTAGCAAAGAGATGATATGGATGTAATGGTTCATGGAAAAGTTGAGGTATAAGCAGGAAAATTGCATGTTGTATAGTGATAGATAGAGTGTGATTCCTTTAACAAAGAACTTGACATTCTACTCAAGAATCAAACATATACAACTCATGTATCACTTCATTCATTCAATTTTAGAGGATGATCAACTAAAGTTGGAAAAGATCAATACAAGTCAAAATCATATAGATATGCTAAAAAAATAGTCACAAAGGAGAAGCTCGAGTGTTGTTCAACTTTAATAGGCCTTTAGGGATAAAAAAGAAGATGAGAAACATGTCAAGGTCAAAGTTCAATGAAAATTCTAAGGAAGAGTTGTAACGGTGGAGTTGCAACAAGTAGACTCCAAGTGGGAGATTTTTGGATGGTAGAGCTTGATCTTATTATGATGCCTGATTCTTGATACGGGGATGTGGGAGGCAACACCCCCCACTATGGTCTTCATGGGGGTTCGAGGGGGGGGGTGATGAAATATTTGGAATCCCCCCTAGAGAGTGTTTGGGGATAGTACCCCCAAATTAAAATTTAGTTAAAAATTCATTATAAAATATTATAATTTCATAGTAAATCTAGACCATTCATTATTAAGTTGTAGATCTAATGGTATAAATTATGTTTGTGCATTTTTTATTTTTATGTAACCCTCTTTTTGAAATGAGGGCATGGTAATTATGGTGGCACACTGTATGTAGGTGAATATGATCTTGTAGTGGATGTATTTTAGGTTTTTCCCTTCATTTGTTGGATTAAATAATAAGGACTGGTTATTTCTATGTAGATGTAGCCCATATTGGGTGAACCACATTAAATCTTTGTCTCTATTATGTTGTGTTTTTTGTATTTTATTTCCATGTTTTCTTCGTTAAATTTTCTCTAAGTTCTATATTCATAATAGGTTTTTGATGATGAAGTATATGGCATTTCTTAAGGACTGTTCCTTCTGAACAAAGACAACTCCTAGTGTAGTATCAAAAGAATCTGTATGGATATGAAAAGGAAATGTCCAATCATGACCTCTCAATACTATATTTGTTATTAATATATCTTTAAGTTATTATAATTTTGTTTGACATGCATTAGTATAAATAAAATCAATATCCTTAGAAATTAAAACAAATAAAGGTGCTACAATTTTGTTGAAATCTTTAATAAAGCTATGGTAATAGCCAACATGATCTAAGAAACTTATAACATGTTTTTGATTTCATGGAATTGGCAATCCCTTGATTATACTAATTCTAGTAGGATCTAACTTAATACCTATGGGTGAAATGTGGTGTCTAAAGATAATACCTTCAGTCATATGTAACATTTTTTATGACTCAAGGAAACTAGTTGTCTTGACAACATTGGAGGAATTTCTCAAGATTTTGGAGGGCTTCATCATCTATTTCCCATAGACTATAAATTCATCCATGTAGATTTCAATACAATCATGAGATAGATTAGAAAATATTCTTAAGATAACCCTTTGAAAGGTGGCTAAAGTGTTGCATAAATTGAATGAAAGTACAACATATGCATAGGTACCCCAAGGACATGTAAAGGTAGTCTTATCTTGGTCCTTAGGATCTATTTGAATATGATTATAACCACTAAATCCATGAAGAAAGGAGAAGTACTTATTTTCTACTAGCATGTCAGGAGCTTGATCAATAAAAGGGAGAGGAAAGTGATCTTTCATCATAACAAAATTTAATTCCTTATATAGTCCACATATATATGCCATTTACCCCATTTTTTAGGTACAATAATAAGGGGTGAAACCCATTAAATATCATAAATAGAATAAATAAAATTTGCATCTAATAGTTTTTTTTAATTTAGTTTTGACTATGTCTTTAACATCAGGGTTCATTCAACATTGTGGTTGGCAAATGGGTTTACACTCTTCCTTAATGTAGATATGGTGGGTACATAAATCTAGAGGAATTCTTATCATATCATGATTATCCCAAGAAAAAGTTGTTTTGTGTTTTAGGATCATGGTGACTAGCTTAGTTTCTTATTGAGGTTATATCTTGTTATTGATATTCAAGGGTTATATTAGAAAGATTTCCATTTGTTTGGATAGAGATAACATGGATTCTACATTACCTAATAGTGGGGAATAGCTGAAATGGCATGGTAGTAGCTGATGAAAGGTTCTAATATCTCTTGGAGCATCAGAGGAACCAACTTCAGGGAGAATGTTTGTGAGATGACATGGTATACATTGTAATAGATTATATTTTTTTGAATCCTCTTGATAAGTGTTTTGTAAGATATGAGAAAGGATTGTATCTTCCTCTTGATCTTTCAGGGATATATTATGGTCAAGTGTGCATAAATTATACAAAACTTTTTTGTCATCCACCTCTTTTATCTATGGAGGTTGTTCTATTTCATAGCAAGGTTTGGCTAGTGGGTATAACAATAATTTCTTGGTGTTATTACCACTTAAAATAAACATATTCCCTGATCTCAAACTGATAAAAGTATCAATTGTAGCTAGCCATAATGGTCTTCCTAAGATAAGTGGATATCCTTCTAGGTTGATCTTAGGTTGTAGGATGATGAAATCAGCTAAATATTTCCATGAATCCATAGTGATGACTAAATCTTCAATCATTCCTTTTGTTTTGACTATGGATCTATCAACCATTTACATACTTATAGGTGTTGGGTGAAGTTTTTTTAGTCAAATTATATGCATGGTTTCCATAGTCATAAATTTATAGATGCTCCTAAATCAATCATTGTATTAGATATGAAATTTAAATGATTTATGACATTAACTACATGGTTTTCAAGATCATAATACTTAGGTAGAACACCATTTCCAAGCATAATGCCCACAAGTTGTCCAACTACTTAGATAGTCTTGGGATCCTTCTTTTTATGACTAGGTTTATTTAAGCATAGTTCATGGAAAGCTTTGGTGTAGTAGGAATATATTTCATGGGTTAAAATAGTGGGAACTTGATATACATTTGTTAATTATCCTAAGAAATTAAATTTAGGTTCTGGATCAAGGCATTGAATGTTCAATCTTTTAGGGAAAGGAGACTTTGTAAACCCTTCTTGTGTTGTAGTATAACTTGTTTTAGGAGTAATAATGGGTTTGAGTGGTTGTAGATTAGTATGAGTGTCTGGAATATTCTTAGGAGGTTTGGTGATCATAGGTGGGGTGGGTTGTGGAATAATACACCTTGAACAAAGGTGGACTTCATTGATATATATAGTGTAAGTTGGATATTTCATTATTTTGGTGGTTTGTGTTGGTTAAAAAAATTATTGACGGGGTTCTGTATAGGTTGGGAGGGAAATTATGGTTGTTTAAGAGCTAGTTATATATTTGGAATCAAAGCTGGTTATTATTGTTATGGCTAGGGGGATTTACCATTTTGGTTGAATCAGGGTTAGTTAATCCCCCATGGTTGATGTCATGTAAGGGATGAGACCATTACTAATTCTAATTTTGAGTTTTCCAAGGCTAGTTTTGTGGGGGTTGCATTTGCCAATTTTAGGGTGTCTAATGCTGAGTTTAGGGTGGCTACCAACTACTTAGGGCTTGGATGTTTAGTTGTGACCAATTATAGTTTTGGGGTTGCATGTTTATCTAAGAACTTGATTCATATTTAGGAACAACTAAAAATTGAGAATTTAAAAATTTAAAGTTTAGTGGCATACCTTGTTATTAGGTTGAGGTGACCATTGTACTCATTGTGATATGTATAAAATATAATCTCCTCCACCAATTTCATGTAATTCTACTATCTCCAGATCCTCCTCTATTATGATGGCCACTTTTACTCTAATAACCTAATATTGACAATCTAATTTATTCTTCTAATAGTCTAAACAATAAACTATCAAGGCTTGCTCTATTTCTTCTTGATTTTTCCTCATGTGAAATGTATCTAGTTGAGTAGCCATATGACTAATGATATCATGTTTCATATCCTACATCAAATTTCTTACCTTAGTTTTTGAGATTTCATTTGTAGTTGATGAAGGAATTATCTTGCTACTGTAGATTTTGTTCATTACTGACCTTAAGTAACTCCTACATAGAAGTGCTAGCTCATAAAATGATAATGTTGAGACATATCCTCCACTCATTAGGTTTAATAACTCAAAGCAATATTCTCTAACTTATTTCAAGAATATTAATTTGATGGATTCTATGTCCATTATAATCTACTTAGATTTTTGTAGGTTGAACATAAACCATTACATGTAGTCTTATAGTGATTCATTCTCCTCTTATGACATATTGAAGATGTCATCCCTCCTATAGTTCATTCATTGAAAAGAATATTAATATTTGGAAAGAAACTTATCCTTCATTTCCTCCCAAGTGGAGATTACATCCTTCCTTAATCCCATAAACCTTCTAAGGGTTGTATCCTCGAGTGTTTTCAAAAACAACTTCAACTTTTTAGCATCTTGATTATAATTATAGCTGTGACATAAGACATCAAGCTCAAAGAGGAATGTATTTGGATATTCACTTCCCTTTCCCCTAAAATTAGGAAAGGTAGAATGAGGGATATTCCTTATAAGTGAATTCGCTCAAGGGTGTAGATTCTATCATCCACTCTTTGAATTGTTAGTCAATATCTGTAATCCTTGGTGCTTAATAAATGAAAAGTTTAATATTTTTAAAGGGAAAAGAAGGTTTCTTATATGGGGATGAAGGAGTGTAAGTTTTTGCAGATTCTTCCAGCTATACAATAAAGATCTTGTATAATTTAATAGATTCTATAGGTTTGATGTTCCTCTTAGGACATAAAAGCATTTTAAATGCTCTATTGGAAAAAAGTTTGGGTGAGGGTGGAGGGAGATGAATGCTTTAACAAATGGTGTAGAAGGGTCCTTCTTACGGGTTTCAAAATCATATTCCTCCTGATTCTTAGCTTGTGCTACCAGTACAACAAAGAACTATTCTATCCCTAGCTCTTTAATGACAACTGTGGATTATCTTTAGGTTTTTCCTCATGATCTTCAATTATTGTAGGCTATAAATCTATTCCAATAAAAAAATCTACCTAGGTAATCTTATTCTCACTGCATAAAAATTAACCATTTTTTTTTGGCCTACCTTGACCTACACAGGGTTAGTACAACACATGTTTTTAGATTTATTACTAATCTACTTTTTCAAAAATTGAAACTTATGTCTAGAAAGTAGGAAATGTGCTATGCCCTTAACTTATAGTGTGTCAAGGGATATGTGTGGCCAACTTGTGGATTACACATCTTCATATTATCTTGTTGCATTTCTTGATGTTCTTAGTATGGTCGGCCTATGGAATAGCCATGGCTAATTAGAGTATATATAAGAGGTAGTGGTTAGTATTTTAGCATCATATTGTGAATTCTATTCTTATTGCATTGTTGTGGAGGTTTCTCCCTCGATATGGCTTAGTCATAATATTCAAGTATTCTAATATTTCATCAATTATTATTGTGGATCTACTTATATTGCTCTTAATTATACCATATATAATTCTACTATTGCAAATCATCTAAGTAATTTCCTTACAAGTGGTATCAGAACATTGATTTGGACAAGTTTTTGTAACATATTTTTTTGGGATCTAGCATCCTGAACACCAAAAGGTTGAAAAAACATAACTTGTGATCTAGGAATAACTGATTTTTTTTGTCATCACATTTTTATTCATAAGGTTTTTTTACAAAAAAGAAAAAAAAATTGATTTTTCTTACCTTATGCAAATTAGCATTCATTGGATTTGTCTTTGTGAGATGATCACAATGGTATATTCTACTAGTTTAATTTTTTGGGTAAAATTTTTTCACCCTTGTCCACACTTGTAGTAGTTGGATTCATCTTGGTGAGATGATTGCAATAGTATATTCCATCAGTACTTTTTTTCAAGGCCAAAACCATCCTAGGGTTTGTGTGTGGCTGGTCCAAACACTCATGGATGTGACAAAGGAAAATAAACTCCAAAAACTCCTTAGAAGGATGACATGGAATCTAAATTTTTTGATCTATCTATTTTAGAGGTAGTTCAACAATTTAAGATAGAGTTCCAGGGCATGGTGAAAAAAGATAATTTTAATGTATTTTAAGGGGACATTACAAGTTTAAGAGGGGACTTAGATAGTGTGAAGGATCAATTACAAAAAATATCTAGGAAATTAGCCAACTTATCAGCTCAGCCACTATAAAATAATATTCCACCACTAAAGTTTGGTTCTCCTACTCCAAAGAATACCAACACCAATTTTGGGCCTAAGATGATGTTTCCAAGATTGGATCTACACAAGTTTGATGGTAATAATCCATTCACTTGGCTCACTTAAATTGATTTTTTTAAAAATCTACATAAGACTCAATGTTCACAAAAAGTGTTTATGGCCTCTCTATATCTAGAACCTCAGCCATTCATTTGGTATCATTGGTTGTATGCTCAAAAGAAAAAAGGGTGTCTCAATTTCATGGTTGGTATTTTTTGAGGAGTTGTAGCTCCACTATCACAATAATATCTCTAAAAACTACTTGATTCAACTAGCCAAGTTGTGCCAGACTGGGGTTGTTAAGGACTACATTCATCAATTTTAGAATCTCTCCTTATGTGTGACAGACATATCGAGGAAAATATGACTAACCTATTTTTTGGAGGCCTCAAATATAGCATCTAATTGGAGGTTTGCATGTTTCATCTTAGTTATATATTTGATGCCATACCAAGGGCATGCATGGTTGAGGAAAAAAGAGATCAAACAAAGACCTTTCATTAATGTTTGTGAACACACGTTGCCAACACTATCATTTCATTAGTCTACCAAATTGACACCTCATCAAGTGGAAGAAAAGCATTTAAAAGGTTTGTGTTTTGGCTATAATAGAAGATGGAGTAAAGGGCATTGATGTTTTGAAAAGAAGTTATTTTACATTGATGATTCCAATGAGGAGGAAGAAGATGAAGAGGCTTTAGGGGAAGGGTTAGAAGAACCTGAGGATGAATATGAAGATTTTCAACCTAATATTTCCTATCATGCAATTTTAGGCATTAGTACTCATCAAACTCTAAAGGTGGTGGGGTTTCTAAAGAAACAAAAGGTGACTATGTTAATTGACTCTGGGAGCACACATAACTTCATCAATAGTAAGTTGGTTACTCATTTGAATTGTTTCATTTACCCAGCATTAGACTTTTAGGTCATGATTGTAGATGGTGGTATGATCAACTATTTTATAAAATATCATAGTATTAGGCTTGCTATGGGAGACTATTTATTAGATTCCCTTATGTTTTTTATTCCCATGGGAGGTCCTAACATTATTTTGAGAGTATAATGGATCACCATTTTAGGCACTATTGAGATGAATTTCTAGGAATTATTCATGAGGTTCCATTTAGAAAGGAATTTTGAACTACATGGATTATTGGCTAAATCTCCACAATTGGTTAGTTCCCACCAGATGATGAATATTCTCAAAAAAGGTGTACAAGGTTTTGTGTCACACTTATTTTCCATAGAGGTTCAACCAAATAAGGAGTCTATGCATCCTTATTTGAAAAAGTGTTGGATGACCATTCTGTTGTTTTTGGTGATATGACAAAATGAATTCCTCCTAGTCATGCACATGATTATGCCATCAGACTCATTCTAGTAAGTACACCACCCAATATTAGACCCTACAGGTATCCCTATGCCTAAAGGAGCAAAATTTAAAATATGGTACAAGAGATGTTAGAGGCATGAATCATTTGACATAGTCAAAGTGAATATTCCTCCTCGATGGTCATGGTGCAAAAGAAAGATGACAATTAGAACATATGCCCAGACTACATAGAACTCAAAAAATACACCATCAAAGATAAGTTTATTATTCAAATAATTTATGATTTATTAGATGAATTACATGGTACTATTTATTTTACCAATTTATATCTTTGCTCTATATATCATCAGATTCACATACGTAATAAGGACATACCTAAAATAACTTTTAGAACTCATGAAGGCCATTATGAATTTATGGTCATGCCTTTTGGCCTCACAAATGCACCATTTATATTTCAAAGTTTGATGAATACTATTTTTAGGCCATTTTTGAGAAAGTTTGTATTAGTGTTTTTTGATATATCCTCATCTACAACAAAAATTGGGAAGACCATTTAAAGCATGTGAAATAGGCACTTTTAGTTCTAGAACAACATCAACTTTATGCCAAACCTTCCAAATGTGCTTTTATGTCTAAGAGGTGCAATACTTGGGTCATATTGTTTCACATGAAATAGTGAATCTTTATCTTAAAAAAATACAAGCAATGATGGAGTGTCAGGTTCCCAAGACCCTTAAGAACCTCTATGGATTTCTAGGGATAACTAGTTACTATCATCAATTTGTCAAAAATTATGGTAGTATTTCAACCCCCCTCACCTCTTTGATAAATAAAGACTCATTCAAGTGTACTAATTCAACTACTTAGTCATTTGAGTAATTGAAAATGGTTATGTGCATAACTCTAGTTTTGGCTACTCCTAATTTTTCTAAAACTTTTGTTGTGGAGTGTGATGCATCAAGATATGGCATGGGGGTTGTACTCATGCAAGAAGGAAGACCACTAGAATTTTAATGTCACCAACTTAAGGGAAAAAATAGGCTCAAACTAATATATGAGAAGAGATGATGACTATTCTGCATGTAGTAAAGTAATAGAGACCATATTTGATGGGTCGTCACTTTTAGGTAAAGACTGATCATGATAGCCTCAAATATTTTTTGGAAAAACACTTGTCATCTAAAGACTAACAAAAATGGGTAAATAAAATGTTAGGATATGGTTTTTAAATAGTTTATAAGAAATGAAAAGAGAATGTGGTGGTAGATGCCCTATCTCAGAGGGATGAATCAATTGAGGCATTGTTATGTGGCAGGAAAATTGGCTAGAGGAAGAAGTATTAGAATGGGAGAATGATAGTGCTACCATTGATTTGATTCAAAATATTCAACATGGTTCTAATGATTCTAAAAAAATTACATGGATGGGTAACACATTATCATATAAAGATATATTATACCTTTGTGAGCATTCTCTTCTCAAACATAAAATTCTTCAATAACTTCATGCCTCTCCACTTGGAGGACACTCAAGATTTTTTAAAAAAATATCATAGAATCAAGCAAGATTTATTTTGGGAAGGACTCAAAGGGGATGTTCAAAATTATGTGGATTAATGCATGATATGCCAACAAAATAAAGGTGAAACCATTAAGACCCCAAGTCTTTTTCATCCTTTATCCATCCCTAGATAGTGTTGGGAAAAGGTTTTCATGGATTTCATTACGGGGTTACCAAAGTCTGAGGGTAAAATTTTTATCATGGTAGTTGTGGATTGACTTACCATGTATGCTCATTTTTGCTCCTTATCATAGCAATTTATTACTAGTACAATAGCTTTTGTTTTTCTCAATATAATTTAAAAATTGCATGGCACTCCAAAGATCATTTTAAGTGATTGAGATCCCATATTTACTAGTAATGTTTGGAAAAATAGAGGTATTCAATAAATGTCTCGAAGGGTATCTTAATTATTTTATTTCTGACAACTAGGACAAATGGGTTCAATGGCTACCACTTGCTGAATGGTGGTATAACACTTCTTCCAAGATGTCTCCATTTATGTAATTGTATGGGTATCACCCCCCATCCCTCACTTTAGTTTTGATAGTGCATCCAAATGTTTGAGCTATTGAGTAACACAATCACTATCAATAGGAGGTGTTAGTCAGTTTGCTTGAGAATTTAACAATGGCAGAAAACAAATAAAGCAACAACCTGATCAACACCACAGTGAGTGGAATTTTGACATAGGTGATTGGGTCTTTGTGTATTTTCATCCATATAAATAGATGTCTCTGAAGCAATATAAAAATGATAACAAGATATCACCTAAGTATTATGGCCCTTATAGGATCTTGCAGAAAATTGGTAGTACAACTTACAAGTTAGAATTACCCTTAGCCACTTGTATACATTCACTATTCTATGTATGTTGCCTAAATAAAGTAATTGGACATAGATTTCCACTCAAACTAAGTTACCTAAATTAGATGAAGAAGGTAGAGTCATTCTAGAGCCTAAAGAGATCCTTCACATACGCACTAAGTAACTACAAACTAGAGCCATTAAGTATTATTTGATCAAATGGAAGAACCTACATTTTGAAGATGCAACATGGGAAGATGAAGCTTTCCTACAGAAAAATTTTGGTTATTCAACATTGAGGACAATGTTGTTTTTAATGGGAGGGACTTGCTATGCCCTTAACCTATAGTGCATCTAGAGATATGTTTGACTGACTTGTGGCTTACACATAATCATATTAGTTTATTACATTTCTTGATGTTCTTAGTATGGTCGGCCTATGGAATAATCATAGATAAGTAAAGTATATATAGGAGATAGTGGTTGGTCTTTTAGCGTCATATTATGAATCTATTCTTATTGCATTATTGTGGAGGTTTCCCCCTTGAAGTGGCTCAATCATAATATTCAAGTATTCTACTCTTTCATCAATTGTTGTTATGGATCTACTTATTCTACTCTTAATTTTGTCATATATAATTCTAATATTGTGAATAATCTAAGTAATTTCCTTACAAAATATAACTAAGAAAATAGTGAATTATTTTAAAAAACAATAAAGATTTAGAAATAATTTTTTTTATCAGTCTTGTAGATATAATTTAGTTATAACTTCCCCAAAAATGACACAAAAATAACAAGCAGAATTTTAACCACCAATTAAACTAATGTAGACCAATCTTTGAATGTACAACCTAATCTTAAAAGATGGGGTAGCTACTTGGTTTATAAAACAAACTAATTCATTAATGATTAACCTAGAGAAATTTAGCTTTGATAAGATGTCAACACTATATGTGAAACATTTACTCATTGAATTGCATCAATTACAAATAGGAGCGCACTTCCATAAATAAAATTACATGAACTGAAAGTACTTATAAGTAAATCACACTTATAGGAAATGAAATGAAATGAATTAAATTGAATTTGGTGGAAGGTTCCTCTAATAAAATAACAATCATTCAAACTTATTTAAATAATGTAAGAATTAATTATAATATTTAGCTCACACATATGCATAATTCAAAGGAGAGAAATAAATACTTACACACCATTTCTATTGACTAATCCTATAATAATTAACTCTTAATTTTTATTTCCAATCCCCCTCTTAAGTTTTAACTCTTTTAATTCAGAATATTGATTTCATTCATAATCCCATAGCAATTAAAGTTGATATAGCAATGGTTAGAAAGATAACTATTGATAATAATATTTCTATTCAAATTTAAATTTTATATTACTCCATTATTCATGGCCTAAGTCCTTGTTGCATTATATACAGAGGTGGCCATCTATTATTGCCTAAAAAGAAATGCTAAGAATACAAAATAGAATTAGGAATAAGTTTAATCTAGGAGAACATTGCCAATTATGACTATAGAAAAATAGAACATGGGAAATTATGTTTGAGATATAATAATAATGGAAGTTTGGTATAATGAGGAAGATCCATTTCCATCTTACTCAACCATAGACATCATATTTTGACATGTAAGATCCATTCTCCAAATTATTCCATCTTGGGTAACAACCTTATACCGTTAAAACTGTTACAGGTCAAGATAGGTTATTGGTAGTTACTAGGGGTTCAATATGGCAGTCTCTAAGTATCTCCAAACTCATCACTTAGTTTGTATGGATTGTCATTACCTAGAGCACTACATAATTGCTATAAGATGTCACTACCTAGATTACTATGGGATATAACTACACAAAATTGTTGCATGCTAGTCATATTTACTCATATTCCTTGAACACATAAATTATAAATAAACCAACATAAAAAATATAACCATAACACATCTTAATCACAAAGGAAAACTATTTCATTCATATAAACATAGATAATATATGCATCATATTTCGTAGCGCTTTAATAGGAAAATATACAAAGCATGGATAAAGAGTTTTAGCAAGGGGAGGTTCAAAGATAGGTTTTTAGGGGTTCAAAATGCAAAAATTACATGAATCATCACCATTGGAGTATATACTACCAAGTTTGAGAATAACGGTGACATTTAAATTGAATAAGAAGGATTCCCTTCAATATATATTGATAGAATCTAAAAAAATCAATGATAAAAGATTTTTGGTATCATATAATCAAACTCAAGATAAAATATGTCAAAAATCTTAACATGATAGACATATTAAGGTCATTAAATTTCAAGTCAAAGACAAAGTGTTACTATATGACAAAACATATAAAACATCAAGCAAGCTAAAGTTAAGATGGCTTGGGCCATATATAATTGAAGACATATTGGATTTAAAAATAATAAAATTGGGAATGATTGTAGGCACAATCATAAAAGGGTTTTTGAATGGAATCCAATTGAAACTATATACCACATATAGCTATGGTGAAATGTGGTGAAAAATAGTAATGGAACTTAAGGGGTGACACTATCCTTCAAGCTAAGCAGGTCGGGTGAGGGTATTGTGGTAACTTATTCCAAATGTATAATGTTTCAAAGTATAATATTGTACATAAAATAAACATTAATAATGTTTTAAATAAGGGAGATGTTCAAATATCACAAACAACATAGGGCCAAGGGACAAAATTAAATGGACAAGTTCAAATGTTGAACATATACAAATAAGATCTCATAGAGATGTTCAAACAATTACACACAAGGTCCAAGAGCCATAAACAATAGATACACAAAATGTAATCTACTATATACAATTAAATAACATCAATGGAACACAAAACTAAAAATATAGTCTAAACCATGAATATGTAATGTGATAATATCCTCATAAATAACATATCCATGTAAACAATTATAAATAAAATGTTAGAAAAGATATTTTTAAAGATTTTATAGCTCAAAATTATAAGAGTTTAGAATGATAACACCTACATATATTATCACTTTCAGATAAGATGTTTTAATTTAAAAGGCTACTAAGTAGAGGCAAGTCCAACACCTTGATCCTTGTAAAGTTTGTATGTCCTGCATAACACTCATGAATACCAATGAAATGCATGTGTGATAGAAAAATAATATGGCATATACCACTCATTAGATAAATAACATATTAAAATGATGTAAAATATATGTCTAATCATGCTTAGGTCTTGATTTTGAAATTTTGAAAATTTTGGAATGTTTTTGTATTATTGCATATTTATTTTTTTTATAATTTTTTAAATTTAGAAATTGAAAAAATAGATAATAGTGCCAAGAAAACTTTATAAAATAGATTAAAGGAAATAGATATGAATAATTCATGACCTTAGCCAATGTATGGTGCACTAGAAATGATGGCATGGTCATGTATGGGCATGATGCCCCCATTATATGTGAGTTGTTATTTTAGAAATCTATGGGAGACTAGAAAACATATGAAAAGGATTGATTGTACATATTATTTTCATAAAATATATAATTTTTGAAGTTTTAAACATGGATAAGCAATATAAAATATAATGATAAAGATTTTTCATGATTAAACATTGATTTTCATAGTGCAACTGATTGAAAAAGCTAAAATTGGAAGTATCAAGGCTCTGTGTGCCATGTTTGTGGTTTTTGATTGAAAAAATGAGAAGGAAGGAATGTCAAATTAGGGTAAGTAATTTAAAGGACTTTAACTCTACTTGAAAATTATAATCTTGGTATAAAACTAAATATTTGACATTATAGATTGTGAAAACAGGAGAATACATGGCAACAAATGGCAAGATTGACCATGGTTTTGAACTATTTAGATATGGGAATTGAAAAAGAATATACAAGAGGATAAAATGTAAATAAGATCCAAGGGATTATAATAATTTATTTAATGATGAAATGTGCAAAAAATAGAAGAACATGATGCAACATTCAAGAACTATGTACAATCATAATTTTGATTTTTTGAACTATTTGAAATGTTTATAATTTTTCTTAGAATATTTAGAAAGGTAACAAGCTAAGAAACAATCTCATTAGTGTGATAATTATTAAAATATGTGAGAATTTGTATATGGATTACTTATCTTGAATAAAATGTGATATATGTGCATGTATTAAAATCCAAAAATGTATCATGTGCCTTTATCATGATGTTACCAACTATCTTGGCTTGAATATTAGCTAAAGAAATGTTTTCTATTTTGTGCCCTTCTTATATGGTTTATTTATTTCTTGGATTTTTAACAATTTCACTTTCATGATAAAATGTATCATATTCATGATCTTTACCCAATGTTGAATTTATGCCTCTCATCCATGATCTGCCTAGTTTTGCATTGTAGTCATTTGAGGTGGTTTAATGTGAAATATAACACAACATGTTTTTTATTTAAGTGTGATTGGTATCTCAATATATTCAATGAAACATTAATGCCTTGAAATGTTACCCAATTTTTTTTTTATCATACCCAAGATATTGGATAAGTTTCATGCTACATATATTATCTTCTCAAAAGGATGCAATCTCAACATTAGTACAGTAATTGCCATCTATGAGGGGGTTATGAAACAAAGGATCTATTTATGATGAATTATTTTTGGTTAAGTATTTTGAAACCCCATTCATATCCTTAGATTTTTTAGTTATATATTAATTTTGAACCTCTTTTGTTAGGAATTATTTTTTGAACATGTTATTTTTGGAGAACATTTGATGGTGATCAAATACCAAAGTTGAATGTGAATTTGTTCATCAAAATAAAAACCAATGTGTGAACTAGTAGAATCCATTTTCATAATTTTCAAATGGATTGTAATATGTTCAATGTAGGCCCTACTTAAACTATCACTTCACCTTAAATAAATACTAGAGGCAAGTTTATTAGGTGGCATAACACTGAAAATAAATGAAAATTTATGTAAACCCTAGGACAAAAAATTTGAAACCCTAGAAGGTTAAAACCCTAAGGGGAACTTAGGGTTTGATAGTTCTCAATCAATAAATAGGTTCACCAAATGTTTTATCTGAATTTGAATTAAATTATGGTGGGTTAACCCTAATTATGATAAATGGAATAGAATAAAGTGGAGTATTGAAAATGTACTTTTAAATTACATATTGAAATTAAATGAATGAAATAGATGAAATGAAATGATTGAAAACAAGGTTGAATATGAAAATAAATTAAAAAATTAGATGTTTATATTCTCTTGATTAATTGTGTTGACTGATAGAAAATTAGAACAAGAAAGTAGGAACAATCCCCACAAAACCCCCAAAACTAAAACTAGTAGAAGAGTAAGGTTAGAACCATCTAATTGATGTCATGAATATTTTAAAATCATGATGCAAACCTGAAATTTTTGACCTTATTATTATGTTAGTTTGAATATATAGGTTTCTATAGAGATTATTCCCCCTTTCTTGGTTCATTTTCTATCGGTCAACATAGTTAATCTAGAAAACAAAAATAGCTAATATTTTCTTTTATTTTCATAGTCAGCTTTGTTTGTAATCATTTCATCGCATCTATTTTAGTCATTTACTTTGAATCTATTATTTAAAATTACATTTTTAGTACTCTGATTTATTCTATTCCATTTATCATATTTAGGGTTAATCCACCATAACTAATTTAAATTTTAGATAAAACACAAATATCACACAAAAAAGTGATGCAAATGTCACACAAAAAAGTGGCATAAATAGATACAAGTTTAAATCACATAAGATTGTGAAATATTAAATTTGTGTCAATTTTCAAAATATTTGGTAGTGTCACCCAATATGGTTTGTAATTCCCATAATTTAACATTAAAAGAAAGTGATGGCAAATAAAAATCAAAGAAAGTGGCACACCAAATTTAGCCTAAGAAGCAACCCATGGGTTTTTAGGTTGAGGGGAATTTAAATTTATTGTTTATAACACTTGGTGGGGGTTTTATAGAAATATAATAGGAGCATTATATATTTTCTTCTTCATGTCAATTTTTAGTTTTAAGTTAAAAAATTCATTGTTTAGATGAAAATTTGTGAGACCCACCTTAAGTTTTAAAGTGCCACTTCTTAAAGGCCTAAATAGAAACACCCTCTTGTAGGATTTGAACCTTTGACCTACTGGGTTAGATCTAAATCCCTAAAATGAAGAACATGTTGCTTATCATTTTGCAAGCAAGGATTCAATCTAGACACTTAGTTATGTTTATATGATTAGAAACTCCCTAGATTGATCTGGTTGAATATTTTTATATATTAATGATAATCACTTAATTTATAAGATATGATTTCTTGGATTAGTTAATTTATGATTCTATTCATTCAAATTTCATGCATCATTAGGATATCATGT
This sequence comes from Torreya grandis, assembly GCA_037957365.1. Lineage (NCBI taxonomy): Eukaryota > Viridiplantae > Streptophyta > Pinopsida > Cupressales > Taxaceae > Torreya > Torreya grandis. Next base: position 2,269,127 of record JARHVA010001212.1, on the reverse strand, counting down.
TATCAATATTATTCATGAGATTTATATAAAACTCCTTGCTCTTATTTCGATCTACAAGTTCTAGTGTTGAGAAAATACCTTACACGCCTCTCTGTGACATATTTCATATGTGTTTTTGGCCTTATTCAATTCTTGATAGTAAAAATATTATTAGAGAGAGATCTATATCATTGGTAGATGCATTTTAAGGGAGATCTCTTTACTCCGCTATATTTAATTTTTAGTTATTCTAACCACTTTTTAATGTGTAATACATAAGTGTAATGTTATTTAAGTTAATAATGCTTAAGGATTTCACATAGGGGTTTTCTTCTCTCCAAGCCATGTATGCAACACTTTATTGCTTTATCTTTTGGAGGAGTGTGAACAAAATTTTATTTCTGTCTCATCTTCCTTCACAATAGTGTCATGTTTAATCACAAGCTTCCAAACACATGTATTTTATTATTTTATAATTTATTAATTGATTAAAAAATCATGATATTAACATTTAATTTTTAATTTTTAGCACAAATGTGGCACTAATATGTCATACAAAATGGTTTTTTATGGCCCAAAATTAATGAAAATTTGGAACAATTCTTTTAAAAAATTCACACAAATAAAAATTATTAGTTTCATCATTTTTGCACGACCATTACAACACAAAAACTAATTCAAATTCCTCAAAGTTTTCCCACCCAAAGCATAAAAAATGTTGATTTATGACATAAATTTTACCCTACTCGTGGCACAAACTACACTTCATGTAGTAGTGGCAAAGTTGATGTGTATAAGGATTTTTAGATGCATCAAATTAGTGTCAAGTTTGCATCATAAAAGGTTGATGACATTTTTGTACTTTTTGTGTAATAAAATAAATTTAAAAAAAATAACAAATTTATATCAATTTTGTGTCGACTTTATATAAATTTGTTATTTTTTTCAAATTAATTTTATTACACAAAAAGCACAATATATATATATATATATATATATATATATATATATATATATAATTTTTTGGGCATGCATGGTTCTTTGTTGGTTGAATTTCAATGTCCTAATGGACATCAAAATTATTTATAGGATAAAGATGGTGACAATGTTTTAATTTTTATTGTAGCATAGATCTATTGAGTAATAATACACATTTTAAACACTAAATAATTATAATCATACAATGATAATGCCAATGTCACCAAGTTCCAATTTGAATCTAAAACTCACATCATCATGTAAATAATGTTAGTTAAAGGAGGAATTATGTATAATTCTAAGTACACAACCCACTATAAAATATTATATATTTTCAACTATTATATACCTATATTTCACTAGTACAAAAAGAGCAATATATGATTAAAAAAATATTAAAAAATGCATATAAATGATCAAACATGATCACGTGACCATTAGTAGTTTATTTCCAGTCATTTATAACGTGACTAAATTGATGACTAAACCAATTTTAGTCATTTATTGGTTGTTTTAATTGATCGATTTGGTAGTATATTTAGTTATTAATTGCTATAATTTGGTCATTTATTTAGTCATTTTTATTCACTAATATATTTAATCATTGATTGTTATTAACTGATCATTTATTTAGTCATTTTTATTCATTATTCCATCCACTGGTAGTTTATTTAGTCATTAATTTTAATCATCATTTTGATCAATTTGGTAGTATATTTAGTCATTTTTATTCATGCTATTTTCATTCATCATCATTGTGATATAATCCTCATTATTTATTTTGAGTATACTGAATCTAAGAAAATCAATATCACACGAGGTAGCCTCAATCCTTTAAGGCATGTTCTCACATGAGAAATCCAAGAAATCTCTTTCACATGTGCTGCAATCATTAATCATCTTGAATTTTACTAAAGATTGGGTGTGGGCTTCGAAAGCTTCCAAATTTTTTGATTCAATTTTTAATGTTAATCCTTGGTGGTAATTCACTTTGGTCTGGGTCCCTTTTCAGTCATGCAAAAATTTGGTGAAGCTTTAATAGTCATGGGAGGAGAAAGAGTCAGAACTGAGCTGTTATCGTGTGATGAAACTAAAGTGGATGATATGCTCTAGAGTATATGTTATGAAGGTGGAATTTCTCATTTTCTTGAATATCTGAATGGATATGATGAGAACATCTCCATTCAATTTGATTCAAGCTAGAAGTGTGACTGTAAAGTTTAGGTTGGAGGTATAGAGTTTATTTTTGGTGAAGAGTCGATTGCTAAGGCCATAGGTTTATGCTGTGAAGGTAGAAGATTGAAAAGACTCACCAAAGTTCAAGACCTGTAAGGGTTAAAACAATTCTTCATTGAAGGAGAAGCGCTAGTGAAGTTGCAGGGAGGCTTTGATAAAGAGAGATTGTTTAACCCTTAAGATAAGGTATGCTTCACCATCATGAAATATTTTACCCTTGGAGGTCATTTTAAGTGATTTTATCATTACCATTTCACTCTTTTGAATCACTTTCATCACAAGATATTGGTTAACTTCCCCTTCTTCCTCTTATCATCCCTGGAGATGTCTGTTAAGTCTATCCAAAATTCCTTGGAAAAAAACCTTGCTACCTCTGCTATTCTACTCCACCAAGGTCTTATCTTCAAGATTTATCACCTTCACCTTGCTATGTGTCCCTCTAAGCCTTTAAAAGTGTAAGTTTTAGATAGTTACCATGATAGTGACACTGATGATCACATTCCGTTGAGTGTCATATTTGGTTCCATGGGTCCCCATGGTTCCCTAACCTTTTCCAAGAACCTTGTTCCCCCCTCTTCAAACCTATCCCCTAAGTTTGAAAGCTTTTCCTAGCCTCTCAGGATAGGCTCTATTTGTCCCTCCCTGATAGCTATAACTTCCAAATCCCTCGACACTTCTAACTCTCTAGCTTTTGAAGGGCTATAGGAGCTAAAAAATAACCCTTCCTTTTTTGGAAATAAAAAGAGGAAAATCAAATTTTTGGATAAATTCTAAGAATATCAATCAAGGAAAGAGTAAGAACAAGAAGTGGTGGGGGTGGAACCTTAGAATTTGGCTAGTGACAATGAGCACCTGGAGGCCTAGGTGCAAGGTGAGGAGGCTATGGAGGGAAGGTCTGGTTTTAAATTTTAGAGTTGCATGGAAAGAAAGTCGATGAATATAAGGTGATCCAAGAGACTGACAGGGGAAAAAATTTCATTGGTAAAGACTGTGGATGATCCCTCTACCTTGGGTTAGGGGGAGGAAGCAGGTAAATTAAAATATAAACTCAATCTTGATCAGCAATTGGAGAAGGAGGGAACTAGTTATTTTAAGGAGCTGAATGACTCCACTTATGATTTTTACAAGGAGGATTTCATGGATACTAGTGAAGAGGAGAGCCATATTGAAAGGGAGTTAAATGTAGTGAAGAAGGGTTTGCACTCCCTTCAGAATAAAATGAAGGTGCTAACCATTATTTGCTTGAAAGTTATCCACCATATAGCTTCTTCCCTGATGATTCTGTAAGACCTCCCAAAAGAAGATAAAGATATAGAAGGAAAAATTGCTAGCATGGAGGACCTTCTCAAGTTCATAAAAAAAGATTGGAAATATTTGATCAAAATTTAATGTTTTTGTTATAGTTAATCCCTAATCTATTTTTTGTTTCCTGTTTCACTTTTGTCTATTCACTATTTTTGGACTGTTAGTGGCCTTTGGCCTATTTTTTAGCCCCTTGGGATTTTTTTACTTGGGCTCTACACCCTCTTTGTAGACTTATAATATCAAAAACATATAATCAATGTAATTGTAAATGCTCACATCTTGAAAGAATAATTTTGAGAACCTTGAGTATGTATTATAAATGATGATTATAGACACCCATTACTCTATTTTACTTATTACATTTTGTAGCTGGGGGTATCTTTTTGACTTCCATTAGATGCACAAGTAGTAGTATAGATATTTTAAATATATCTATCTAAAAAATGTGGAGATATGTCAATTATTTTAGACTCCTATTTTAGATTTGTCACATACCATACTGATTAAGACTCCATTAACTTCTTCATTAATTTATAGATAACAAGAGTATGAAAAAATTTAAGTCATAATATTAAGTACAAGAAAGATAATTCCAATTAGGTTGTAGATTGATTAAGTCACCTCCAATTAAGTAATAAGAGTACCTTAATATAAGGCACAAGAAAAGTATCTCCAATTATGCTAGAAACTAATTATGTCACTTCCAATTACAACACTAACAATAGTCTTAAATTCATGTGGCTATGAGACTTTTAAATGGCCCACGCTGTATGGCAGTGATCCTTAATTTTATTCATAGACCACATAAAATGCATAAATATTATTTTTTTCAATATGTAGAGCATGAATATGATGAATCCATGGATATTTCTCATGAATCAACATTTACAGCATTAGGGAATATAACTTACTCTAATTTGAAACTTAGGATGAATTAATAAATGTTTGGATATTAGATATAGGTGCCACAAAACATATGACATAATGATGAGACTTCAAAACTTATGACATAAAACATAGAAAAACATAATCAATCATTCATTTGCACATAATGAAACAACTATTAAGAAGGAAAAATACTAAAATTTTATTGAGAAAAGGTGTTATTAAAGCAGATACAAGACATAAATACATGTCTTTGCTTTGGAAAATATTATAATACAAAGTGTGTTTCTTAGTGCTATGACTGAGAAAACTAAGTTACAATGCTTTTTTATTCTTACACAACTCCAAAATAGACAAAAAACACTAAGAATATCCCTAAACATAAACACATTCAAACTATTGCATAAAGCAATGGGCCAAGCTGTGTAACAACTAGTACATGATAAACATCAATTATGTCATTTTTTTCAAATATTTTAATGGCCACTATGTGAAGGTCCCTTCTTTCTCTTTCAGATAGATAGCTCCATCTAGTTTATCTTCACAAGCAAGGGGTGTGTTACTTATGACCTTTAAAATATTTACATTTTCATCTCCTATTGCTTTCAATTTGACTCTATGTACAATAGATAGTGAGTGAATCTGCCCAATGCCCACAACAACACCATCAAATGGATCCAACACCTAGACTTTATCCCCTTCTTGGTGTTTATCAATAAATGTCTACAAAAATAAAAACAATACATATTATATTGAGATATAAAACATTTTAAGCATGAAGAATGACAAACCATTGGGATAGATAACTGACAACTATTATATTACCTCAACTAATTTAGTGCAACTATGATGATTGTGCTACACATTCTTGTCTAGTTCATCATAATCACTATCAATATCGACAATTCTATTGACATCATGAAGGAATTTTTGTTTTCCTACATCTTTGATAAAATTTCTCTACATGTGGTTTAACTATTACGTAAAAAAATATACAAAACATTCAATAGTCAAGTAAAGAATGCAAGCTATAAATTTATCCAAAAGAACATTTTTTAGATCACTATAACAATAAAGAAACTGGGTTGGATTATCCTACACTCAAATTTCAATAATCTAGATATTAAGAGGAATTTGTATACATAATTAAAAAAAAAAAAGAAATGATATCAATAGAGCCTCTTACCTCAGCTAAATCTATGGATTTATGCTCATTCCATGCAGAAATTATAGGTTTGATGGAGGCAACCAACTGCAAAACTTACTGAGTGAGACCGAATATGCAACTCATTACCTATTGGTACCTTTCCTCTGAGTTGACATGATCTAGAGAGGCTCCTAATAGGCATTTAATAGATGTATATGAAATCTCTATTAATTAACTAGATTTCTACTTCATCCCACTCTTAGATTTACTAGGTCGATCTAGTGCTACCATATAATTGACAATATCTTCTGCACCTACTTCTCTATTATTATTTTCCACTTAAAATACAATGTCAATTTTAAAATGTAGTCAGTTCAATAAAAATTCAAAATAAATAACACAATGTAAATTGAACCAAAAAGTGATACACTTACTGTAAATTTATCCATTTTGGCCTACAATTTGCCTTGGCCAAATGTATATCTAGCCTTCACATTATCTCTTACTCTCTTGGCTCTGATACTCTTTGTCAAATATTCTTCAGAATGCATACTTTCTTGCATTTATTCCCACTATTTGAGAGATAGAGTGGAGTCTAACCTCTCTTTTCCCTCCATGATTGTTTTTCTACAATCGTATCAAAAATTGTTCATCAAAATTCTCATCTTTTGCTTGTAATATTTTTTAGAGATTTGTCTACTAGTAGTCTCAAAAGCATTTTCCATTTTTGTATAAATTTTCCACAGTGTATGGATATTACTCTACAAAACTTGATTTGAAAATATCCAAATGGGCCCTACATCTTACACCCAACTCGGAGGCCCACTTTGCAGCATTTGGCCTAATGGGCTCACCATCTCTCAATACCTCAATCAAGAATGGCTTCTTGCCTTCTAGTTTTCTTACTTTTGCATTCCTCTTTATAGATATATACAAATCTTGAATCAATATTTATATTTTCACAAATGTAGATGCATCTTATATTAAACCAATACCAGTATTTTTGGCTGATCCACTAGTTCCATCAAAAGCTCTAGATACAATAGGTGCACTCTGAGGCACAACAAATGCAAGCGGTATCTCTTCATGACTTTCATTAACTGGAACTTCATGCTCCTTGGACACATCAAGTGTGGCATGAGTAGGTAGATTAGTACTAGTCTATACATATTTCACTTCAAACATATCCTTTAATGTTGAATAAATCATCTATAGACCTATTGTTCCTTTGCTTTAATTTTTTTCAATAATCTCTCTTAAAATTTGTGCTAAGAGATCATCACGATGTTTCACATAGCCATGTGCTATATCAGACTACACATCACCATGTGTTATATCAGGTTGCACATCACCATGTGCTATATAAGGCTACACATCACCATATGCTATATCAAGCTGTACATCATCACAACTATTATTTTCACCAACTACATTTGTTAAATCACAAATGTGTTGGCTTTTATGAGATGGTGGCACTGTATCTTTTCTTTCCTTTTGTTTTTTCTCCACATTTTTTTTGCACTCTTTTTCTTACTTATAAAACAAAAAAATATATCATATTATGTCTTATATACATAAAGATCTTGCCTATAAAATTTCATTAAACACTATTAAACAAATAATATAATACTTAGTGGATTTACAACTTGCCTATTTGTCAAACCAAGACATGATAAATATTCATTATTCTTGGCCACTTTTTCTCTATGAAGGCAATCATAATCTATTAATAAAATTTCAGCATTATGATCACTATCATCAACTAATTTTTTCCTTACAGTCCTTTTTCTCATTTCATGAAGTCCAAATAAACAATAATGTATAAATCAACAAATTGAATGAGTAAAACTTTATTGAGTTCATAAGTTTATAATTGTTGACTTTCCAATCCACTGATAAATACAAATGGAAACTTAAAAAATAATTTAGATTATAGATTAAAAAGAATTTGTAGTCAAAAACCAAGATGTTTACAATTATAGGTATCAGAATATCAATATGACTATCCCTTGTTTTAATTGGATATTGACACTTATGAAACCTGATCACTCCTATCTGCTTCTGCTTGATTTTCTTCCTCATCCTCATCTATGACATGTAATACATTATCTCTCCCAATCTCTTCATTGGTAATCAAAATCTATTCTTCAAACACTCCATCATTATCTTCATTCACTTCTTCGAATGTTTCTTGTAAATTAACATATTGCCCATCAAACATTATATCGATAACTCCCATGAATTTTCATTTAGAATGAGACTCTATTTGAATGACATACAAACATCTTGGGATTCTTACATCATCAATTAGAAATGATTGGTTCATTTGAAGAGGGGAAACATATGGCTCATATGTCTTTGATAAAAATTATCTTGTGTTTACGTGTACAAATCCATACTCATCAAATTGTACTGTGAATGGTCAGATCCACTTACATTTTAATAATATAGGAATATTTTCACCAAAATCCACTTGAATAATTTCTTGGATGAATCCAACATAAAAGGTTTTCTCAGTTTCATGAAGAAATGCAACACTAACAACACAATCATAATTTTTCTTTCCTTTGTCTTTTTCTTCCACTGTTAAATGACTACCATAGGCCCACATTCCACTAAAATTCATAACCCATAAATGTGGAGATTGTGAAATCTCACTTTCCTCCATGGTTATATCTTGACCTTATTCTTTTACATCACATACTGCATTAGCAATCCATTCTTCAAATTTTGGAAAAGAATCACCTCTAATCAAATCATGACATCTTCACTTTTGAGGTTGATGTTACATCCAATCTTTATTCTCTTCTTCATATTTTCTACATAGAATATTAACATACAAATAGTAAGATTAATAATACAAATGTGTAAATGCAATTAAGTAAATAAATTATTATTTAATTTTTTTTTACCTACGCCACTTATCGAATGAATATGTGTTTTGAATAATGTAGGCATGTATCACACTTATTTCTTGATGTGATAGCTTGGAATGACATCCATTGCCTTCTAATACTTCACCTACAACTCTCTCATCTTCATCATCTTTCCATACATGTTGATTGACATTTTAAAAATCCTTCATATATTCTATGCAAAATCCCATGGCCTCTTGCATTGAATATTGCTCAGACATGTTGCCTTCTGGTTTTGCCCTAGTATGAATATTTTTTTTCAAAATCTTCATATATCATTATATAGGATACATCCATCTGATTATTACTGGGTCACAATGCTCTAGTTCATATTGTAGATGTATCAAAAGATGCATAGTAATGTTAAATATTATTGGTGAAAATTATCGTTCCAATATACAAAGGAATTCAACAACCTCCTCCCTCAAACTATCAAAGATTTAAGGATTTAATACATGTAAACTCATTATCTTTAATATTAGGCCCAACCTTGTAATTTCCAATCTTGGCACCTTTGCCAAACTTGATATATTTACTATAATAGGTAAAATATTCTCGATTATGACATGATAGTCATGGGTCTTGAGGCCTCTTAAGCCATTAATGTCAGTTTGGATTTTAATACTACTACTTACATATTCAGTGGGAAAGTGAGTCTAAAACATCAACTGTAATAATTGTGCTTGTTGTTCCTTTGTCCAGACATAAGGAGCACTTGGTTTTCTATATTTTTCATCATCACATTTTTCAACCCAAATATTTTGATGAATATTTAGTTGTCTAAAGTCTTCACGTGATGAAATAATATCAAAAACACCAAAAAGAGTTTCTATAATAGCATAAGCTATATTTTTCTCAGTATGCATAAAGTCAACAGTATGCCTAATGGCTATATCCTTAAAGTATGGCAACTTATAAAATATACACAACCATTTTACACTGTTTTCATTACATGGATCATATGTACTACCAAAAATCCCATCATTTTCAATAAATGACATTCTTTTTTGTCCATTCTCAACAATGTAATCACCCGTTATTAGCAATGGTGCTTCATGATTCTCTTCTTGACCATTGAAACATGTTTTTTGTTGATGATATGGATGATCCATTTTAAGGTAATTATGATGTCCGTAATAAATACACTTATGAAAAATTCTTGAGTGCCTCACAAAAGCCTTAAAGTTTCAAGCAAGACATCCATGGTATCCATGAACACCGAGACCAAACAATGTGCCATATGTAGAAAGATCATGAATCATGAACAATAAGGAAGCTCTTAAAGTGAATTTGATTGAATGACCATCCCTTAAAGATTGAATTGCTTCAATTCCTTTCCATAATTCCATTAGCTCATCATATAATGGCTCTAGATAAGCATCGATTGTATCTAAAGTCACACTTTTATTTCTTGGTATAATCAATGATAACATTAAGAAAAATGGTTTAGTTGCTAACCATGGAGGCAAGTTATAACTTATTAAAAAAACTAGCCAAGTTAACCATTTAGTACTTTGATCTAAGAATGGGTTCATGCCATCTAGAGCCAAACCCAACCTTATATTACATGGATATTAAGAAAAATTAGGCCATCTGTTATCAAATTTCATCCATGTCTTAGAATCAAGCACATGTTATTTTCCATTAGTGCTCTTATTTTGGGCATGCCATTACATAAGTTCAAAAATGTCTCTGCACCTATACATTTGGAGTAATAATGGGATTATCTAAAAGTGGCAAAGAACCTTCTTAAGAACCACAACTGATTTCAACCTTTGTCTATACCTTGCTTCATGAAATTTTAGACATTCACTCTCACTTACAAGATTATTGCAAAATAATACACAATCATTCACACATGTGTGGATGTTTTCATACCTTAAGCCTAGCTTAGTGATTTTCTTTTTACATTGACTTTATTTTGTTGGTAATGTGGATTTAGGTGGTAACAATGAACTTAATGATGCCAATAAATAATCTACACTCTCATTTGTCCAACCAAACACCACTTGTAAGTTAAGAATTTAAAGGATTATTGTCAAATGACTTAACTTGTAATTAGCATACACAAGCTTTAAATCATCCTACATCAACTTGGCCCAATCATCATTTAGACCCTCATTCAACATTCTATCAACTTCAAACCCTTCATCTAACATTGTTGCCTCTTCATCTATGTTTGGTGCCACTTCATCTATGTTTGGTGCCACTTCATCTATGTTTGTTTCCTCTTCATCTCTCACACTTTCCAATTCTATCATATCTTCATAATAATTATAATCTAAAGGGATTATACCACTATGCCCATATCTTATTATCATATGTCGATACATCAGATTTATTTTCTCACCTTTCCACCAAGATAGTCAACCTTCGAAATTGATCCATCTGTAATGTTACACAAAGATATAAAAATATTTTGGGGAAAAAATTGGCAAACCAAAAGTTCAAGATTTTTTGAAAATATTGAGAAAAAATCAGATTTTTAAACAAATGTAAAAAATTGTAGACTAAGAAACAAAAACTATTTTTTTTAAATTGAAAGACATTTCCATAGTAATAGAGTTATAGAGAGAAAATAAAATAGAGAGTTTAACTAATGATTTATAAAAAGTATATTTTTGTAGTTTATATTCAAATTACTAATTGCATTGCATTACACATCTTTCAAACTCAAGGCATTACTTCACATTGCATAACTAATAACTAGATGCTGATAGATGACAAAATTTCAATTACAATATAGTTTTTACAAAGTCAACCTAAGTAGTTATGCAATTAATTCACATGGCATAACTAAGAACTAGGAGTAGCTTCCAATTGCATTTGCTTATCATGGCATTCCATGAGACCACATTTCTTTGAGGCATTTTTTCAAACAGTTCACTGCATTGTCTATGCTACCACATTTTTCATACATGCCTACCAAAGCATTTTATCAAACAATTCATTGCTTTATTGTTATGGAAAAAAGCCTAAAACAAGTGCTTTAAAATAAGATATGGATGCTTGGAAAAAATCTATTAAAGCATAATAGTAAGCAATAACATATACAAGGTAGTGAACTAGTTGAAAAAATGCCTCAAAAAATATGGTCTCATGGTGATTGAATGCCATGACGATCCATAAAAAATCGCTTGTCATGGCATTCCATCACCATGAGACCACATTTATTTGAGGCATTTTTTCCAAAATTCATAAAATTCATCCTAGCAGTCCATATTCCTTTTACAATTATTCCAGGAGTCATTCATAATCATCCCATATCATGTCTATGTGAAAGACATTTGTATTTTGATCATTGACGTGTTTTTTATCTCTTACTACAGCCCCACAGTACATGAAAATAGCTTTGGTGGGTGTGCAGGAACCAAAGGAAGTGAAAAGATAGTTACTTCTTCCCCACAACATGCAAGAACTTCACTTATGGTGTTGCGGTATATAGAGATGGGTTACCATGGCCCTACGACAGTTCAGAGAAGGTATTACAGGCTAGCGATAAGTGGTAATAGTTATATAAAATATGTCCCATACTCCCACCATAGTTAAATCTAATGATTACGGTGATATGGTAAATAGTTAAGGGATGCCAAAGGATCTCAGAGTCTTACAATGGTCAGATTAAAGGCTGGTGGTAATGCAGTATGAGGTATAAGGGGTAACATGTATCCTACAATCCTGCCATTCGTAATATATGAGACACATATTTTATTATTTCAATAGTCTCATCAATTTTATTATTCTATCACATAATGTCTCACTGTTAAAGGGTAAGTCAATGGACATTAGTCACCCAAACCCTAATATATATAGTTAGAGAGATTAACTCTCTAGAGTTTGTACTCTATATTTTTCATATATTTTTATTGACACTCTAGGTCAAAAATTTAACTATAGAAGGTACATATGAATCATAAATAATGAATTATCTACTCAAGAACCCATATTAGGATCATTTTAACACATATCATAGCCCTACGCCAGTTCAAAGAAGGTTTTGTGGGCTAGCAATAAGTAGTAATAGTTATATAAAGTATGTCTCGTGCTCCCACCATAGTTAAATCCAATGCTTACAGTGATATGGTAAATAGTGAAGGGATGCCAAAAGATCCCATGGTCCTAAAATGATTAGATCAAAGGTTGGAGGTAATGTAGTATGAGGTATAAGGGGTAACATTTATCCCACCATCCCACAATGATGTGTATCAAGGCTTTCAGGGTGGTGATAAGTAGTGAAAGATGCAGTATAACCATCCATAAGCTCTCATGGTCCCATGATAGATGTAAATAGGTTTGTAGTAAAGTATTAAAGTTCAAAAGATCTAATACATGTAAACTCATTCTCTTTAATATTAGGCCCAACCTTATAATTTCCAATCTTGGCCCCTTTGCCAAACTTGATATATTTACCACAATAGGTAAAATATTATTGATTATGAAATGATAGTCATGGGTCTTGAGGCCTCTTAAGCCATTAATGTTAGTTTGGATTCTAATACTACTACTTCCTTATCCAATGGGAAAGCAAGTCTGAGACATCAACTATAAGAATTATGCACAATGTTCCTTTGTCCAAACATAAGGAACACTAGGTTTTCTATATTTTTCATCATCACATTTTTTAACCCTGAGATTTCAATAAATATTTAGTTTTTGAAAGTATTTATGTGATGAAAAAATATCAAAATCACCAAAAAGAGTTTCTATAATAGCATAGGCTATATTTTTCTCAGTATGCATAAAGTCAACAGTATGCCTAATGGCTATATCCTTAAAGTGTGGAAACTTATAAAATATGCACAACCATTTTACACCACTTTTATTACATGGATCATATCTACTACCAAAAATCCCATCATTCTCAAGGGTCAGTCAATGGACATTACTCACCAAAGCCTTAATATACATAGTTAGAGATATTAACTCTCTAGAGTCTACACTCTCTATTTTTCATATATTTTCCTTTACACTCTAGGTCAAAAATTTAACTATAGAAGGTACATATGAATCACAATGAATGAATTATCTACTAGAGAACCCTATTAGGAGAATTTTAACACATACCATAGCCTCGTGATAATTCAAAGGTCTTGCAGTCTAGTGGCAAGTGGCAATATTTATATAAAGTATGTCCCACACTCTCACCACAGTTAAATCCAATGCTTGTGGTGATATGGTAAATAGTGAAGGGATGCCAAAGGATACCACAATCCCATAATGGTTAGATCAATGGTTAGTGGTAATGCAGTATGAGATATAAGGGGTAACATGTATCCTACCATCCCATGATGATGTGTATCAAGGCTTGTGGGGTGGTGGTAAGCAGTGAAAGATGTGGTATAACCATCCAAAAGCTCCCACAGTCTTGTGATAGATATAGATAGGTCTTCCAGTGATGTGGTAAAGTATTAAATGCTAAAATGGCTATATCACCACCCCATAGTGGATCATTGATGCCCACAATTAAAGTACCCACCCAACCATTGGATTGAACCAAATTAATAGTTTGTATTTGAAAGACTTGAATGTTGAGATTTATCAATTTCATAGCATGAACCAGAGTAATGGCAAAATGATTAGCTTTGTAACAAAATAAAATTTAGAATTTCTCTATATTTCATCATTCAAGCAAATTCAATGGTGATTTTAGATGATGAAATCAAGCTCTGTTTGTATACTTTGACCATATTCCAACCAGGTAAGTCTACCTCATAACTCACTTCATAAAAGTTGGTATTTAATTTGTGCTTTATTTTCAACTGGTTTGGTAGAGCAAGTGACTATCAAAACCCTAGTTCAAACTATGGAACCTAAGAAATTTGAGTCTACAAGTAAGAGTACTGAACCCCCTATTCCCAAGAAGTGGCCCCTTCAATAATCACCATTGGACATTTTGCCAAATTCAGTTGACAAAGGGTATAAGAAACTATTCAAGGATGTAGTAGAGGGGTGTCGGGATGATAGAGTCCCTATCTCAGGATGGAACCTTTTTTGGTATTTTTGTGAAAAGAAAGATGGATAGGGACCAGTTGTAAACCCATGGAATTTGAATTTGGCTAATCATGTGGTGCCAAATGTATTCATTGATGTGGATTTGATCAAGATATTGGCACAACACTATCATTCAACCACCAAAATTGTCAGGTTGCCAAATGGGTCACCATTAGTGGCTGTGGACAAAAATGCAATAATTGATTACTTCATGCTCAACAAATAAGCCCTCACAAAAGTTAACTTGAAGAAGAGTGAACAAGAATATACCAGTCTAAGAAATACACATAGGACTGATGAGTTACCCATGTACATGAGGAAAGGGGCCAACAATAGAAGGATTTCAATCCTAACCACTTCAGTTGAGCCTTTTTCGATTGATGACTTTGTTGTGTATTTCAAAAGGACATATTTTTATTTGTGTTAAGTGTTAAAATTGATGCCCAAAATATAATGCCAATTGGCATAATGATGATGGCCATGAGAATATAAAGCCTAGAGGTTAATGTTGAGAATGATTTTGCATCATTTATTGAGCAAAAATTGCATGACAGATTTTTAAAAATAAGGGAGAACAAGATACCTATGGAGAACAGAAGGAATTGGCCCAAAAGGATGGACTTGAGCATGATTGATCAAAAGGGATAGAGATTGCCTACATAATGATGGTGTTACAAATGGGACACTCATTGTCAGAATAGTAATTATGTTGTGTTCCATGATGGTTTTTTAGTCATAATAATGAATTCCCTTGGTAGCCTTTTTCCTAGATTGACCAAAGAGGTCAGAGAAATGTTAATGACTCTTGCTCATAGCCAGAATAGGGTCATAAACATAAATTTGATGATTGGTATTTCTTTCTTGACCATACTATAATTAGAGTATATGGGTGCACTCAACCACCCCATGTGTTGCCAAAATTTGTGCCAAACAAATTTTTTTCTTGAATTCATGTGGCAGATGCTCTGGATGGAGAAAGATGTGATGAAAAAACAAAATAAGGGCACATTTATTATAGATTTCACTATGTTTAGTGAATGGTACATTGGTGTAGTTACCTTAGAGGAGTTGTAAGCCTATTTGAAAGTTAAATATTCTTTGAAATCAGGGATAGAAAGGGTTTGTGATCTGGAGGGTCACATGAACTTTGTTAGACAATTCATCCTTACTAGTATGGGGATATCCCATCAAATCAATTTTGATGAGGATGTGATCATAAATTGTGTCACTTTTCAAGAGGCATATAATAGGAAAATAAAATGGGAAATTTTGAAGAAGATTGAGGATGGCAAAAGAAAATAAAACCCTAATTTTTTAGGATTTTTTGGTGAAGAGGAGGACCCTTTGAAAAGAATAGATTTGATAATTGATAATTTTGAAAAAATATATGAAAAGTCTAAGAAGCAACCTAAAAAGTCTACCAATCTCTCTATCAAAAAGCTATTAGGATTTTTGATTCAAAAACATGGTCTAGATGTAATGTCAGTGCAAGATCCAATTGTTCTTGGTTCACCACCTACCAAAAGGTAAAAGACTGATGATGTTTCTCCCCTGGTTCCATATGAAATGACTGAATAAGTTGGTGACTCTAAGGAGGTGTCAAATATTTTGAGGCATATGGGAGCGGAAAAGGAAGTTGATCAACCCCTTGTTGGTCAAGAAATAAAAGCACATAAACCAAAAGAAAAAATGGATGAACAGGCACAAGGTGAGCTTGAACTACAAGAAGATGAAAGGATTATGGCTTATATGAGGTTCATTGAAGATGATGATTTCATCAATACCCTATAATTCAAAGATTTTTGGCTCAAAATGAAGATGAAATAATTTGAAGAAAAGGTGGAAATAAATAAAATGGGTGCTGATGAATCTCAACATGATTAAATTATGACACAAACTTTTAAGGATATGAAAATTGATGAAATAAATGTCAGCCTTGATGAGGCTAGACAAATGGTTTTGAAGACTAATGTACTGATCATCCTTGGCCTTGAATTGAAGATCTTTTTTTTGTTATACCAAGTGATAAATCAAGATGACCCCATGATGGTTTTTGAGTTTGATTATGAGGATGGTGTCAATGGTTGTGGGTTTAACCCAAAGACAAAGACTCTAGCAATATGGGCCAGATAGAAGAACACCAACAAGCTAAGACTGTTTGATGTAGTCCAAGAGCTGAGGGGAACTACTATGGTGAAAACATTTTAGGATACATTAGTGCTTGAAGCTTCCACCCTTAATGTGCACTCTGCAATGTTTACACAATCTACTATCAATAAAATGGAGTAAAGATTGCTCGACTATGAAAAAACTCAAATTGAGATGAATGATGAAGTGAATAGGTTGTATTTGGAAAATGTCAAACTAAAGCAGAAGTTTAAGGGTGGTGATTCTCAAAGCCAAGCAATTGTTCCATACAAGACCCTATGCCACAAATAACTAGTGATAGTACAGTCCCAATTGATAAGTTAAATGCATTAAAATTGAAGTTGGAGAAATAAATTAAATATTTGAAAAGAAAAATGAGAAGATAAAGGATGAGGCAAAATTGAAAATCTTTGAGGTGTTTGAGAAGATTTTGGAATACAGAGTAAAATTGGTTGTTGATAAGTTGAGAGATGTGCATGAATGTTATTCTTCCTTGTCTCAAGCCATTGATCAATTGACGGTCAATCTTTCTATTTTGGATCCAATATACAAGAAATGGAAACCTATACACCATACATTGCTAACATTATGAAAAGTAGAGATCTAGGTGCTCTAACCTCACTCAAGCCAATAGAGAAGATAGTGGAAATGATCTTGGATGAATTTTAGTATGTGAATGGTGAGAGGCAAAAAATGCAGGGAAAGATTGATTCTTTTAATACCTTCAAACACTAGTTGATTCCTTCCATTTTGATAGAGGATGAAAATATGAAAGGTTTTGATGTATGGAAAAGTGAATATGGTCAAATAGTTTCTCAAGTCATTGATTTCTTGAAAAAATATCAAAACATCAATATTCTTAGTTTTAATGTCATTTTGGATAGAGTAATTGCTTTGGATGCTGGATATACAAAGTTCATCATTGATGTCAAAGTGTTGTTGGACCAAAGATGGAAATATGTCCAGGCCAACCTACTCCAGATCTAAGAATATAAGTGTCCTAGTGATTTCATAGTGTACCAATGGGAGAATTGATATTTGACAACTGAAGAATAAGCAGGCCAAGTATGCAGAGGAGTAATGAGCATCAAGCTGGCATCAACATGGCACCAACAAATATTGGATGTCCTCTTGTTTTGTCTTTTTCTTGTTTTTATGCTTTCCAATATGTATTCAAAATATATTTAGTGGTATTTTTAAGACTTGTCAAAAAGTATATGTTGTAATAGGTCATATTAAGGGGTGGGTATATGAAAAGTCATTTTTTGGAATGTGAAAGGCCTGAAGCTTGTAGCTTCCTTAACCCCTATAAGAAGGAAACCAAGACCTTCGAAAAGCTTTCTAAGAATTTGTAGCTTCCCTAGGGAGAAATTTTTAGAATGAACATAAAACCCATAGGGTTTTTTTGTAACAAAATGAATTTTTAATCAATATTACAAATTTTTGTAACAAAATGGAATGAATATAAACTCCCCATGTGTAATAATTTTTTGAATCAATACTAATAAAAAAATAGTCCCCTAAACTGCCTATACAGTTTTGGTACTCAGTTGCC
Source organism: Torreya grandis (assembly GCA_037957365.1). Taxonomy (NCBI): domain Eukaryota; kingdom Viridiplantae; phylum Streptophyta; class Pinopsida; order Cupressales; family Taxaceae; genus Torreya; species Torreya grandis. Next base: position 2,250,988 of record JARHVA010001212.1, on the reverse strand, counting down.
TATGTAACTACTGTAAGTCACCAATCAAAAGGCTATATATTTTGTGTTTAATGTAATGAATGTTTTGAATTACCTTTGAATTCACTATAGATGGCATCCCCAAATATGACTTCATGACAGAGGGCCTCATCAACTTAAAATTCTTTATAGCAAACTCTAAATTCCTTGCTTGCCTTTTTAGAAGTCTCCAAGTCTTCTCCAAACAAGCTTTATCACCGATACAAGTCATTGCTATAACCCAAAACACCTTAGTGCCAAGATAATTACCAACTAACAAAATGAGGAAATGTTCAATGAATACACTCTAACCAGATTTTTTTTAAAAAGTTTCATCTAATTTATATTTGCATGAGTAACTATTTAGTCATTTTTATTTGTATGATTAAATTATTTTTTAATCGATGACCAAATTAGTCATTTATTTACTCATTTATAGATGAGTTACAAAAAATTAGTTGAATTTAGACATTTTTAGTTGTTGTGACTAAAATTTTTAGTCATGTAGTCATTTATTTGCCAAATTCTACTAATGTTTACAAGAAAACTTCCATGCCATTTGGGGTTTCTATTATATGTTCATAAGCATTAACAAAATAAAAAATAAAATACCCAATGTTAGATTTTATATGGTAAATTTACTCCAAAATTTACACCCAAACCATGTTTTAATTAATGTTAAATAAGGATTTTAAATAGACACCTCAGATCCCATCTTCATTGAAGTGTTTTCATCCCATACTTATTTGAGATGCAAGAATACATAAAAAAATAAAAACTAGGGTTACATTGTTAGGGAATCATTAGTTTAATGTGTTTACAAGCACTATAATAAAAACCATAAAAAGCCTAATACAATTGAAACAAAAAGACCTTCACAAGGATATATTATTTTTTATTCCAAGTTGTCATGTTCTTCCATGATATATCTTTGTGTCCCTCATTTTTTTTAATAATGGGTAAAGGTGGTGTTTTTCAAGGGCCCAAAACCTTGTATAAAATAGAGGATGAAAGATAAAAAATACTATCAACACAAGAAAAAGGGAAGAAATAAGGTAAGTGATCGTAAAATAAAAAAATTGTCATGGGAGTGGTAAACAACAATAAACAATAAGACAACTTACACATTAAAATTATTGAGGGTTCTATCCACTTCTACTCCTCTTACATAAACTTATTATACACTTCAGTGTCTTCTCTACTATGATCCTTGGGAATATTGTATTTATTACCTTGAATCCTACCACTTGTTAAAAAAATAATAAGAAACCAATCTTATATTTAAAAAGGGTCAATTGAAGGAGGTGTTTCTATGGATTAAGTATTGTTAGCTCAAAGTAGTTAGATTGCAACTTATCAATGGTCAAAAATATTTTATTCGGTTATATTTTTAAATGAAGTTATTGAAAGAATTTTTTTAATGTACTCAAAGTGCATTTTAATATATTATTTCATTTCAAGATAATTTTAAACAAAAAATTGAAGCTATTTATGTCAAATTTATGTCAATTTTGGTTGAATTTACATCAAAATTTGAAACCCAACCCAAATGGAAACACAATTTGCACCATATGTAGTAGTGTGATAGTGACACATTGCATTACATTGGATTATTTAGTTGAATTGCATTTTACTTGATAGGTTGTATTAGATATTATGTACCATTGAGGGAATTGATAAGAATTTAGTGCATAAATTCCATGTTGACCTTGAATGCATGCCTAAAAATACTTTTCATTATAATTTGTAATCTATATATCCTATTAGGGTTTCAAGATGAAGATAAATTTCCTAGTGATCAACATGAAAATTTAAAATATTGAGTGATGTTTTTGAAACACTAGAATAAAAAAATGAGTCATCAAACATATTATGCATGTATGATATCTCCCAAAAATGTGGATCACATAGTTTTGATACCCAAAAACGTGTAGTGCATTAATTTGGGGAGGTGATCAGGTCACCATGATTTTTTTGGGTTCTCATTGTATTGTAACAAAACCCTAATTCAATTTTTATAATTTAAAAACTATTACCAAATTGTCTAAAATTAAAAATACTTATTTAAAACTTCACTTTTTCATTTGTTACTCTAGAATTAGAACATTAATTAAGTTTAATTTAATTATTTTACATCTAATCAAGCTTAAATATATGCTCAAGGGTAGATGTATTACATTTTGATGTTTTGGATGAAATAATTATAAGGTATTAAAAAAATTGATGTTTTATGAAAATGAATAAACATTGAATAGAATATCCAAGCGTATAAGAAACACCTAAAATATGTTCATGTTTTACCTTATTTTTTAATTTATTGAACCTAAATAAGATACAACTAAGGATTGATTTAGATTGTATAAAGCATATCAATAAAACATGAATATAAATGTAAAAGACAAAATATTATTTGAATAATTGCACTTGCTATAAATAAAATGATCAAAAGGATTAAAATATTTAGTGTGTTACTATTTTATATAGTTTTGATACTAAATCCAGGTGATTGAAAGTGTTGGAAGTAGACTATGATTTGTTGGGATCAGGGAATGGGTATTTAGAGCCACCAAGATGAATCTATCAATATTTGGATGCCTACACCAAATGATAGCATTTATCCTTTGTTAGATTATCTATGTAGACTACGCCTCTTTGATTTAGTACAATCCTCTACACCTACATGTAATTCTTATCTACATGTGATTTCAAGGGCTTGATCTATGTCCAGTACCCATAAACCTCTCATTATCTTTAAAACTATAGGTCCACTTTTAACACTAGGTTGAGGCTTGAAAAATGGTCAAGAGTTGGGTTGAGCTCATCTCAACCATTCCATAATAAATGGCTAAGTGTTGCCTATTCGGAAATAATGGAAGCACACAATTGATTACCAAGCAACTTAACATGTGGAAATTAACCAAAATACACAAGTAACTAGAATTCAAAAATAACATAGAATATGAGAGACAATACACAACTTGTATTAAAACTCTTCCAGAAGGAAATACAACAAAGAAGATTGCCATAGTTCTTCTTCCTTACACACCTCTAGGGCTCCCACACCTCTAGGGCATAAACAGTAAATCTTCCCTCAAAGCTCTCTCTCTTACGGTCCCAACACACAACTCAAACACAGAGTTGGTGTTCACCTCCAACCAGTCAGTATCCACTACTACCAGTACTCCAGTGCTCCACGCACTCCACAAGTGCTCCACGCACTCCACAAGTACATAATTGTACTTCAAGTAGATCTCCCCTAAATTGCAACAACCTGCAACCCAACTGATCTTAGTTATGGAAGGAACTAACTTGCCTTCCTCTTTGCTCTCTTTCTGAGTACACACTATACTCCAAGTAGATCCCACCTGATCCTACTTCCTGTTGTGTTACTGTCCTATCTGATCTTGCACACCTGCAAATCAATTTGGTTCTGCACGCCTGCAAACCTAGATCATGCACACACATACACCTACAGATCAATGATCTTACTTACCATGTAGATCTCCTAATGTAGCCATGCACACCTACTGACCAAGATCCTACACACTTGAAGAATCCTATTGATTCTCCAAAACCAGCACCCACACTTAGTACTACTGTGGAACTAGGAGGAACACCCTTGCTCACCTCACACATAGAAGGAGCTAACTTAGCTCAACTCAAACTAGAACACTTTACAATATAGCCTATGAGTCTCTTAAATAGATCTCATGCAAACAATAATTAGACATCTAATTACAATAATTAGATATGTAGCTTCTAGTCTAAATTTGGCTCTTGACATGCAAACACTTGGTTCGTTAACTAACTGCCCATAAAACTTGTAGTTAGAACCACACAGGCAATCAACGTTGGTCCCTGTCTGCCTGAAGGGGACCGACGCCAGCCGATCCCTGACTAACATCAGTTTCTCTTCTTGTCTAATCCTGCCAATGTTGATTGGCCTGATTGACGCTGGTGTCTGTGACACTCAACAAACTCTCTGCAACCTCCTCCTCTATTTGCATCAGTGAAGATTTTAGCTCCACAACCTAATAATCTCCCACTTGGAGATAAATAGTGGCACTGTACCTGTACCTATACCCCATCTAATCTATTTCTTGGCTTGTATCCCTCTTCAAGATCAACCCTGAAGACCACCCACCACACAACCTATGGTGCACCTCCTGTCATCCGAGTACCCTGCCACATCTGAACCTACAAACCCATGTAGTGAAGTCCTGACCCTACATAGCATGAATCCCTACTGCTGGTCCCTCTCAAATACCTAAGAACCCACTTCCCCGAATTGGCTCCTAACTCTCTGACAGCTCCCACTGCTTGGGAAAACTCAGGTCTATGCCAGACCTCATGTGATTTTGGACACTAAACTGTCTAGCCCTTAGTGTGCTCCAGCTCTGCATCTTGAACCTCGCCAACACTTGATTCACATCAGATCCCACTAGAGACAAAATCAACCTGTGATCTTCCATGTCTCTCATGCCAAAGAATTTCACTGCTCCAAATTCCTCATGACATGCCACTGAACTAACCTTACTCTTAGCTCAACAAAGCCCTATATGTCTGAACCTGCACCAGGCTCATCCTCCACATACAACAATAGGATAATGTTGTGACCATCATCCACCTGGTAAGACAAACACAATGGTTCTACTAACATTGACTAAAGCCCTGCTTTGTCATCCACCTAGTACCACCTGTCAGCACTATACCACTATTCTACAGCTACCTCAAGACCATATGACTTGGTCTTCCATCTCACGTGTCTGTTCTCTCTATTCTTTAACTAAGGTATCCATTCATCTCTGTGCTTTCTTTCAGCTGGCAACCCTACCAAATCTCTCATTTGGTTCTGCATCATATTCCTACCATGCTCCCACTATTTCCTGGATCCTTCCTGCTCTGCAGTAAGCAATGAGTATAAAGAAGAGGAACAAAAAATTTGATCCTTACTTACCACCTTCAGTCCTCCATATGGGCATTTGAGACTCCTTGATAGCTTGCTATCTGTCCAAAATTTGTTACAGTGACTGACCTCGATCACTACACAGTCTACATTTGACTGACATCAATTTCCATGCGCCTGTCTTGACTACCAACTCTGTCGACATCGATGTCCCTGTTGTCAACATCGGTCCTCCTGACTGACGTTGGTCTTACCTATTGCCGACATCAGTCCTCCTGACCAACATCGGTCTTACCCTGCCTGACATCACCGGCTTTAGTCTGCACATGACTGACATCAGCACCTGTCTATTTGACACCGATTCCCCTTGACCGATGCTGGTACCTGTGTTCACCTGTGAGTGATGACTTTTTACCCGCGAGCCCCTTTGAATCAAAACCCATGTCCAAACTACCCTGCTCAGAAGTATCTAGCCCCATCCACTGAACTCTGTCCATCATCTCCTCCAAGAACACCAAGGCTTTTCAGTTCTTAAGCATGTCAAACACATCTGACTTCCTGTTAAGAACATGCATCTCCTTTTTGCTCATGTGACCAAGCCTACAAAGCCATGTCTCTGCAACAAAAGAAGAATCAGTAATATAAGCAAGTAGATAAAAAGTACCTACTTTCTTATCACTAGCTAATTCAAGTGCATCCACTATGAGAGTTCTTGTGCATCTCTCATCACCCAACTTTTTTGAAGAAATTAGCCACATCTCCAAGCCTGGGACCTGCATGACCTCCTTCAACACCCATGTGTTGGCCACCTGCAATTTCAGCTTCACTTCCCCTTTGCCAATTCTTTGGCCCAGGCTCACCAGCTCCTCTCTTTGGGGCTGCATGGAAAGAGGCAACAGAATCTATTAACCAAGATTCAATTTTATCCAAGAAACATCTCAGAGCATCCTGTGCAACAACACCTGCAACATATGCTTCTTCAGTTCCTTCATGCTGATCTTCCACAAACCAACAATTTTCTTTTCCCTGCTCTTTCTTTCCATAGGACCGTAAGTGACCATTCGTGCTTTTCAATTCCTCCATTCTTAGTGTACTTTCTTCTGCCATTGCTCTACTCCCACTCAATCAAAACCCCCTAAGAATGACCTGTAACCAAACACAAACCTGCTCCCTACAACCTTAGCTCTGATACCACTTGTTGGGAAATAACGGAAGCACATAATTGATTACCAAGCAACTTAACATGTGAAAATTAACCAGAATACACAAGTAACTAGAATTCAGAAATAACACAAAATATGAGAGACAATACACAACTTGTATTAAAAGTCTTCTAGAAGGAAATACAACAAAGAATATTTCCACAGTTCTTCCTTACACACCTCTAGGGATCCCACACCTCTAGGGCATAAACAATAAATCTTCCCTCAAAGCTCTCTCTCTTACGGTCCCAACACACAACTCAAACACAGAGTTGGTGTTCACCTCCAACCAGCCAGTATCCACTACTGCCAGTACTCCAGTGCTCCACACACTCCACAAGTGCTCCACGCACTCCACAAGTACACAATCATACTTCAAGTAGATCTCCCTTGAACTGCAACAACTTGTAACCCAACTGATCTCACTTATAGAAGGAACTACCTTGCCTTCCTCTTTGCTTTCTTTCTGAGTACACACTGTACTCCAAATAGATCCCACCTGATCCTGCTTCCTATTGTTTTACTGTCCTATCTAATCTTGCACACCTGTAAATCAATCTAGTTTTGCACACCTGCAAACCTAGATCATGCACACACATACACTTGTAGATCAATGATCTTACTTACCATGTAGATCTCCTAATGTAGCCATGCACACCTACTGACCAAGATCCTACACACTTGAAGAATCCTGTTGATTCTCCAAAACCATCACCCACACTTGGTATTGCTATGGAACTAAGAGGAACACCCTTTCTCACCTCACACACAGAAGGAGCTAACTTTGCTCAACTCAAACTAGAACACTTTACAATACAGCTTATGAGTCTCTTAAATAGATCTCATGCAAACAATAATTAGACATCCAATTACAATAATTAGATCTGCAACTTCTAGTCTAAATTTGGCTCTTGACATGCAAACACTTGGTTCGTTAACTAACTACCCGTAAAACTCACAGTTCAAACCACACAGGCAATCGACGTCAGTCCCTATGTGCCTGGACGTGACCGACGCCAGTCAATCCCTGATCGACATCGGTTGCTCTTCCTATCTAATCCTGTCAACATCAGTTGGCCTGACTGATGCTAGTGTCTGTGACACTTAGCAAACTCTCTGCAACCTCCTCCTCTGTTTGCATCAGTGAAGCTTTTAGCTCCACAACCTAACATTACCTACATATCTAATAATTTTAAGAAGGAAGTACAATTGTAATTAGTTGGCTCCCTTAGGTGCATGTGTGCAATGGTACTCCTTTAATGCATGAAAATTTTAATTTATCTTTTGACACTTGGAAAATAGAAAATTTGGCTTGGCTTAGTTGATCTAGACTTGGATAAGGCCTTCTCCTTGTGACTAATTACTAAATTATAAATTTCAAGGCAATCCATTTAAATGTGCAAGTGTTAGAATAGGGTTTATTGAAAATTCAAAATGATATAATATGCTTAGACATACTATGTGTAGAGATGGATTACAAAGATGGTTATATCAAACATTAGTAAAGAAACCAAGAAAAATGCATAAAGAACTAACAATCTAGGATAACCTATTCAAATGGGGTATGTAAATGAGAATAAAGATGAAATGAATGAAATAAAATACCAATTACCTTCCCATGAGCATCCCATCATCCATAAGCGACTCCAAATGTGTTTTTCCCCTTGATTTGGTGCTCAAGTCTTCAACAATGGTACAAGGCAAGATCCTCCAACATATCAAGAACACTAAGTATAATCTAGGCTCATGATATGAAAATAAATGCTATGCCTATCAATGAATCTATCCTATTGCAAATAAAACACAATAATCAACACAAAGAAAGATTATGGAGATAATCCTACATTATAAGTTTACATAAATTAAGCTTGGAAATGTGAGTGAGAGGCCTCCTATTTATAAATTTTTCAAATTATTTAGGATCAACCATGACTACCCATATCAAGATGAAGATTTGTGACCATGAATTAATCCAATTATGTAATTAAAATCCATAAATATCCTCATAATGATTTGGGAGGAAGGGGCATTAAAGAGGCATGTGAAGACATAATCTTGATATTTGTTACATTTATGGCTTATGGATACCACCCAAAAAATGACCTCACTTAATTATGTAGTTAATATGAATCAATTTACAATTAATAAATATTCAATTTGATCCATGGAATTCTTACTTGAGCTCATAATTTGGTTATCTTGCATAAGTAAGATTAATCAATTTTAGTGCAATTCTTTGGAAATTGGTGCACAATTAATCAAAATAGTTATAATGTCATATTACTGGGTCATAATTTGACTTAAGAAGAATTAAAATTCAATTTTAGTTACGTATGAACCATTATCCCATTTAGGATGTTGTCGACACAAAATAACACAGGCATGTGACATATGCTTATGAATTAAAAGAAAAGAGTGTTCTAGAGCACCAAAATATGTTTTCATCATTTTGACTCAAAATTATTTGATCAAAGTTAGAAATAATATAAAATGCATTACCCTATTTAAGGATACATTAGCCCATATTGGTACTTGTATATGAAAATATCAAACCATTTAACATGTTTAAGCGATTTTGGCTTAAATTGTGCATTTGAGTGTAATTCGAGTAAGATTGAAAATTTCAACACAAATGGTGTTAAGAATTGGATGTCTACATTTTACCCCTATTTGATAAGGCATAATGAGACATTCATGTGAAGCAACATCTTTTCAAAAACAAGAGTTTCCAAGAAGAAATTGGAAATGACCCATAATTCCCCCTCAAGAGGACATACTAGGATGAAAGAGAGGGATGGACTCTCGAAAAGAGATAGAAAATGAGAGATTAACCCATGGATAAAATTAAATCCATATAAGCTAATGCTTACACATGTTGATTCCATCAATTATCAAAATATAATTAGAATAAAAATGGGCCCCAAAGATGGGGGAATGGGAAGGATACAATCCAAAAATAGAAGTGACACACTTTGAACACAACTAAAGCTAAGGTGCAAGATGCACGCTTCTGAACTGATCAATCCTAAGATAATTTACACACTAAAATATTACCAAAATGAGGGTAAAATTCCATAGATCTTGGAATTATACGAAAAGGAGAACGTCGTCTCTAAAGATATAATAAATAATAATTTTCTCCATTAGAGTAAATATGATCGTGTGATAATCAATTTTACCCTAGTAGGGCTGATTTTGATCACCGATAAAGAATGGTTTGGCTTACCCCTGTGGGGATGATTTAGATTTGTGAACCAGTTCAAATTTTATGCCCCAACATGGGAAATTTGTCAAGTAGTAGCTCAAGGATATAAACTAGTATATAGATTAAAGATGAACAAGTCTAAACATAGATGTAATGATGTAATGCCTTAGATAAAAGACATAAAAAGTAGGCATATGAGAATGCACAAAGTGATGAAAGAGATGAAAAGAAGAATGAAGGTGGCTAAACTATATTGAGATATGTCCTATATCCAAGTACTACCTACATAGTCCAGATGGACCTCAAGCTAATGTAGTTCACCCATTAGATGGAGAGAATGGAATGAGGGATAAAGAAAACTGAACAGGGTTTGATTAAACTCATGATGTATGCCAAGAGATGCACATCTTGCATAGAGTTAGAGTGATAAACCTATTGACCTTAGTTTATAATTGGTGATCTTGAAAGCTATTCATTGGAGTTGTATTGATGTTGAGAATTGAATCCAAAGCACAAAGTGCTTGCTATAACAAAATGAAATTAGGCATCATAAGTATGAGGAAGTTATAATAAAATGACATTTTAATTATGATGAGTTGGTTCAAATGTGAATACCTATAAATAAAGATACTGGTTAAAAAATACCAAGACTAGAGTTACATCTATTTACCTTTAAACAAAAAATAAAATAAAAATAAAAATAACACATAGATAATCCTAGCTTAAAATCAAGATATGAACAACCAAGAATTAAGTAGAAACACAAATGTTTAAAAATACAAATCAAGAACATATTAAAAACATGATATCAAGATATGAATAATCAAGATCCATGTGGACCATCAAGATGTACATGGAAAAAAAACAAAATAATAAGACCAAACAATAAAATAAAAGACTAGGAAGAAATAACCAAAGGAAAGAAAGAAAAAGAAGAGACAAGAAAGCACAACAAAACACAAATAAAAACCAAATAAACACACACAAACAAAAACCAAGTTAGTGTAGTTTAAAAATAATTATTTAAGGATGTGTAGTAGAGGTGTTACTTTCTACAAGAGTGTAATAAGAACAAGGACACAAAGTTATTTCTAAACGATAAGGAAACAACATAGAAGAAATGGGGGAAGAGAAGAAAAGGAAGGGGGTGGTCGAGCTGACTCTAGATGTACAAGAAAAGTGGATGTTGCATACAAATTTCCATGGATGAATGGTCCAACATAAACTTCAAGCCAAATGTAGTTCTCATAGGAAGTGGGATAGAAGAAAAAAATTTGACCAAAAAACATGATTGATGTTGTATAAGAAATGATCAGATGAGAATGATGTTGAAAAATGGCAATTCAAAGGGATAATTACATATAAAATTATAAGATAATGTTTTTTTTCTTTTGTGAATCATTTTCCAATGTTTTTGGTGTTTTGGGATAAAATATGTAAAAAGGGGAAATCAACTAATCAAAGAGATACTCATTTGAGAATAGAAGTTCCAATAAATAGCTAATCTGGCTACAATGGCCCATGATCACAAATCGGTGAGAGAGAGGATCTTGTTAAGGCAATGATTCCTACCAAATAATAGCAAAATAGAATAGTATGTAGCATGATATAATTCTATAGAACCATGAAATAGGCAAAAAAACATACACTATAGTATTCGTGTTCACTTGTCTATAGAAAAAGCTACAAAATACTATTTATAATAATCTATTGTGTATAAATGGCATCGAATGTGATCATAATGCCTATGAGTCATAATTAAGATCATAATTGGTCAAGGGCTAAAATGTTTAGGTTACAAAAACCCAAAATATGAAAAGAATGTGGTTCTCAAAGAGAATGGTCCAAAAATAATATGGTCTATGAGAGGATGGTATAGAATGAATATGGTCCAAAAGAGGATGGTCCAGGGTAGTATAAAATGTGTTTAGAGTGCCAACAGTCCAAATTCCTTCACTTTTCAGAGTCATGAAAGTAATATGGTTCTCAAAATAATAGTCTATGGTAGAATAAGGAATGTGGTCCATATGAGGATGGTCTAGGATATAATGGGTAGGATAATATACTTTAGCACAAGTTTCCCCAAAGTAAGGGGCCTTGTAGACAATGATTCAAAGCTATCAAGTGTATAACATCTTAAGGTGTATAATGTTCATGGGCTATGAAAGTTATTCACCATTTGGAATCATAAGTTGATATGCCCCTAATCCATAATTTTCCACGATAACATATGGTCCCACCCATTTAGGTTAGAACTTACCTTTTTTCTTGCATTTAGTGTTTGTGTTCTTCTAGTTATCTTTCAAGACCAAATCACCAATCTTAAACACCTGAGGGAGGATGTGCTTGTTGTATCTTCTCTAAAATCTATTCTAATAGGTCTGCAAGTTTTTTGGCAACCAAATGCTTACCATCAAAAATTTATATTTCTTACAACCTTGAGATTTTATATTCTTCATCATCCTCAATATGCTCTAAATATATTCACAATGATGGTAGATCAATCTCAATTTAGATAATAGGTTTTGTGCCATAAACAAGGGAGTATAAAGTGGCTCTTATAGGTATTTGATGACTGGTTCGATAAACCCAAAGGGTAGGAAAGATTTGTAAGTGCCAATTACGAATAATTTCATTGATAATCTTCTTTAGAATAGTTAAAATGGTTTTGATTGATGCCCTAGCTTAACCATTTCCATGTGGGTTATATGGTATGGATTTCTTGTGTTTGATTTTGAATTTTGCATAAAGGTATTTTACATCTCTATTTATAAAGGATACACCATTATCAGATATAATGTGAGGTGGGATGCTATATCGATAGATGATATGGTAACAAATGAATTTATCTATCTTCTTCTCAGTGACATAAGTGAGAGGAATGGCCTCAATCCACTTAGTAAAGTACTCAATATCAGTTAAAAATATGTTTATGTCCATCTAAAGATGTTGGGTTTATTTTCTCAATGCGATCAAGGCCCCAAGTAAAGAATGACCATGGCATTGTGATCATATATAGTGGTAAGAAAGGTGTATGTATCAAATTTCTATGTTTTTGACAAGGAACACAACTCCTCACATAATTTCAAGCATCTATCTCCATTTTTGGCCAATAATAGCCTATTATGAGGAGTTTTTTAGCTAAGACTACACCCTTGTATGGGCCCCACATTTTCTTTCATGAATCTCCTTCAACTCTAGCTTGGATTCTCCCAAAGATAAACAATGAAGTAGCGTTCCATCATATCTTTTTTGATAAATCATGTTTTCAAAGAGGGTATATCTGGATATATAGTGAATGATTTTTTTTTGTTATTGGATAAGTCAGGTGGAAAAACATGATCATGGAAATAATTATAATAGTCTTGATACCAAGGTAGTTTAGGTGGGGGATTGGGACTAGTGATGGTGCATACCCTTTCTATATTTGACATAATATTTGAAGTCTATATAATATTTTCAATCATAAATAGATACTCTTAACACCACCATCAATCTGTATCATAGATCCAATTGTTGTCATTGCATCGATAAATTTTTTGTTGGCCCTTGGCTCTTGTTAAAACTACAGAGATTTAAAATGAACTTTGAGATTATCCACACTTTTCTTGTAGGGTACAAGCTTATCATCTCTAGTTTGATACTGATCAGTGGTTTGATTGATGATTAATTGGAAATCACCATAGATTCTCAAATGTTGAATATCCCACTAAATTCTAAGATGTAGTCTTGTAATAAGTGCCTCATACTTGGCCATATTATTGTTATAATTAAAGTTGTTGTGAAACATTTTTGGAATCAAATCCCATTGTGGTGTAATTAATAATATGTTGAATCTAGATCCATGAGAAGTGAAGGACCCATCAAATTATAGCTTCCACTATTTAGTTTCATGCTTTACTTCTTCCACTATCATGATAGAGTCATTTGGAAAGTCAAATCTAAGTGGTTGAGTGTCTATAATAGGGGATTCTACAAGTTGATCAGCAATAACCCAACCCTTAATAGCTTTCTAATTCTAATACTCAATGTCAAATTCACTTAGGAGCATTACCCACTTATCCATATGTCTTATAAGAGTTGCTTTGTATAATAAAAACTTGAGAAGATCCACCTTAGTGATGATAATTATTTTATTATTTAGCATATAATGTCATAATTTTAGGGTAGCAAACACCATAACTAAAAATGCCTTGTCAATAGGCATATAATTATGTTCATAATCAACCAGTGTGTAGCTTAAATAATAGACTGCATGTTATTTTACCTTAATCATCATGTTTGGACAAAAGTGCCCCTAATGCATACTCAGTTGTTGATATGTACATAAGCAATTGTTGTCCAGGTGTTGGTGATCTCAAAACTGGTGGGTTGGCCAAATATGTCTTGAGCTTCACAAATGCTAACTGAAAATCTTCATCCCATTGAAACATAACCCCTTTATTCAATAGATGGGTAAATGGGTGGCACCTATCTACCAATTGAGAAATGAACCTATGTATAGATTAAATCTTTCCTTACATGCTTCATAGTTGTTTAAGATTTGAAGTTAGAGGAATTTACACAATAGCCTTGACCTTATCTGGGTTGACTTCAATCCCTCTTTGAGATATAATATAACCTAGCAATTTTTATGAAGTTATTCCAAAGACACACTTCCTAGGATTGAGACAGACTTTATATTCATGAATCCTCTCAAATATTCTTTGTATAACATCATGATGCCTAGCACGTGTTCTTGATTTTTTTAGTATATGATCAACATAGTCCTTTAAAGTATTATGCATCATTTCATGTAAGATGATAGTCATGGCATGATGATATGTGTCTCTAACATTCTTCATGTCAAAAGGCATGACTTGGTAACAAAATGCTCCCCAAAAAGTGGTGAATGTAGTCTTGTGTTGATATTCTTGGGCTATCTTGATTTGATTATATCCAAAAAATCCATCCATGAGGGAAAACATCTCATACCTAGGATTTGATTCTATAATCATGTCAATATTGGGTAGAACAAACTCATCTTTGGGGCATTATTTGTTGATATCCTTAAAATTAGTAGAAAGACATATACCCTATGGATTTTTTTCGATTGGAATTATGTTTGATATCTAGTTAGAATAGTCTAGTGGTTTGATGAACCCTTCTCCTAATAACTTCTCTAATGTAGCTTTATTAAGAGGGTAATGTGTGGATGCATCTTTATCAATTTTTGCTTAACTAGTTTGGCATATACGTGAATAATAAGTTGATGCACTACCAAGTGTGGGTCTAAGCCTGGCATGTCTAAATATGCCTATTCAAAAATATCAATGAAATCTATCAAAACGTAAATAATGTATTCATGTTCTACTTTAGTAATATAAGCTCCAAGATAAATAATTTTGGGATCATCATATGTTCCTAGGTTCACTTTAACTATGTTCTCCACAAGCGGTGTGGATCCATCTTTAAGAATTATAGGCAAGGTGTGATCATGATCATCTTGTTCTACTACATCTTCTTGTTGTTCTTCCCAAAGCTCTAGATAATGTGATGAATTAGAATCTACCATCTTAGGTAATGGCCAAGTAGAAAAAACCTCTGGAAACTCAAGAGCGAGATTTTTAAACATTTACTATTATTTTGAAGAGATGCTTGTACTCGATATAGAACTAGGACTTGATGGACCTTCTATGTTTTTATGGGATGAGGAAACTTTCTTGCCTGAGAGTGTCTAAAATAAGTTCACTCAAGAGCTTATCTTTTTCTTTAATTTTTCCCTAATTAATGAGTGCCTCAAAGAGGTTTTCACCCAAAGATCTTGATGTTTCAATCTTTGTTATGACCAAGAAATTTTTCCTGCTCTCCAAAGTAGGTATAAGGATCCAATGAAAAATCAAAGACTTATTTGTGATTGCCAATGGCTAATCCATATCTTAGGCCCATGTATTCTATAATTGATTATTCATTCTAAAACTCATTAATGTGTATGACCAAATTTTGCTGGTCCTAATCAATGAGTTCAATATGGGAAAGGCATAAGGAAAAATGAGGTTCTATTTCAATAAGCAAAGATCCAATAGTGAAATGGGTTCTTGATTTAATAAGGGAAGCTCCAATAGGATAATGGGGTGTTATGGTCATAATGACATTTTGATCTAATAAATTTGAGTTAGTAAGGTCATTGAAAAGACTATAATAGGATGCTACATCATTACCAAGAGTCTCATTGCTAGTCAATTTAGAAGAATCACTATCAAAGTCATGAGGTCACCCCTAGGTGGTATAAATTTGAGACGATGATTTAAATTAGGTACACCAGCTGATAAAAGTTCTAGGATTCCTTGGGCTTGTGGGCTAAGGTCACATTTTATATAATCAAGATGGTCCATTATTTGATTAAGGATATGATACTTTATATTCTAAAATCAATCAATAATGCCATTATAATATAACTAGTCTCTTTTTGTGAAAGCCTCTCGATCCTATTTTGATGAAATGGTAGGTACAAATACCATAGATGGTTTTTATTGATGTTTCTTCTATTTCCGGATCAAGTTGGGTCCATTTGGGTTCTTGGAAGGTTTTGACTTACCAAATTTTTTATGAGACTTCAACAACTTTGCAACATGGAAGGCATCCTTAAGATGGTATGTGGAAATGCCCATGTCTTATATCATAACCTGTTTTGAAAGAGATGCAAGAAATGGATCAACCAAAGTAGAAGTGAGGTCACTTGGGTTGATATAAATGAATGGAGGTGGATGTGAAACTATTGATTTTTTATTCTTTGTAATGAATTTAAAACTTATAAAATAGTTATAATTATGTAATTTAGCCTCTAAATGCTTTCAACACTAATAAGGCTATTAATTGGTGGGAATAGTAACCTCAATTTCATCATGGGGAAACTTAAGGCACTGATGCAAGGTGGATGGAATGACATGTACTTCATGGATCCAAGGATGAACAAGAAATATGTTATAAGGAAACTCAATATCCATAATATGAAGTAATGTGTGGTGGGAAACATAACCAACAATGATCGGTAACCAAATAGTACCAAAAGAGTCCCTCTCAACATTATTGTAAGCCTTTATGGTGATCATCCCTAGCTGGATGTCCTTCACAATGTATCCAATCTTTGTACCAATGTAATATATATTATGTTCAAACCTAAACCATTGTCTATAATAACCCTCTTGATATTATGGTTTTCAATTATTCCTTAATATACAGTGGGTTGTTATGGCTCAAACCTAGGGTGGACATGTCTTTTTGATCAAACATGAGATGTTGAAATGAAGATAAGTGTCCAACTAGTGTTTGGAACTATTTAGGATTTATATCTTTGGGAATAGTTGATTCTTGTAAAAGGTGGTTCAAAATAATTTTATGGACTTTAAACGTATGCAAAAGATCAAAAATGGAAATCTCCATAGGGGTTTTGCCCAATTTATTTGATAGACTATAAGGATTTTCAACATTAGGATGGGATGACTTGGCCTTGGCTGGCATAGTAGTAGGCTTTGGATCTAAAGTTATAATTTTCACATTGGGTTATATGGAAGAAGAGGGAAAAGGGCCCTAAAGTGTAACTCATGAGTGTCTAGTTGTGAACACACAACCTATAAGTGGCAAGGATCCAATATAATCAGAAGATGAAGGCAAAGTGCCTAGGATGGTGACTCGTGGGTGTCTAATTACATTGGAACAATTTCAAGTTGATGAGGAATCATTATAATTAGAGGAAATATGTTGTCTAGAAATATTAACCTATGCAAATGGAGTCATAATAGAATTACGTGAACTTGATGTGGTATTACTAGAGGGAGAGGGTGTTGGTCTTATACTATGAGGAGCACAAGATGGTTCATGGGAATTAATGGTAACAGTGGTAATGTGGGTTACAAAAATGCATCCCATAGTGTTTTTATAGTTATAAGGCATGTTGTTGTAACCTAAATTGTTAGTATGGGTATTATGATCTTGATTATGATCATGTTGATTATGATTTTGACCTTGATGTTAGTTCTGATTCTACCATTGATTTTGTCCTTAGTTATGCTAATTTTTCCTTGGTGATAGTCAATTATGTTAAGGAAATGGATCTTGGTAGATTCCCATATCTTGATTAGTGCCTTTTAGGGCCAGTTTGATCTCAAATTCACCAATCTCAATTAGATCTTAAATAAGGTGTCATAATTGGATGCAATGATAAACACCATGACCAAAAACATGATGGAAGTTACACCATTCATTCTGTTTGTACCAATCTAGCTTTGTTTGATATTAAGGAAGTGACCTTGATAATGGCCATATAATCAGGTTATCTACCATGAGCTTCTGGAACACTATCTCAAATGGTTCTCCCAATTTGCTAAAGACTCTAAATTGGTTATGAAATGTCCTCCATGGAAGTTGTCTTTACAAATTGGCTAGTGGATTAAGGGGAGATAATTGTACATTTGAGGTTGATAAAGCTTGCACCATTTGTACATGTCTAATTTTAGTCACATCATTCCTTAACACATTCTTGTTCTTGTTTAAACCCTTAGGTTTCTATTTAAAAACCATTTAAACTAGAAATTAGGTTTTATTTAAAGTTTGACCCTGTGCAAAAATCTTAACAAGGCCCTTGGCAATAAGATCCTTCTCAATCTTCACCCCTTTGTCTATGATCTCTTCAAATGAGTTAGCACAAGCAAATCATAGATTGTACATGACCTCAAGATGTAAGTTTTGTGCAAAAATGTCTACCAACTATTTTTTTGGAAAATTATGTTGAAAGTGATCCACTAATAATCTCCACCTCTGTAGATATGCAATGATGCTTTCTCCATCACATTGTTTGGCTTTGCATACGTCAACAACAGTTAATTCATGTTCAATGTTGTATGAGAAATGGTTGATGATATTTTTAGATAAGTCATTCCAATTTTTAACCGATCCCTTGGGTAAATTAAGTAGCCAATCTAAATATTTTCCCACTAAACTTCATGGGAATAACCAAAGCAAATACACACTACTATAAGCAACCTCTTAGCATAATACAAAAAAATCCTAAATGTGTTCATGAGGATCACCCTTTCCCTTGTATTTATCAAATTTAGGTGCCTAAAAATGAGATTGAAATGGGACTTGGAAAATATATAAATCAAACAGATATGGACATATCTTATCAAATTTGTACTTCTTAACTCTATTATTTATCTCTGATCATGACATAATCTCTTTCATGAAGTTCCACTCTTACATGTTTGGTGTATTCATGGGTGGAACATAATGTTATTGGGGTGGTATATTCCCCTATTATTGTATGGATTTGTTGGGAATGTACACCCTATGATCCATGACTTGGTTTTGGTTGGATCGTTGAGTCAAGTAAGTGAGTTGTGGGTTCTTGGATTGATAATTTAGATGCCTTGAATTCAATGTGTTATGTTAATTTTGGGGAGTCCATGGTATATTCAAAAAAGTGTGTGTTGGTTGAGATAAACTATCCAAATTATTTTGTACTATTTATTTAATGTGCACCAAATGTTTTGGTCTCTATTTTTGCAAAGGAATAAGAGGTTCTTGATGATTAAAAAATGTATGCTATGTGTCTAGTGGAGTGTGTTGTGAAACCTCTTGGTATTTTGGTTATTCAATTCAGACATTTTGATCCATCATTGTTATGATCTCAACTAGAGTTTGTGTTAGTTCAACCATGTTCCCTTATTCCTTGGAAGCATCATTATGGATTGAAGTATCAATTAAAGAGTCTATCAAGTCCATGATAAGTTGGTCTGCATATCGATGACTTATCTTCTTAATATTTTTAACAAGATATTGATGAATTGGTTTTGATTATTTAAGTATTTCCTTACCTTTTCTAGAAGGTATGTTTGTGAAGGCTTGTTCTCATTGTTTCTCTCCTTTTATAACTAAGGTGTGTAATTGCTTCATAGGAAAATTTGAGGGTAATCTAGCACCAAATTCTATCAACCTTAGGAGGGATTCATCCCTATCCTCTTGGGGTTGATATTATGAATAATATTCCTTGGATCCTATAGTTGTGGGAATTTCCTCAAAGACAATATAATTATCTTGACCATCATAATAATGTTCCTCCTCATATTCAAGGTTTTAAGGGACCCCACTATGCGTGTACCTTTGAGTCATGTCTAAAAAGGTTTGCTCTCTATGTTTGATAAGATTTGGATAATGTTTTTCAAATGTTGAAACAAGGTATGCATTTTGATCTTTTCTAAACAAGTGAAAAGGTAACCAAAGAGACTATAATAAAAAGGAGGGTGGCATAGTACCACACATAATTAGAATAATGTGTTCTATAAATTACTCAACCTTGGGTAGGGTTGAAATCATATGACTTAGAAGAGGGTATGATAACTCAAAGACCTAAGTGTAAACTTGTACACCAAATGTAGGTTGAGAGATATGTCAATACCATAAAATCTAGTTCAACTTTGATGAGTTGATACTAGGAAACTAGAAGAAAACCCTTTAGATTAGGAAGGTGATAATACGAACCAAGAAACACAAGATGTGAGAACATGAAATAATTCCTAAGTATAAAAATAGAACCAAATGGGAAGCACAACACCACCATATGGTAATAAGATGGTAAAATAAAATGTGTTCTTGAGCTTATAGTGTGAGTGATACACTTGATGACCTAAATTTACAATAATCAAATAATGCCGAGTCTATAAATTACCTTCAAAACAAATGGGAAATTGAACCCAAGTTAAATCAAGTCAAGTGCAAATGGAAAATTACACCTAGTTTAACATGTTAGCCTAGAACTTATAAAGGTGTAATTATAAATTTTAATTATCAATGAAGGACTTAAAATATTTTGGATAGTGGTTTAGACTCAAATGGGTAGCATAACTGCACTAATTAGATAAGATAAAACACAGTGTTTGAGATGAAGATTTGAACAAGGCAAAGATGATTTGGATTTGACCAACGTAACACCTCATTGTTCAAGAAATTATGGATAATGTGTTTGGTTATGACATGTGTTTACAATCAAGTTTTTACTAACAAGGTTACAACTAAGTAATCATCCTAAGCACTAAACTAAGAAGGTTACTTAGTATTGTTGAAATCCATCTTTATAAATGTACTTAGGAGGAAATTAAGTGTTCATCCAAAATAAAAGTGAATTAATTGGTAGGGTATTTTACACCCCCCTTCTCCCAAGAGATAATATAGTGGCATGGAACTTCAATCACACCCTGTGTCAATATTAATATGTCATAAGTGGGGTTGTCTAAAACTTACCATTTATGACCATCTAGATGGTCCCAAGTGTGGATAACACAAGGGATGTAACACGTCAATTGGATCCAAATCAATTAGCTTGTTATTAAAAAGCCTTATCTTTTTAAAAACCACTACAATTACTTAATGTAGTGTGATGTCATGATTGATCATATGTTTTGTGCTAGCTTTCAACTAATGAATATGGTTTAACCGCTCAAACCACCATCCCAATGAGGTGATCCCAATTTATATACCCCCCATGGAGAGAGGTTGAATTCAATGTTGAGATATGAAACCCCAATTCAAATCTTCCCTAAAGAACTCGTGAAGAGGCAATGACCTCTCCTCCACAAGCCAATTGCATGAAATAAAATGATCTAAATAAAAAGGATTCAGGGTTGTTTTTAGATCACCCAAACCATATAGGTTTTGGGGAGAGACTAAAAAACTTCCTTTTCATGCTTTGGACAAAGGCACAATCATAATGAAAAGACACTTTTGGTCACTTGAGTTCCCTATAGGGGATGGGGAGAGAGCATACATGTTCAATTATTTTTGCTCAAATAATCTAACAAGTAATAGATGATTTACGTAAAACAACACTTCAAGAAATTCAAAATTTAAGTGAATGTTGTGTTTTATAATACCAAATTGAAATGTTAAGTGAATTTCTTGGCCCCTTGGCCTTAGTTTGCAAAAACTTTGAAAAACATTCACAAAATAATCAAATAAACCATCTGAGTTCCTTTTAAACACCAAAGGGAAGGTTAAAAGTTCCTTTTAAACACCAAAGGGAAGGTTCAATACTTAATTATGCTCCAAATAACCACTTTTCTTTGTGGGTCCTATGAGAAAAATTAGAGAGTCTTATTTAGCTTTGAAGCAGAATTATTGTTCAAATAAGCAAGTTTGGAAAACATGCTCTTGGGTTCTCTATTTTAAAAACACAGAGATCGACACTGATAATTATTGACCAATGTTGATTAGTACAAGATCGATGCTAGTCAAAGACATAACCATTGCCAATCAAAATTGACTAATAATGGTCACCTATGAACCCTTAGATATTAAAAGATTTGGACAAAAAACTTGTTAGCTCAATGTTAGGATAAAATCTCTAAAAGAAAAACTTTTGGACCAGGATAAATGTTTAGACTAGATACTTAAAAACTCAATTTGACATCTACGAACTTGAGAAAAGCTCTAAAATAGAAATCTTTAGCCATGTTTTTCTCTACAACCCGATTGGCCTTGAATGATGCCAGTAACCAAGAACTAACATTGGTCATTATGTGACCTATGTATGCATAACAACTGATAAAAACATGGGAAAAACAAGCTAAAAATTGATGTTAAAGGATTTTTTAATGACTTTAATGGAAATCCAAGATTAACAAAATGTCTTCCTTACTTGAATGGAACTTATCATCCCACCAAGCATGCCAATATGTAGAGATGGATTAAAAATATGGTTAGATCAAGCACTAGTCCAGAAACCAAGAAAAATGCATAAATAAATAACAATTTAGGCCAACCTATTCGAACAGGGTGTGAAAATGACAATAAAGATCAAATGAAAGAAAGAAAATACCAATTACCTTTCCATGAGCATACCATCATCCATAAGTATCTCCAAATGTGTTTTTCCCCTTGATTTGGTACTCAAGTCTTCAATTATGGTGCAAGGCAAGCTCCTCCACCATCTCAAGAACACCAAGTATAATCTAGGCTCATGATATGAAATTAAATGTTATGCCTATCAATGAAGATATCATATTCCAAATAAAACAAAATAATCAACAGAAAGAAAGTTTATGTGAAGAATCCTGCATTATAAGTTTACATAAATTAAGCTTAAAAATGTGAGTGAGAGGCCTCCTGTTTATATATTTTTCAAATTGTTCAAGATAAACCATGATCATCCATCTCAATATGAATATGTGTGGCTATGAATTAATATGATTATGTAATAAAATCCATAAATATCCTCATAATTATTTTGGAGGAAGGGGCATTAAAGAGGTATGGTAAGCCATAATCTTGATATATGTTACATTGGCTTATAATTGCCACCCCAAAAATTACCTCACTTAATGATGTAGTTAATAAGAATCAATTTCAAATGAATAAATATTTAATTTTCTCCATGTAATTATTAATTAATCTTATAATTTGGTTTTACTTGCCTAAGTAAGATTAATCAATTTTAGTGCAACTTTTTGGAAATTAGTGCAAAATTAATCAAATTGGGTAGAATGTCATATTAATAGGTCATAATTTGAATCAAGAGGAATTAGAAGGTGATGTTAGTTGCGTACGGACCGTTATCCCATTTAGGATGATGTCAACACAAAATAACATAGGCATGTGACATGTGCTTATGAATTAGAAGAAAAGAGTGATCCAGAGCACCAAAATGCATTTCCATCATTTTGACTCAAAATGATTTGATCAAAGTTAGAAATCACATAAAATGCATTGCCCCATTTAAGGATACATTAGCCTAAATTGGAACTTATATACAAAAATCTCAAACCATTTATCATATTTAAGTGATTTTGGCCTAAATTGTGCTTTTGAGTGTAATTCGAGTAAGATTGGCAATTTCAACAAAAATGGTGTTAATAATTGGATGTCTACACTATGTATTTATATGAGACTCTTTGGTCACTTTATCACATCACCAAAATTTGAAACATAAATACCAACCCATAAAGATGGCTTGAGTTTTAAAAAATGACCACTACTTAGTATAGGGACAAATCCATCAAAGTTAGACACCTACAATATTATGCAAGCATCTAAGTCTGAAACACTATTTAAAAATATAAGAATACTAATATGATGATATAAATATAGTTTAAGTATGATAATGAACATGTTAAGCATAAACTAGGTAATTATTATAGGCAACTAATAGTAAATCAATAAGATCATACCCATATAAAGCATGTGGATGTGAGAAAAGGGTGTGAAAGAGATACATATGTACACACAAGTCATGTAGGGTGAATGTAGGTTAAGAGACATTTCCAAGTGTCTAATACTAATTTTTTGTGTCTAAAAATTCCTTTCTTTTATTTTAGTATTGAAATGAATTATAATTATAGAGTAAAAGGATAAAGAGATGTGCCTAAGTGTGTACACACACTTTTTATTTTGTAAAAGGCTAAAAATGTACAACTTGATCCAAGCATACCTAAAATGAACATGTAACAATCAATGTCCATATATGAAAAGGAAATCTGAAATGAAATTTAAATTTTTGAAATTTAAAGAGAAAGGAAGGAAAACATTTTTAAGTGGGTGGACCATGTTATTACCATGATGCTATTAGAGATGATGATTCCTATTGAAGCATTGGATAATATGCTTCTTGATAAAGCATTGGAGACTATGCTTCCTGCTAAAGCTTTAGAAAATTGGTATTCCTACAAAAACATTGGAGTATTGGGATTCCTATTGAATAATTTACAGAAGTGAACTATGGAAATGGCTATGGGTTGGGAAAATAAATTCCTTAAACTTTAATAATAGTGATATGCCATGTAGTGATAATGAAGCTCAAATACACTATTCATATAGTTGGTCTTGAACCTAAAGATGAAAGGGGGAGCCTATGTTAGGCTCATGAATCATCCGCTAAAAATAAACATATATATTTAATATGTAAGATCTTGTACTAGTAATGCATGATATTAAATAGAAAATGTAATAATATATGTGCATGAATATTTTTTATTCCCCCTAATTTGATCCAATCAATGCCAACATGATATAAAATATTATACATTGATATCTCATTTTATCCCAAATTTTTTTTTTTTAACTTGTAAATTATATTCCCATAAAATGTGTGTATATGCATTACATATGCCCAAAAAATGTGTTCTAGTATGCAAACATCTTTCCCATAATTTGAAACAAACTGATAATTTATACCAATCTTATCTCTATAAATCATGTAATCTATCCCAAAATATGAATTTTCTATACATGCAGGCTTACATATCAATGACAAGCCCATTAATATTTCCCCTTTTAAGGTCAAATATGTAACCTAAAAATTAATCATATCAAAATAAAAGAGTTAACCACATCATCTTATATATAAATATGTAATCATTTAGAAACATGTGGAGAATAGGTTTTAATAAATAATAGATTATCAAAGCATATATGAAACATATAATGTAAGGAATAAAAGTATTATGTCAAGATATATATATATATATATATATATATATATATATATATATATATATATATATATATATATATATATATATATATATATAAATGTTTGCAACGATCCCTAAAAAAACACATTAGGATTTGCCAAGTGTTGAATTCTGTGATTTGAACTAAAACTACCAAATAAGTTGAAGGCATGAATTAATAGAGCTCAATAAGTGTATTTTATATTCATTAACCATGATCATTTATGTGATTATATAGGTTTCAATAATTTAGAGAATTCATAATTGATAATAATATTACTATAGGATTTTTCCCACTATGTGGTTTTACCTATGAGGTCTAGCTAGCTTGCTTAGGTTAACAATAAGTCATTAGTGGAAATTTACTTTAAGTCATTTTTTTATTGTGAGTTGAGTTAATTACATTTTTGGGTCACCTAATTCCTCACTATCTAATGTACCTTCCTATGTAATTTTTGGCTAATGATATTAATACAACTTTTTGGTTGTGAAGACAAGCTTCTTCCATTATTGAGTTGTTCTTTAGAGTTCACTACTTCATATAGGTTTAACTTCATCCATTCAATCCTATCCAGATATATCCACAATTGTGGTCCACTTTGACATGATATCAGAGTCAAGATGGTAGATGAATTCCATTAGTTCTTTTATGAGATCTTGCATTCTATCTTGTTTGGGATTTTTCATTGATTTTGGTTCTCTAGGGTTTGGTGGGCTTTCCAAAAAATCCATGAAAATAAACATATCCAAAGTCTCAAAGTGATAAAAAAATTTCACCCCCAATTCTTTTTAAAAGTGGAGATCATTATTTTTATAAGCAAGAAACATTCAAATTTCCATAACTTTTAACTGATAACTCCTTTACAAGCACCAATTTTTTTGAAAGTGAAAGTTTTTTTAAGGTTTATGAATTGGTGATATTCTAGTCCATTATAAAATTAAACCTCTATAATTTTATGAGGTTACATATCATTATTTTAATACATAATTCCTTAAGTACCATGGATAAGAGCCAAGTTACACTTCTTACATCATTCAACTATCATGAGTGGAAAGTCAAAGTGGAAATCCTCTCGAGGACCAAAGGCTTACACCAAATCATGATGGGTCTAGAAAAATAATCAACACTTGATGTAGAGAAACTAAAGTGGTTTAATAGAAATGAAAAAGCCTATGGTCTACTATGCCTATCTATGTTTTTTGGCTTGTTCTTTCATATTGAATTTGCATCTACTCCTAATGAAGTTTGGATGACATTAGAAAAAATCTTTAGGAAGGACATTAGGAGAGGTCATAAATTAGAGAATGAGCTCATCAATTTGATCCCATGTGGCTTTGACACTATACATGACCTATTCATAAATTTAAAATCACTCAAGTTATAGTTGAAACTGTGTAGCACTGACAAAAATGATGATTGATAGATTCTTTACGTCCTTACCAAGTTGAGATCTAAATATTCTATTTTTTTTTCTACCTTTCAAACCACCAATTGTGCCCTTGGAACTACATGGGCCATGTTATCCTTGGGTGACTTTGTTACTAACTTGAATTAGGATCAAAATAATCTTATTCAAATGGGCACACTGAAGTCATCTAAATGTCATGCCTTGATTATGAGTCATGAGAAATATAAGGCTTCTAACAGTAAGGAGGAGAAATAGAATAAATAGGACCTAAAACAAAGAAAATGTAAAAATTATAATGCTAATTCTAAAGCATAAAAGAGTCCTCTTCCAATAGGAAATTTAAGAAAGATTGAATCACATGTGCCTACTGCAAGAAATTTGGGCAAGATGAATCCAAATACATGAAGAATAAGATTGACCAACTAACTAAGATGCTTGAGAATAAAAACATCAGTGTCCCTGATTCTTTCAATTAGAGTTCATTAGCATAGGAGTATTAAAAGGAAAAACACTATAAAAATGGAAAAAATAAGGTAAAATCACTTGTTTCACTTGCCTCTCAAATTTCCACATGGATTATTTGTTTTGGTGGTTCACACCACATGGATTCATCACATGACATTTCCTCTTCCTTGGAGCCTTGTTTTATGCCTTACATCTTGTTGGGTGATGATAATTCTACTAAAATTAGTGGGAGTGGATATATTAAAGTTAATGATGGGACATTTCATGATGTTCTATATGTTCCCTCATTATCACCAATCTCTTATCTATTTATCAGATCATTCTCATCAGTTTAGGAAAGAGAGTTGAGTTCACATCTGATTTAGTGGTTATTAGGGAAGTAGAAAATGACTTCATTATTATATTTTGGAAAGTAGATCACCAATCATGATTCTATACTTTCTTGATTTTTCCACCTAATTAACCCTCTACTACATTACTTACTCAATTGGATGGGGTGAGAAAATTATGGCATGAGAAATTTAGACATCTCAACTATCACTACCTAGAGCAACTCAGTCATCATGGCATGGTTTTAGGGTTGCCACATATTCATTATTTGAACTATTTTATAAAGTTGCATATTTGGTAAGCACCCTAAGGAAAAGTATGACAAAGGCAAATCATGGAGAGATATATAGATATTGGAGTTAGTTCATAGTGACATTTCTCGACCATTTCCAACTCCTTCATTCAATAGGACTAAATACATGCCTATTTTCATCGATGACTTTTTGAGGTATACTTGGGTATATTTTATTAATCATAAATTTAAGGTATTTGATCATTTTTAGGACTTTAAGGTTCTTATTGAAAAATAATTAGGAAGTCATCATGATTTTACACATCGATAATGGTGGTGAGTATGTCTGTAATTAATTTGAACAATTTTTCACTTTAGAGGGGATTGAACTATAATGTTTAGTTATATATATTCCTTAGTATAATGGTGTTGTAGATCACATAAATAGGTCCTTGAAGGAAACGGCCAATTATATGATATACTCCAAGTCTCTTGCACCTCAGTATTAGACCAAAGCCATAGAATATGCTTGTTATATCCAAAACTAAGTTCCTCATAAAGAATTGAAGGGAATCACTCCTTTTGAATCTTAGAGTGGTAAAAAATGCACAATGAAACACTTTTGAGTGTTTGGATCTCCTACTATGGCTAACATTTCAAATAAGAAATGCAAGGCAATGTAACCTTAGATTCAACCTTGTATCTTCATTGGATATCTTTGGGGTGTTAAAAGATACATTATTATTCATTCCACCACTCATGAGATGTTCATTAAGATAAGTGTTCATTTTCAATAGGGTCCTATACAATTCACACATGACACTCTTCCCCCTTATTTAGATGCAATGGGATTTGATGATAGTTCTGATGATTCAAATCTACCTTAGCAGCTTCCTGATGATCTAGATTCTTCTTTTGGTTTTGATGATGATAGTAGTGATGAGGACTCACATCCTCCTTCTCCCATAATATATTTAGAGGATGTGAGTCCTCATCACTACTCTCATCATTAGAAATAGAAGAATAAATATATTCAGAGGATGATGAATCTCCTCTTGACTCTCCTACATTTAGTCCTCTTTGGGATAGATAGAAACTATAAAGTGTTGGGTAATAGGTTGGAGATCCATCAAACATCAGGAGAACTAGATCATAATTCTAAGATGCCACACATGTTTTCATTTCATCTAATTCTTATCCTAAATAATTTTTGAGGCATTGGGCACTCCTGAGTGGGATTCTCACTAATTTTTATTAAAAATTAAGCTAAAAACTTATCAACCAAAGGATTGAAGGAATGTGTTGATAGGAATGTGGTGTAACCCTCATCTTGTTTACATATTAGAATACCTCCCCAATATATCACTCAATGCTATAGTATTTTGACAATGATTAAATTGTCTCTTATTATATCCAAGATACTAGTTGAGTCACCAATGTTCTTATTGGTGGCTGTCTTCTATATAGTAATCAAGGTTATCAATGCAAACTTACTCATTCTTACAATGTCACTCATGGAGTCTCATGGCTTACCTATGATATTTAAGAAATATATCAATCCATTAATAAATAAAACATTTAAATCATCATAACATGTTTTTATATCCACCCCAAACTATACAATAACTTTGAACTCCTTATTCTATCTGAAAAAACAATTCTCTTTGTTAAGCCCTTTTAGGCCTTGTAACCCTGTCAAAGGAGTTTTTAGTATTTATCTTTCAAAATAAAAATTATTTAATAAAAAAAATAATATATTATAGGAAAAATTATCAATTTATACAACATATATCAAATCCAGACAAGGTTTATTTGCAACATCTTCAAAATTCCACTTTTCCTAACCTCGACTAGGCCTAATAACCCTTACTACAAGCCTGATTTCACCATATTTTTGACATTTGATTTTTTGGAAGATATTAAATCATAATTATATATTTTATGAACATATATATTACCTATTAAAACAATTTTATAACATCTTATATGCATGCAATCCCTTCTCCTTAACAAAATGAATAAACAAGGTTTCACATATAGTCTCCTTCACAAAATATAGTCCTTGCAATGTAAATTTATTATTCCATACATAATGATTAAATATGAAACATTTTCCATTACCTTAATAAAAATAATAATAATATATTAAAAAAAATTCATGAATTTTCCATGGTTATAATGTGAGGTATAAGGATTTTTCATTAGAAACCCTAGCCAGGGTTACCATACACAGTCTACACGGTCGAGAGCATACTTATTTAACATGGAGGTGTTTTATAGTGTTTCAAGGGATAAAATTAATTTTTTTAGGTATGTATATATTTTCTACAACTTTTAAAATCATTAAATTTTCCAAGCTAGACCTCTGTTCACTCCAAACAAGGGGATCTAACATTGTTTTCATTATGTTTTTGACAGTCAACAGGGGTGTTGAGGGTCTCTTCTCGATTCCTATGGTCAAAATACCTTCAAGGTAATATAAAAATATAATAACATATTTGAAAAAATATATTATTTCCCATGATCATGCTATCACATTAAATTATTTGCTCATCAATCAACTTATTGCTCAAAACATGCAAAAGTCCTTGTTCCTGCCTGTACTCTGCCACCTATAGGCTGAGAGTCAAAATTCAATGAGTTTAAGCATTAAAGGATTACAATGGCTCATTTATATTATCATTTAGGTTAATATTTATCTTAAATTATTACTCATGAACTTTTACAAGGCCCATGCATCTCTTTTTACATTAATCTATCTTGGTAATAGTAGACTGTGTGTTATGCTAGACTACCCTACCATACCCCTATTCATGTTCCTTTACACATATAAAGAACTTTAGACCTCTATGTAATAAAATAAAAATTCCAAAAACATGTCTAAATGTTCTATTTAGTAACCTTATTCCATAATATAATTCCATATTCTCCTTATGCTCTAAAGAAGATACACATACACAGGCCTGTTACTATGTAACCTAGAATTCTATAAATGGCATCACTATTTGCATACATTCACATGAAAATAAAAATAATTATTATTAATAAAAAAATATAACTTATAAATAAAGGGATCAATAAATCCACAATCATGATTGATGGCTTTCAAAGACCTTATTAGACATATTCATACCTTCTTTTGTCCTCACATCCAATCTTCCTTTTCTCCTTGACTCTTACATTCTCTTTTTCTCCTGATTATCTCTCTCTCCTTGAATGAGATATAATTCTTATATATCTCTCTTATTCTCCTCTCCCACATTTTTGATGAAGTATATGCATATAACATTCTTTGAAACATACTCTCCTCTTTCCTATGCCCAACTTGGGCTCTAAGAATAACAAACCAGATTTACAATCTACAACAACTTACTAATGAGAGAAGATTTCCTAAACTAATATTCCATGGTTGAAATATTTCAACCTCTCCCTTTATTTTCTCAACAATCCAAGATTGGATTCCAATGTGGGAGATCCTTTCTTAACTAATTTTAACCTATTTTAATTTTTTTGCATTTTACATTTACTCCTCCTTAAGTAAATTTTTGGAGGGAAAATACAATAATTTGAATTCAAACATGGCTAAAGTTTGCATTCCTAGTGAAGACTAATCCCCACTTAACCATGTCTATCATGAATACATTTTGAGATGCTCTTGTATTAGAATGGGAGGTCATAGAACCATTGGAAGGTATACTTATTAAGACTCTATTGAAGTAACTTAGTCAAGAACTTGTTAGTGGATGCATAATCCAAACATATTATGTGAAAGGGTCTAAGGTGTTTTTGTAAATCACCTTTACCATCATATAGTGTAATCATAATTACTATAAATCTTGTAGGAAAGGGATTATTTTTAATATATAGTGCCAATAGATTATGTAAAAATGCTCAAGAATTATTTGAATGACCCAATTTATAATAAACTTATTATAGTTGTGAAAGTTTTGTTTGAATATTCTATATAATTTGGATAATGTATTAAATAATAATCATATCAGATTATGTAGCAATGGATGATGTCACATGAGTAGTCATTATAGAAGGCACAAAATTATGTTGTGTAGGGATAGACACAAAAATATGGGGGAAAACTTGTGTTTCCCCTACACTATGAGTGGTCATTAGATGAGTAACCATAGGTGTATACATAGGAATCATAGTAGTATAATTAGTGATCTGAGCACCTATTATAGAATTAGTACCTATAAAAGGTATACTAGTAGCATTGAAAGGATCATGTTGTTCATAAGATGTTACAACCTTAACATTATTTTCATGCTTAATTACTAGGATTGCATTCAAGAACTTATCTAATTTTGCTTCACATATAAATATAAAATTATAAAGGGTTTCAACTTGTTCAATATCTACACCATTAATTTCATCATGAAATATTTTATCATGACATTCATTAGTATGTTCATTAGCCTCTTCATAATTAGTTTCAAGTTTATGCATATCATCATGAATAATATGTTGCTTTACTTCTATATGTTCACTATTAATACCTAAATCAATAAAAGAATAATGAATTCAAATTTAGTATTTTTAGCCATATTAGTTTGCACATGCACACACACACACACACATGGTTAGGCCAAAGGGATATAATTATTCTCAATTTCAACACCACTTAACCTAGCACTTCACCTTACATGGACAAGAGATATAACATTCTTATATGCCATATAATATGATAATAAAAAGTGTTAAAAAAGATAGTGTAAGGGTTGGATATATTCTATTATAAGGGAAACTAAAAAATTAGATCTAAAAAACTAATGCAGAAATATGAAACCCTTAAGAAGGTAGGATGAAACTTACAAGACAAGATGTTATACAAAGATAAAATGTGACCTATAAAACAAGTGGTTAGTTTAGTAAAACCAAGTGAGATAAAACTACCACCAAATTTTCCCTTATAAAAATTCAAACCAAATTGTTAGTTTAATAAGCCTCAATAAAAACACTAAAAAAATAATAGATTTTACACTATAACTCTTTGAATGTCTAGCCAAGACCTGGGGGTCTGGGGGTGGCATCCCTCAATAGGGTCAAGGAGTAGTACTCCTTGAGGGGTTAAGGGGTAGCACCCTTTACAGGGTTAAGTGTAGTGCCCCTTATGGGGTTTGGGGAAACACACCCAAAAATAAGAATTTGAAGGCTTATGAGATGATTGGAATAACTCAAATTTCACCAAAATTTTACCAAAAAGGAACTCACTCAAAAATGTGAATTTTAAGGTAGACAAAGTGTTAGTAGTTTTAGATTTACATGTTTTGACAAGCGATCCTACAAAGAAAATGACATTAGTAGTGTTGATTTCAAAAAAATGTTTTGACAAGCAATCCTCCCAAAATTAAAATTGATCCTTATTATTTATGTATATCAAAATTCATTTCCCTGAATCTATTCCCAATACCATCAACACAAATTGTCAATACACACACACACACAGAGAAAAATAAGATAAATTCAACATAAGATTGTGTAGACTACCATTTTAAACAAGAAATTGACTATTCATCCATATGCATTATAATCTCATGGAAGTCACATACTTGAATGGTGATAGAGATGTATGACCATTTGACAATAAAAAGGTTTTAATCCATATGCTATGTTAAGAGGTCTATATGATAAAATATATATTTGAATATGGAAAATTGATATCAATGATCATAGCAAGAATCAAACATGGCTTGCCAGTCAGTCATACACTAGGTTTATTTTCAATGATAAATATATTTGAGTAACAAACCAAGTACACCTATAGCCCAATGATTTTACCTTTGAAATTTTATTTGAACTTAATGTTATCTTTTTATCTACTTTTATATATCACTGCCAAAATTTGGAATTAAGATAATGGGATATGTCTACTTTATCATCTTGTGATTAGTCATTCTAACTCAAAACATATTCTTAAGCTAATAAACTCACTTATTGTGGTTGCTAGTCTATATCATGATATGAAATAGTTATGTGCACATGCCTACAATAATCAACAAGTTTTTAATTGTTATTAATGTTAAAAAAAAGCTATTTGGAAGGAGACTTCTTTTATGATGGTATATTAAAGCTACAACTGATAAAAGACATAAGTATCTATATGCAACCTTCAAATGATTTCAGTAAAAGAAATGAACATGGATTTAATGTTCAGTCAGGTGGTCATTACTTATTATAAAATCTTATAAATTATTACAACATCAAAAACTTGAATAGACATGTACCCTAGGAGTGGAAGCATATATGAGGCATGTGGACCATTGGATAAAATGCCTGAATGAAATGTGTTCTTATGGAAATATATGGATAAAATACATTAATGGAATTTAAGGATAAAATAAACATTCATTAAATAGAGAACTATAGTTTAGGTTGAAAAATAATAGGACTGTTACAAAAAGAGCCTCGTAATAAGGTTTCAAGAAAAAAGACTTATTCAAACTCAATTAATAGTGACATTGTTGAATCTTTCTTTAACCTAAGGCAGAATAAAAAATGTTAAGATAATTTAGTGGATCTTATATTACCATAGTATTTAGCACAAACTACTATTTATGTAGGTTAGAAATTATGATTTGAAGGATCATCAAATTAGTTCAACCAATCACATCTGATACTCAAGTGCAAATTGTAAACCATATTATAACTAAATTTTTATTGTAAACAAAAACTCACTAAATTTAATTTATATGTATACACAAATTCTAAAAATCTATTTTTATTATAATAGTTTTCAACAAAATCACCAAATCATAATGTGAAAAATAACTATTGATAATCACCAAGTTGCAAGGTCGAAATGCCCACAATATGTGAAGATAATGCATGGAATGTCAACACTCTAGGATATGTTCAAAATGATTATGAGATATATAAAAAAATGCCTCTAAGATGAATTTATACAAACATGAAGTTACATAAAAACCACATAATCATGTGGTCACATGAAACCACTCTACATCATTATAATTGATCAATTTAAATGATACTAATAAAAGAAAATGCAACTGCACATTAAAAAAATTATATAGAGGCCAAGATATTAAGAGAATTGGTAGAAAAACTAAGGTAGTTCATGTGAAAACCAACAAACCACAATCGTTACTTACTGCAACAAGGTTGTAAGTTACCTAAAGATGAAATTTTAAATTTTGGGGGCCACTACTTATCCTTCAATTTCATCTATAGACTAAAGAAAACATTCTCAAGGCACAAAATATTTGTTCAAGAGGAGGGCTCCCAATGTGGTTGCCAAATGTATTAATTCAAAAATTAAGAAATTGGATTAAGCATACATAAATAGCTATAAACTACTCAAATTTCAACATAACCTCAAAAAATTGGAGCAAAATGCAATAAAAATAGAAGATGTATACCTGATTTACACCTGCATTATAACTCTTTAGACAAGATTATACTCTAAATTGATAAATTGATTGCTTGATGTAGACTCAAATCTTGAATTCACAATAATGGAGAATAGCTTGACAATGGAATAAGATGATTAAGAGATTATGGACTGTTTTTTCATGGATTTTTCTCATTTTTTGGAATGAAGGGAAGCATATATTTAAAAAGGTAATGGATTTTTTCAATGAATTAAAAATTCATTGGAATCATCTAGAGAAGATTAATCTAGAGAGAAAGGAGGGAATTCTAAGGAATTTGAAATTCCATAGAATTATCTAGAGATAAAACTCTCTAGAAAAGGATAAGGGTGGTGGAGAGTTATAGATTCCATTAGGAAATCTAATTATGATTAGGGGATGTTTAGACTAGATAGAAGAAGGGTTAGGTGAAGAATAAGGTTAGGCTTGTAGGAAAGCCTAAGAGTAGGTAGGTAGGTGGGCTATGGGACTTTTAAACTCCCACATAATGTAAAAGTGGGGTATTATTCCTAATTAAAAGAATTAATTGATTTATGGGATGGTATAAGGTTGGTCTAGGATAATAAATATATCTAAAGGGGACTAGGTTATTGACTAGGGGGAATAGGAAATAAAAGAGATTCATTAGTAAATCATTAGGTAGAATTAATGACATAATTAGCAAGCCAAAATAGGTGAGAAAATTATAATGAATATAAAACCTTAATGCAAATTTAAGAATTTTCATGCGTGATATAAAGGTTAGTTTCACTAATATGTTTTAACTTGTTTTAGATTTAGTTATTTAAACAAGCAAAAACTTGAGATTATTCAAATTATATAACATATGTCTAAATTATATATATTTGAATGTAAAATTCATATTGATATTGATTAATTTATCTTAATATTTTTAAAAATCTGTATGATGACAAGGTACTTAAAGTGTTTCTATTATGTTTTGGTTTGTGTCTATGTATAATTACAAAAACTATCTATAGTGACTATATGATCACTCAACTTAGGAAATTGACTGTAAAAATATGTTAGATGGATTTGGTAATGCTCAGATGTTTGTGGATATTGAATATGTATTTTTTATAACTAAATTTTATTCTATGTTTTCACCAGTATGCTCCACCACAGATCATTGTGTGAGCCCATCAAGCTTTTTATTATGCAATTTTAGAGCCTTAGTCCTATGTGGTGTTTATATTTATCTTCCACGGGGTTGAACCCTAGTACTACTATAAAAAAATTCTTGTCCTTTAAAAAGGGTATATAAAGAGGGATAAAAATTCACATTGATGAGTGGTGTAACATTTATTATGTTACAATAATCCAAATAGGGCTCAAACTGCATGTAGTTTTCCTGCCTATGTGTATATGTGCTCAATAGTGATCCACCAATGTGAATGATACATGTTTGAATTTTGACATGAAAATATGAAACTTTGACCTTGATTAAGGTGTTCATACTTGGATTAGTGACTATTAATTTAAGGTATTTTCAAATTTTGATGATTTAGGGTAGTTCCTCAAGGATGTCTAGATATATTCCTCAATGTGCAAGTGATTTATAATTTATGGTATGAATATAATTAGGATTTATATATATATATATATATATATATATATATATATATATATATATATATATATATATATATTGCTGATTATTTGTGTAATTTACCTCCATAGTTGACATAAAAAACTTGTGGAATTACCTAAGGGATGGTTTTTAATTTGAAACATGGTGGTTTGAATAACTTGGGACACTCTAGGCAATGACAGAGGATATTGGTAACCAATATCATATTACTATTATCAACACTATATAGGATGGAGGAAATAGTGATGTGAAGATTGATGATAGTCTATTTGAGATAATAAACAATTTAGGTATAGATTAATGAGGTTTTTTATGTGAATGATGGAAAATTGGGAAGGCCAATCCATTAAATAGATGAATATCTAGGACATAATGTGATCGAGAATGAATTGTGTATGCATACATCATGTATGATAAGGATTAGTCAATACTAACATTTCCAAGTGTCTAATAATATTTTTTTGTGTCTATAAATGCTCCTCTTTTATTCTAGTATTGAAAATGCTAGATAATTATAAAGTAATAAATTTGATTACCCGAGTATAACTGCATTTGGTGTCTTCAAGTATTCCTTGAATATATAGCTTTATCCATGAAAACTTATAATGAAACATGTGGAAACAAATGTCCACTCATGATAAGAAAAAGTCATCAAAATATTTAAAAATGGAAAATTAAGGAATGAAAACACCTATGAGTATGCAAACTAATCTATCGCTTTTAATTATTTAGAGAATACCATGGGGTAATTATGCCCCAAGGAATGTAAAATATCATCATAAATCTATTGGTGGAACTTGTATTAGGTTTGTGTGCTAAAGTGGAACCCAAAACTATCCTCTTATGTAAAATGAAAAATTTAATCTACTGATGTAGCAAATTTTAAAAACAAAGTGATTATGTAATTAAATTCATTACCATCATAGAAATGAAAAACATCATTCATGAAAAATATCTGTGCCTCTTGATTTGATTTGTTTGAATCCCAATGTGATATAGAATGATATAACCTTGTATGTCACTCTATCCAATCTAATAATTTGGCCTAATATAATAATCTAACCCATGCAATTTGATAATAATGATCAATATATTTTATGTAATATGTCTCATAATGTTATAGAATTTGTCACTTATTCTCACAATCCTATAAAATTCCTCACACATGCCTTGCATATGTGTGAATATATGAATTTATCTCAATACAAAATATAATTTGTCCCAAAATTTCCCAATTCATCTCATTTTAATCATATAATCTAACCCAAAAACTAGATTTCATGTTTGTTAATAATTGAATCTCTATGACAAGCTCACTAGTATGCCCCCGTTTTAAGGTGAAAGACGTAGCCTACAAGTTATTCATCTCAAAATAAAAGAGTTATACACATAATGTTATATATAAAATATGTAATCATGTAGAACATGTGACAACATGATTAGATTATTTCACCATATAAATATTTAATCATTCACACACATATTAAACATACATCCAAAGGCATACAAGTGTCATGTCAAGATAAATATAGCAACTAATCACAATGTAATAGTCATCATATTAATAATCATTTTATATATAATCACTCAATATTAATATTAATCCATATTAATTCACACATATTAATCCACACAAGTAAAATAATGCATTATAGGAATCAAGACACTAAAATCTTAGTGATCATACACACAAATTTGCAAAAAATGTCATGATCATGACACACACAAGAAAAACATGAATTTGACCCAATATAGAAAACATGGGCATGATATAGATTAAAGGATCTGAGAATCCACTAAAACATGTCATGATGACACAAAATCAATGTAATCATATAAATATGAAATATAACACCCAATGTCACATGCATGAATAGTCACACAATGTAATAATCATCACTATTCACTCATGGAGTCACACAATGTAACACAAAATGGTCACATAATGTAATATAAATGTCATGCATAAAAATTGCACAATGTAATACACAATCAAGGATCATACCATAGATAAGTCATCAATGATCACATAGAACACACAACAATATCAACATGCTTAAAACA
Organism: Torreya grandis; assembly: GCA_037957365.1. Classification (NCBI taxonomy): domain Eukaryota; kingdom Viridiplantae; phylum Streptophyta; class Pinopsida; order Cupressales; family Taxaceae; genus Torreya; species Torreya grandis. Next base: position 2,212,705 of record JARHVA010001212.1, on the reverse strand, counting down.
AGAAATTCTTGTCTATATAGTCAATCCATGTCATCCTTGCACATAAAAAATTATAATATCCATAAAATGTAACACTTTAAATAGTATAATTAATATAAATTCATGTGTAAATATTAAAATTAGATCAATGTGATCAATGGTATGGTCCTAGAAATATATAACCTTTATAGTGTACTAACATTCCTTGAGTGTAGGTATGCTCCCAATGTAGTAAGGTAGCCTTTGGGTGTAGGAATGTCCCACATTTATATGTCCATGTCATATATAACATGTATGTCTTGCATCTTAATCATATGCAAAATTAAAATAATGTGTGTATATAATAGATATGTAATCATGTATATGATAGAAAACATAAGTGAATCATGTAAACTAGAAATACATGTCATACATCGGTTTTGACTTTTAATTTTTAAATATTTTTTATGTTCATGTTAATTTTTTAATTTTTAAATATTTTTCATCTTAGAGAACATGGTTTTTTAATGACACATATAATACTTGATGGGTTCATTTTTTCCTTGCTTATGTTTATAATTTGAATCTACAACATATTCTCACTGATACTGATTAAAAAGTATGATAATAAGTGATAATCTAAGGGATTGAATGTATGAAATTATAAATGGAGGTCATAGAACCATCACAAAAAATATTACTTAAGACTCCAATGAAACAACTTTGTCAACAAATTTTCATTAGATACATAATCCAAACATGATGTATAAAAGTCTCCAAGGTGTTTTATTGGATCACCTTGACCATCATATCATATAATATTATGTGCCACAAATCCTATAGGTACGGGATAATATGAAATAATTAAGGCCAATGGATTTTTTAACAATTCTTGAGGATCAATCAAATGACCCACTCTAGAAGAACCTTATTATAGTTGTGAAACCTTAGCTTGAAGATCTTGTATAATTTTTAGAAGGGTTTAAGTAGTGGGCATAACATAATTTGTAATAATGGATGATGTCACATGACTATTAATTATATGAGGCACACAAATTATGTTATGTAGGGTTATCCAAATAAAAATGAAGGAAACCTTGTGTTTCCCCTACAATATAAGTGGGCATCACATGTGTAACCATAGGTGTATATATAGGAATGATATTAATAGAAGTAGTGATTTGAGCACCTATTGTAGAGTTAGTAAATATATAAGGTAAATGGGAATGTGTAAATTATTGTATTATAAGGGAAATCAAAAAATAGATATGAAATCCTTAAAAAGGTAGGATGAAACCCTATGCAAAACCTATAATTTTTTTTGCTAAAGAGAAAGGTTAGGTTCACTATAATGTTTTAACATATTTTAGATCTAGTTAACTAAAAAGCTAAAACTTGAGACTATTCATATTGTATAAGACATGTATAAATTATAAATATCTAAATGAAAAAATAAGATTTAAATTGATTAGTTACTCTTAATATTTATAGAAATGACCAAGAGGATAAGGTACTTAGCTTATTTCTATTCTGTTCTATGCTCAAATGTTTATGGCAACTAAATCTGTCTAATTTATACTGAAAATATATTCTATATTTTTACTAGTCTATTCTACCATAAATCATCATGCCTACTTGCCAAGATGTTTCTTTTGAAATTTTAGAGTCTTGATCCTATGTGCATTTCAAATTTATCTTCCTTTACCTTGAAAACCTCGCTCCACCTAGAAAATAATAATTGGAATATAAAAAGGGCATAGAAATATATGTTGGATAACCCCAACCACACCCTGATGTATGATTCAACATTTATTACATTTCAATCCTTAAAAGAGGGCTCAAACTAAACATAGTTCTCCCACCCATGTGGATGTGTGCTCAATAATGATCCACTACTATGTATACAACTTGTTTAGATTTAAAAATTTAAAAATATGTAACTTTGACCTTTTTTAGTTGTTTAAAATTTGATTAGTGATTTCCTTTGAGGGATTTTGAGATTTGTATGATTTAGGTAAGTTTCTTAAGGATGTAATGTGTAAATGATTTATCAAGTTATCCTCAAGTTAGTGATAGATGTTTGAAAGATAGGAATAGCCCCAGGATTGATATGTATATATAGATAATTATTTTGGTGATTTACCCCATAATAGACTATTAAAACATATGGACCAACCCAAGGGAAGGGTTTGAATTTTAAAAATTTCCTTTTGAAAAACCATATGATACTAGTAATTGGCATCATTTGCCTATTAATAGCACTATCTAGGATAGAGGGAATAATGATTGAAATAATGATTTTTTTTGCTTATGATAAGAGACACTTTATGCATAGACTAGGGAGATATTTTATGTGAATGATGAAAAATTTGGATGGACATCCCATAGATAGATAAATATATTTGAGATAATTTAAGTAAGATTCAATTGTGTAAACAAAATTTATGTATGTTAAGCATTATTTAATATTAACACTATCAAGTTTTTAATACCAAATTTATGTGGCTAAAATATGAAGGATTTTTATTATCAAGATTTGATGAAAGTTTGGTGGGCTAGTTAAGTATCTAGTAATGATTCTAAATTTTTTTATTTTTTGAAAAAATAAAAACAATTAAATATTTTACTAAAAAATGGTATAATAATGTTTTGTGATTTTTTTAAATGAAAAAGAAAGGTGGGACAAGAAATGGGAGCTGATAAATTATCAAAATTAGTCTTCCTCTATGATGGTGGGAATGTTGCAAAAGGAATAGAAGTTGATATAAAAACTAACTAAAGTATATGCTAGGGAGGAGAAATTTTTAAAATAAAAAAAATTGTGAGATTTGTGTAGATAAATTTGATATGAACATGAATTTATTTATCCAATCAACGATTCCCATAAGGTAGGTTAATAGGTTTTGTTAAATTAAAGCAAGAGATGGATCAACATTGATTGAACCTAAAGTGATTAAAGAGGAATTGGTGGATTTTTTAAAATATATTTTAATATAATAATATCTAGGGAATGAAGATAAGATGAACAAGTTATCAAAACCAATCCAGAAATGATAAAATAAAAGTAAATTGATGAACTAAAAGCTCCATTTACTAAAGAATAAATAAGAGTCATTATACAGTAGATGAAAGGAGATAAAGCACCAGTGCCATAAGGTTTTCCTTCAACATATTTATAAAAAAATTGGTATTTAATGGGATATGAATTGATAGGTGTGGGGAATGTGTCTAGGTGTCTCAAGAATATTTTAAAATATATAAATTATAATTTTATTACTTTGGTTCCAAAAGGAATAAATCCTACAACCTATGATGATTTTAGGCCAATTTCATTATATAATAATGTTTAAAAACTTATATCTAAGGAAATATTGGAAAGGATGGAGGTATTTTCACTTTTATTATTTATTAAAAAATAAGGAGGGTTAGTGAGTAATAGTTGTATTTTGGATGGAGTGATCAAGACTCACTAATTTCTACATTTACTCAAATAGATTTTGTAATCATTAAAATATATGAAAGAATCATGGATGATAATTAAGTTGTATATAACAAAATAATATAATAGGGTTAATTGGAGGTTCTTAAAGAAAAAATTGAGAGATTTTGGGTTTGCTAAAGAGTAGATATTTTGGGTGATGAATTTTGTAACTGAGGTACTTTGATTAGTTTTAATTAGTAGAAATCTAGTGGCATTTTTAAAAAAATCATGTGGGATTAGGTAAGGGGATCCTATTGTTGCTTTCACAACACACCCTAATTTCATAAATGAAATCATGGAACCTTTTTTTGCTCTGGAGTCTAGTCTTTTTCCTTAATCAAGTTTGTGTTTTGGGCCTCTTTAATATATTGATCTAATTTGAAAAAGGGTCCTTGGGATGTTGTAATCTATAATTTAATCTTAATTTGATATTCTAACCAAGTCTAAAATTGAAATATTCATTATGTATACTTGGTATAAGAAAGGGTGTATAGTTAGGACTTCTTTGATGCAACTATCTAAATTCGTATAAAATGTCTTGGTCTATTAGAATCATGTTTTGGAATGCTTTCAAGATTATCTTTTAGACCATTTTGCCTTATATTTATGTTATTTGGTATTTCATAGGTTTACAATTATTTTTCCCTTAGAATATTAGTCCATTTTGGTACTCTATTTTAATTGGTGGGCTAAATATTTTTATGGATTTATTATGTGACATAGTTGCTTCCTTGAGAATGGACTAAAGTGGCTATATCTTGACCAAATGGAACTATTTTATCCATTGAATTCATCTCATTTTTATTCCATCTCTAATTCATTTTTAATCAAAATCACTTTGTGATCATTTGTATTTTATTTTATTTTTAATCATTTTTATTCATGTTGTGATTAACTGGATTTTAGATTGGAAAAATATTGATCTTTATTCAATTAGTCTTCTACCTTTTGCCTTCATTGTGGTTTATTGCATAGTCATTTTTAGGTAGAGTTTAAATTTAAAATATAATGGATATTTTTTTTATTTGTATGCCAATGGTCACTACTTCTCCAAGCTTGGATGAGCGAGGTGATGCCACTTATCACTTACTTTATTCTTCATGAGCATTTAGGACTTAGTTAATTTATGGTTTTCTAATAGAGCCCTAGGGAAGTGAGATGCTACCACATGTTTCCATATTGTCACCCCTCTTCCCTAGGTACTCTTAGCTTTTGTGCCAAGTATCCAACCTTCCATATGAGTGATATATTTACAAGTGTCATGATTTAGGCTCTTCACCTAATCATAACTTCTAGATTCATAACCCTAGACCAAGAATCTTTAGGTTAACAAGATATGGCCACATGTCCCAATCCTACTTCACCAAACCCTTGAGACATTTGTATACTTTTGATCAATAACTAAGTTCCTAAAGGCCTAGAATCATGCCATGTAGCATGATCCTATTTCCCCACTCCTTGGGGATGATACGTATATTTCCAAGCCTTCAACAATCTCCCAGGTGAGTGAGATCTTGAAAAGTGTCATGATATCACATTGCTAGATATATGAAGGTAATCAGTCTAGTTAAATCCCTAGTTATATAATGACTAAATGGAAAGCTTTCATGTGGGATGATCTTACCAATAAGATTACTTGTATATGTCCTGATCAATAGCATCAAAACCTAAATTTAATAGTATTTTTACCTGCCAAAGACCATCATGATCGAGATGCTTTCCATTTGAACTAAATATTTTAAAATGCTAAAATATATGGAATTTGGGTCATTTTAATTCTTATTATATATAAATTAAAGTTTTCCCTTTGGTAAAAAATTACTTATACCTTCACATGTTCCCCAACTATTTTCATGGATGTTTTTTTATATGTTTCTTTGCATTTTGGTCAACTATGAATTCTACTCAGGTTGTATCTTTGGTTCATAGTCAATTTGTCAAATCCTTGATCAGATTGGCCATAGGTTGGAATGTTGGTTTTTTTATTATTATTGAGTCTAGTTAATTTTTTCCCCATGTCAAGCTCATTGGTTAAATATTTATATCGCTTTAACCTTCAGTCAATTTAATTATAAGTAGGCCTAATTATATTTATAATTTTTATAAGTGCGGGAGTTATTTACTAGCTTTAATCTATTTTTGCTTCTTGATTGGCTCAAAGTGACTAAGCATTCATGTTTATTTACCTTTGAACATAGTCATTTTATTTAAAATGGATTAACTAGCCTTTGTTTCAAACTTTTAACTTGGACATTTTAATTTTAAAATTCAAAATTCTAATGATTATCTCCTTTATTTTGTAGGCCTTGGTGATCTAGAGGCTACCATATATTGACTATTAATTTACATTTGACCCTTTGGAATTGATCAATTTTTGAGGAACCATAAAGCTCAAGGTAGATGGGATGTGTCCACATGTATCGATCTCACTTCATCACTTCCCTAGGCCTATCCATGCAAGTTGATTTTCAAGTGAGCCCCCATATAAGTGAAATGTCATCAGGTGTCAATAGATCACTTATCTGATTCTCCAAAGCTACTCAAATAAAAAATTCCACTTAGAGATCCTTCAAGTGCCTAAGATGATGCCACATGGCATGATCTTGTCTCCCCAAGCCCCTAAAATAGTTGGTACATGGTATACAGATAATATACTCTCTAGGTGAGTGGAATGAAACCGCATGGCATCATCTCACTTCCCCACACTCTTAGGTCAATTAGAATAGGTAGGTAGAGGGGATATCAAACAAGTATTTGAGGTGAGTCCATGTATCAGGATCTTAGGGAACTAGAGTTGTTAGACCACTTTAAATAATGAGTAGGGACCAACAAGATTTGGGTAAGCAATATCTTACCACCTATCAAGATCTCACTACACCCTATCAAATAAAAATTCAAGTGACCTGAGACCCCCTAATTAGGCTACAAAATGATGAGAATATACCATGTAGAAACATTTGGACATATTAAAGACACACTAGATTTCATAATCATCAGACAACATCCACATAATGTGGTCTTCCCAAGGAAGATACACAGACCTCCACAAAAAATATTAGTACCTAAATTTGATATTCATCTTACCCATCCAGTTCTTCAAATTCTATAAATTAGAATACAAGTTCAATTAGGTGATAGTGTGAACATCAGGATCAAGTAGACATTAAACCAAAAAAGGACAAATAACTACCTTAATTAGGCATGGTCATCACATTGCAAAGTATGACCAATTAGGCATTATGGCAAATCTCAATGCTTTTTGGCCACACAAATTTAATTCAAGTACATAAAAGACAAAAAAATTATCTAATAAAGAATGTTACCTACTAAACAGACTATGGACAACTAAGTTCTTTGATGAGTGTAAAACCAATTGGAATTGCACAATTTCAATTTAAAAAGTAGTTGACATGGCCCTGATCCTAATTTTCTAGGGATTGGGAAATATCTTCTAATATTCATATTCAAAATGGACCAATCCTATTGAATTCTTGTAACCACCACATAGTGTCAGGGGATCTAGCTCTACCAATTAGAGCACATATGATTACTTCTCGTATTAGCAATTAAACACAGAATTATACCAGAATGATAAAGTAGCTAGAAACTTGAGACAGCAAAGAATTTGAGTGACAATACACACTCTTGTATTAAATATTACTAGAAGAAAATACAATAAGGAAGATGCCACTTCTTCCTCCACCTCAAAGGCTTGCAACACCTCAAGACCTTCTTCCCTCTCTCTCTTGCTCAACACAACAACTCTAAAGCCTGAGTTGCTATCCCTCCTTGAATGCTTCAGCTGATCTCCTTGACCTTACACCTGTAGATCTCCTTGACCTTGCTTTGCTTCAATGCTTTTACTTGCCTTCTTTTTTTTTTTAATTATTACAATACATGCCTTATGGGTCTTTAAATAGGATTCCATGCTTACAAAAATAGAACTCTAGTTACAATAATTAGACACGCAGCTCGTGACTATAATTAGTCCTTTGACATGCAAACACTCACTTCACTTAACTGACTGTTCGTCAATAGCAGTTCTGGAAATACACAGGTGACCGACGCCGGTCCCTGCTAGTCTGGTGCTGTCGACGTTGGCCGACTCCCTGCCATCACCGGTCTCCTTCTCCACTGCATCTGACCAACGTCGGTCATATTGCCGATGTCGGTGCCTCTGGTTCTTCAGCATCCTTCCTTGTGTCTGCAAATAGTTGAAGCTTTTAGCTCCACACCATAACACATAGTGGGATAATTGATGACTCCATAGGCTTTAATTTCTTATAAAATCCCAATTTTTCATTATATTAGGGGCTGGTCCATTTTAGTGTAGAAGTTATAATAGAGGACCAAACCCCTTTCCCCTACTTTCTTAGTAATTTTTCACTTTTTTCATGAGTTGAGGTTGTTTGAGGACACCTATGTAAATCACTTGAGTAGTGGTGTGGTATGATCTCACCAATAGGATTGCATGTAGATGTCTTGGTTAATCACATCATATCCTAAATTTAACAATCATTTTACCCATCAAAGACCATCATGATCAGGATGCTTTCCATTTGAGCCAAATGTTTAAATATAATTAAATGCTTTCCATTTGGGTCATTTTAATTTTTGATCTAAATACATTAAAGCTTTCCCTTTGGAAAATTGATTTATACCTTCACAGGTTTCCTAACTATTTTCAAGGATGTTTATTTATCTACTTATTTGAATTTTGGTCAATTCTAAATTCTACTTCGGTCAAGTGACTAAGAGTTTATACTCTTGCATCTCTAGTTCTTAGTCAATTTTTTAGATCCTTGATCATATTGGCCATTTATCTACTTCTTATCATTTTGGTCAATTATGAAGTCTACTTAGGTCAAGTGACTTAGAGTTTATACTATTGCATCTCTAGTTCTTAGTAATTTTTGTAGATCTTTGATCATATTGGCCATAGGTTGGAAGGTTGTCAGGTGTTTTTTTAATTGATTTTGGTCTATCTTTTCCACATGTTGAGATAATTAGCTACGTTTTATATTTATTTAGCCTTTGACTTGGTCAATTTATAAGTAAACCTAATTGGCTTTTGAAACTTGGAAAGTGGGGGAGTTATTTACTAGTTTAAGTCTATTTTCTCTTTTTGATTGGCTCAAATTGACTAAGTGATCATGTTGCTTTAGCTTTTAAACTTAGTCATATTATTTAAAATGGATCAACTAGACTTTTTTTTAGATAGGGGTAAACACTTTTAGTAAATTGGAGCTATGAACTGGGAAAAGAGAGGGTTTTGAAAATAGGTCCCACAACCTTTACATTGAATCAAAGAGGGTTTTAAAATTAGGTTCCACAACCTCTACAATAGATCAAAATAATGTAATTAAATAAAAACTAAGAAAACCCCTTCCAACTACATCTATGAGACATTAATGTATTATCAACAATGGAATTAACCATGAAACTAACCCTAAAGAATAAAATACAATAGTGAACATGTTACAAAGAAAAAAATAATCAACAAAAGATTAAATATTAGGCTTAAAAAAATATCTCCAAGTGCAACTAAGGTCATCTCAAAGGAGACCCTTGGTAAAGCATAGGCTAGATCTCAACAATATATTACTAAATAAAGGTAGGTTTACATAATTTTAAACCATGGTGAAGAAAATTGAACTTGACTACTCCTATGTAAACCAAACTTACAACATTATCAAGACTCTCACACAACCGCCATAGGGTATCCAAGTTGTATCAGGTTTGCTAACCTAAAAACTAGTCCAACTTCATGTTGTCCTTAGCATAATCTTTGTTAAAACCTCGTAACCAATAATCCTCCCCTATATTTGAGTAACTAGTGATGTGAATGAAGGTTTTAGTCTAAGACTCACCCATGGGGCACTTACTGACTAACATTGAGTACTCTCAAAAATTAAAGTGGAACAAGCTTGAAATGGCTCCACCTTTTTGTGGACTAAACCAAAAACAAACATCATACTCTCCCAAGGACTCCAATCAATGAAATTATGAAATAGGAGGAAAAAATTTAAAGATTTATATCTACCGAGGTGGATCTCACTAAAAAAAAAAACCTTAAAAGACTAATATCTTCTTAAGTGAGTCTAAATGTGGAACTCTAACTTTGTGAAACCATCCGTATATATTTGGCCAAAACTAACTATAATGTCATAATGAATATTATTCAAAGTAACTCTTCCATGTTTCTCTCAAAACATCCAATAGGTGTGAAACTTAAGTCAAGTCCCTTTAATCATAGATATTTTCATCTTCATGAGATTGGTAACACTATAGTGAAACATGTTTGAAATAGAGGTACTAAGCATGGGTCTAGAATCCATAAGTAGGTGGTGCAATTTACATAGAAAAAAATTGAGATTAGGAATTTATGAAATGGATTGAGATGGGGAATACCACCCTCCTTAATGAGATAAAAATGAGGTTTTCTTTCATTAAACCCAGGTTTGTAAGATTGAAAGATCATGAGACCCAAATCTCTAACAAATTTCAATCAAGGGTTAAGCTTCTAAGACAAAAAATTACTTGTTATTAATTTTGGGAATGGTTATAAAGAGGTTCCTAAAGCATATACTTAGCACCATTCAAAAGAGAAGATCGATGACCCAAATTTATCTCATGGTGATTTAGATTAGAACTGGTCCTTGATTTTGTAGATTGAACAAAGAACATGAATTCAATAGAGATTGGATAGAGGATAGGCCCTAAAAACATAAAACCAGAAGGGTTTTTAGGAGATGGCTAAAGAGTAATTATCTAATTTCTAACCTAGAAACATAATAAGCTAGAATTAATATCAAAGTCATGGGGGCTCTCAAGGTAGAGATCCATGCCATGAGGTTGAGATAAACAAACTATTGAATGAGATAGTGTAGGGGTAGAGTGAGACCTAGATGGGGTTAGCATAAATGTAATCCAAAGATATATTCTATAAGATAATTAAACTCCATTCAAATGGGACTTGATAGAACCATAAATCATAAGAAATTTAAACCATGAGTGAGTAGGAAAGGGTGTAGAGGAAGCATAATGGTCAACTCTCATTTTCATAACTGACATTTATTTCAAAGTTTTGACTTGGACATTTTAATTTGAAAATTTAAAAGTTTAACTATTATCTCCTTTATTTTATAGGCCTTTAGTGATCAAGAGGCTACCACCTATTGACTATTAATTTCTCATGACCCTTTGGACTTAATTTATTTTTTAAGATTTATGAAACTCTAGGTGGATGGGATGTGGCCATGAATCTCAATCTTGATTCACCACTTCCCTAGGCATATCTGTGTAAGTTGATTTTTAAGAAAGCCCCTAAATAAATGAAATGCCATTGGGTGTCAATATCTCACTTGTCCAATTATTTAGATCACCTCAAATAAAGCCCACTAAAATATCCTCTAGGTGCCTAAGATGGTTAGTATATGGTATGTAGACAATATAATCTATGGGTGATCATAATGGATCCATATGGCATCATCCTACTTCCCTTCACTCCTAGTTTAATTAGACCATGAAGATAGATGGGAGATCAAGTGAGTATCTAAGAAGAGGTGACATGTCAATCAGGGCACCAAAACTATCAAACCATTTTGAAAAATGAGTAGGGATAAAAAAATATAGGTGAGTGGGTTCTTTCCACTTTTCATGATCTCATTGCACCCTATCCAAGTAAAGGTCAAGTGACTTGATACCCCCCACTCAGATTATGGCATGATGAGAAGATACCATGTATAAAAATATGGACATATGAAGGACATGATAACTTTAATTAGTAAGAAGCATCCATATCGTGTAATCTTCCCAAGGAAGATATGTGGACCTCCATGAAAAGATCAAATCTTAAATTTGATGGTCATCTTACTTGTCTAGGTTGTCAAAGTATAAAAATTGGACTACAATTTTAATTAGGTGATGGGATGCACATCAAAATTGATCAGGCATTAAGCCAAAAAATGAAAAATAACTACCTTAATTAGGCATGATCATCACATCATAGAGTATGGACAACTAGGCATTCTTATGGATCTTAATAACTTTTGGCCAGATAAATTCAATTCAAGAGCATAAAAGACAATTTTTTTTCTAAATCAAGCATGGCCCTTGATGCACAAATTTCATATAACTAAGTGATTTTATGAGTGTCATACCAACTAGAGGCACAAAGATTTAATTCAAAGAGCAGTTAACATGGCCTTGATCTTGATTTTATATGGATTAGGAAATATATTCAAGGATTCAAATTCCAAATGGATTGATCCCATTGAATTCTTGTAACCACCTTGTAGTGGGCTGATTGATGATTTTAGAAGCTTTCATTAGATATAAAAGACCATTTATTTATTATTTTAGGGGTTGGTCTATTTTAGTGTATAAGTCAAAATATAGGACCATAACCATTTTCCATTCTTTCTTAGTTAATTTTCCATTTCTTACATGAGTCAAGGCTACTTGAGGACACTTCTGTAACTTGCCTAAGTATCGATTAATCCTAAATATATGCTTCATGAAATATGTTTTATCTAAAATATTTGTGAGTGATATTCATTATATGTGAATTTACATGGTGACTTTGTTTCCATCTTATATATATAATTCATTCTTAGAATCCTACACTACATTTATCTTATGGTTGTGTCATATTGGTGAATAAAAGATTAGTTTCTCAAGGGATTATTCTAATCAATAGGGCCAAAGTTGTTCTCTCTAAAAAATGGGCTCATTCTCTCTTTATCCTAGTTATTTCTCTCTTTTATACTTTTGTTAGATTAGTTTTAGGAGTAGTTTGAATTGCAATTATTTATTCAAGATTTATCTAGATTGCATGTTCATCATTTACTTTTCTTTTATGCACTATGAAATTTGGATAAAAGATAGTTCCAACTAGTAAGGAATCCATTGATAAATCTAGATGACCTAGTTATTCTGAGCATAATGAGACCAAGATTATTTCATAAGTATTGAAGTGTATTCCAAATGGGCCCCTTATATGAAATAACTTGTATTAGCCAATTGAGATATATGGTACAACAAGACCCAATAACCAATACCTTGGGGAAGTTGTTACCAAGCCCACTTCCTTTCAGGATAGGTAGAGGTGGGGCTGTTGAGGGGGGCGGGGATCCTTGCCAGTTGAGCCTTTCCTCTCTTTTACACATAGAGTTTGTTCATCATGCAAGAGGGCCACCAAAAAATCCATTATATCCTTATTTTTTCATTATTATGGTTGAATTAATAAGAAGGGATTTAAAGCAATCCAAGTTAAAGGGGAAGATTAATATTCTTAGATCATTTCTAATTGATGAGTCTAATTCCCATATTTTTTTTTTTGATGATATAGTTGTGTTTGGGTTAAATTATGTTAATGAGGAAAATGATTTGAAAATAATTTTAAAAAAATATGAGGAAGATTCAGGGTAGAAGATGAGTTTGTAAAAATCAAAGGTTTTTTTTATAAATGTATCTCAAAAAAAAGGAAAAAATATGGTAACTTTGGACATATCAACAGAATATTTTCTAGGTAATATCTAGGAGTGTCTTTTTTTAGAGGTTTAGCCAAATCCAATGTTTAGGAATAACTAGTGAATAATAGGTAGGAAAAACACACAGTATGGAAGAACAAACATTTGAGCCTAGTTAGAAGGATTATTATTATAAAATAAGTATTACAAGTTGTTATAGATTATATTTTGTTAGTTTTGTAGGTTCCAAAGGGAGTTTTGAAAACAATGAATAAGATTATTAGAGTTTTTTTATGGCAAGGAAAAGTGGAGGTAAGTAAAATTCACCTTATGTAGTTTCCAAAATTGTGTAATCCCAAGAAGGTGGGAGGGACTTGGATAAAATATTTATAGCTAAATGAAGAATTAGGTTAAAAACTACCTTAGAGATCATATGAAGAGAGTGATCTACTTTAGAGTCAGATGTTGAGAGAAAAATATTTGGATTTAAGTGTGTTAGAAATAGTATTTATAGCTATCTAATTATCTTTTGGATCTGATATTTTGAATTTTACCATTTCATCTAGAAAATGTATGTGTAATGATATAGTTTTGGATACGGAATTTCTAGAAGGATAATTATTAGGTAAATTCATGGTAAGGTTTTCAAGATTTTTAGGATAGGGGGATTAGGTTGAGGTGCAATTAGTTATATGGAAAAGATGGGGATTAAAGTTGTATTATTACTATATTGAAATTATAATTCAATGAAAAATTCAAAGGAAATGGAGATCATTTGTTGATTATAATTTTATAGACAACAAAAAAGAGGACTTGGATGAGGTGATAAGGTAGAGACACATTCCCATAAAAAAATCAAATATATTTTTGAGATGGAGAGGAAATAACTTTGGAACTTATACAAGGTTAATATAGGTTGTGAAATTTCTATAAAATAATGTATGATAGTAATGGATTTGACAAATAATTTAGTATGCAATATGTTTAATACTCTAATAGCTAATTCCTTTACATAGTTGGAATTATTGGAGAATATTTTGACTAATTATCACCTTAAAATAATGAGAGTACTTAGACCTTCCAGATGTTTATTGTGTAAATAAGATGGAGATTCAGTTGAACATTTAGTTTTTCATTGTAAACATGCAATGAATAGTTGGAATTATCTCTTATGAATTATATCCAAACTTGATCAGGTTTGGGTTTGTCAAAGGTTAGTAAAGGATACCTTTTTTCTTGGCCTTACAAACATAAAAGTTTAGGTGTACTTTATAAAGTTGTTTAAAATCACCTTTAGACAATCTCTAGCTCAAGAAAAGTTTACCTAATATTTATAAACTTTATCATTTATTGATGAATTATCTATTGTAGGAACCTATTGAGTTTCAATCTCTCTGAGTGGATGCCTTAAAAGGTGCACAAGGAAAGGGTTGGGAAAACCATTGATGATTCTAAATATTTTTGGTGAATTCTATCATTACCTAAACCTAGTAAAAATCCCACTTATCCAACTCCCCAAGCAATTAAATCTCTATTTACACATCTCCCCAAGAATTTGTCCTTTCAAATAGCCCATATCTAAGTAAACACACTCTTTAATTTCTAATTCATCCAAGTTGACCCTATTATAAAATATTAAGTGCATGGTATAGAACTAAATCAGATGACTAACTTAGTTTGAGGCCTAATAATAAATTTTTATAACAAATTAGGTTGGACTGACTAATCTTGTCATCTAATTTTTTTGAATGGCTAAGTTTTATCCATTACTATAAATATAAGGATAATTTAAATCTAATAGAGAGGAACATGTTGGAATATTTTCATTGATGTCAAAGGAATTATAATTAATGTCAATAAAATTGCCAACAAAAATGCCAAAGTAATTGTAATTGATGTCAATGTAATTGCTAATGAATTTGTCAATGAAAGTATCAATGGAATTTTCAAATGAAATGTAAAAAAAAAATTCAATGGAAATGTCAATATAAATGTCAATAGACACATATTTTGGTGAAGAGGTGCCTCTTGGATTGGATGCTTCCTTTTTGAAGAACCTTTGGAGGTTATATAAGGTGGATAAAATACTAGAAAATATATGAGAAATAATTATTTCCATCATTCAATCATAGGCAAATTTTTGTGGAAAACAAGAAGAGGAGATTGAATTTGCCATCATTCATTTATGAAGAAACAATAGTAAGGTGGAAGATTGTTTCACTAGAGATTAGTGCCTCAAAACAAAGAGATAGATATCTCTTAGTAAGTCGGTGCTTGGTGGTGGGGATTGGTGTCTCCAATTAGGTTGTTGCAAATGAAATTTTATAAAAGGATTATTATTTTACGGTTGGATTTGGATGTTAGATCCAAACAACTCTGCTTTGTGGTTTTTCCCAAGAGAGGTTTTTCTATGTAAATCTTGTGTTTCTTAATTATTAGATATTTTTTCAATGCTTTCTTTGTGAACATTAATTTTTGAAAGTTAATGTTTCATTATACATTGATTCACCCCCCCCCTCTTAGTGTATCATGTGCTCAACAATTGGTATCATATTGGTTCCTTTAGAATCATTCTAACCATTGGAAGGTAGATCCTAGGGGAAAACATGGTTAGTCATCATGTACAAGAAAGTTTCTCCATAAATAAGGCTCCATTGTTTGATAGAACAAACTATACATTTTGGAGTATAAGGATGCATAATTATTTAATGGCCCTTGGTTTTGATATCTAAAAAATAGTGGTGAATGGATATGTTATGCCAATAACTCCACCAATGAAACTAGACAGAAAGAAGGCTAGTGATAATAATGCCAAATCCATGAATGTTATTTTATGTGGAATATCAAAATAAGAGTTTATCAAGATTATATAGTGCGATTCAACAAAATAAATGTGGGACAAAATTCAAAACATTGATGAGGGTGACAAGAAAGTGAAGAAGGAAAAACTTCAAAAGCTTGAAAATGAAAGATGAATAAAATGAAGAAGGAAAAGATTGAAAATGAAAGATGAATAAAATGTTTCAGCATATCTTCTTTATGTGGATGAGATTGTTAACACCATCAGAGGACTCATTGAAAAAGTTGAATAATCCACAATAATTCAAAAAGTGCTAAGGTCATTTCCCTTGAGATTTGATGCAAAGGTTTTGGATATTGAATAAATAAAGGACTTAGACTCATTAATAATGGATGAGTTGCATAGGATTATCATGGCATATGAAATGAGAACTGAAAAGGAAAATCCATTTAAGAAGGAAGAAACTTTTAAAGATCCAAAGAAATAAAAAAATAAAGAACCTAAATCAAGCACTAACACCAGTGATGAACAAGATGAAAATGAGACCCTTTTTATAAGAAATATTAAGAAAGTATCAAGCAAATACAAAGGTAAGATACCTTTTAAATGTTTTAATTATGATAAAATAGTAAATTTTGTTGCTAAGTGTCCACATAAGGATGATAGCAATGATGAGGAAAATCATAATGACGAAAGGAATAAGAAAGAAAGTAAACCTCGATACAAAATAAGTTTAAAACAAAATGAATATAAGAAAATTTTTGGTAAGCAAAATAAAATCCTCTATTCCAAAAAGGATAGTAGCTTGATTGAGGAGAGTGATGAGAACATATCAGACAGTGACAAAGAATAAAATTTATTCATGGCTATAGAAATACAAATGATGCCTCTACAAGTGAATACACCTTCGAAGAGAAAGAAGATGAAGGAGAGGTAGATATTGAAGAATAAATTATTTTTGCCTTAAGAGAGATCAAACAACTTAAGAAAATAAATTTGAAGCAAAAATTGTAGCTTCAGAAATATAAATAAGAAGATTGTGATTCAAGAATAAGAATGTCCCAAGACCTTAAGGAATTTGAAATAATTATCATCAACCTCAAGATTCAACTTAAAAAAGTAAAAATTATTGAAGAGGAGGTGTGAATAAAATCAAGAAAAAAGGAATAAAATTGTGATAGGTTAGAATATGAGATTGTCTCCTTGAGGAAGGAACTAGAGAAAACAACCACCAAGCTAAATAGTAGCCTCAAATTTGAAAAGAGTACTGAGATCTTAGATGATATAATAGATGGGCAGAGGTCACCATTTATAAATATTGATCTTGGATATAAATAAAATCATATGGCCAATAAAGAAGATCATAAAGAGCCACTGAAGAAGGTAAATGAGGAAAAGATAATAAACTATGCAAATGTTCTCAAAAGTCCTATCAACAAGAAGAAAGAGAATAAAGTACCACAAAGACAAGATCTCATCCAAAAGATAACAAAGACAAATTTATAAAGTTATTTCCTCAAAGGTAGACACACATGACTAGGTTCCAACATTATTTCTTTGATTATTGATTTTCATGTAATCATTTTAGGCATAGAGCAATGGAGTGTAGGACACATGTAAGAAATAAGTATTCATGGGATAATGGTAGAGGTATTTATGGATTTTCAAGTATAAAATATAAATATTTTACCTTGTTATTGAATTACAAAGAGAATAACATTATATGTTATAATTGTAGTAACTATGGACATATATCATAGTTATATAGAAGTGTTATTTTAGAACCCCCTAGATAAAATAAGAAAGTGAATGCTCATATGGTAAAGAAAAGAGAACCTACAAAAATATAGAAACAAAAGAAAGAGGAATTTAATTAGGAAAAGGATAAATCTATACTTGTGAAAATATATTATCATGCACAAAACAAAGGGAAGCAATGGTATATTGATAGTGGATACTCAAGTCACATGATTAGGGATAAGAGAAAATTTCTCTCTTTGAAGTAAATGAGTCAAGGCACGGTAAAATTTGGAGATAATACCATGGTGAGAATATATGGAAAAGGTACCCTTAGCGTTGATAATGGAAAAACAAAAATAGAAAATGTATTGTATGTTGAAGGCTTGAAGCATAAACTTCTAAATGTTAGTTAAATGTGTGATCAATGACACATTCTCATGTTTTATGCTCAAGGTTTTGAGATTAGAAAAACACACATAGGAAAATTAGTTATAGATGCAAACATAGAAATAAACAACCTATACATAGTGAAGTTAAGGGAGAGAAATTCTACATGAGTCAAATTGATGAAATCTAGCTATGGCATAGAAGGATGGGCCATAATTATTTTGATAATCTAGTGAAAATAAGCACTAGGAAAGACATGAGAGATATGTTTTAGATTAAAAAACCATCAAACATTCTTTGTAAATAGTGTCAAAATGGAAAATAGACAACACTGAGTTTCAAGTCAAAGGAGTACTCAAACACTAAGCCATTGGAATTGATTCATATAGACCTTTACAGGCATACAATAATGTAATGAATACAAGGTGAGAGCTAATTTATGTTTGTCATTGATGATTATTCTAGAATGGTATGGGTTATTTTTATAAAATAAAAATATGAGGTGTTAGATAAGTTTAAAGCTTTTAAATATTTGGTTGAAAATGAAACAAATTTAAAGATCAAGTGCTTGAGATTAGATTGAGGATGTGAGTTCATCTCAAATGAATTTAATGAATTTTTGAGTAGCATGGAATGAAAGGGAATTTCTCAGTTGCAAGGAATCTGCAACAAAATGGAGCTGTAGAAAGAAATAATCAAACTATTCAAGAAATGGCTAGAATAATGTTATATGAATCTAAGCTATTAGACAGGTTTTGGAGAGAAGCAGTTAACACCATAGTCTAAATTTTGAATAAAAGAAAAATTAGAGTAAATGATAACAAAATCCCTTATGATTTATATAATGGTAGATCAACATCATTCAAATATTTCAAAGTGTTTAGGAGCAAATGCTTCATTAAGAAATATGAAGAAGACTTGGGAAAGTTCAACTCAAAATAAATGAAGGTATTTTTCTTGGATATTCCTAAAAATTAAAGCTTATAGATGTTATAATAAAAGGATACAAATAATCATAGAAAGTGTAAATGTAAATATGGATGAAACAAGGCCTCAAAAAGTAAGTGCACAAATAAATGATCATTTAGAGGAACCATACTTCAAAGAAGAATAAGAAGTAGAAAAATAAGAAGAAATGGAGTGGGAAGATATAAAGGCACCATCTCAATTTGTTCATGAACATCATTTTAAAAATCAAATTATTGGTAATATTGATGTTGGGGTATAAACTAAAAGAATATTTGTGAGTACACCTGAGCAAGTAAAATTCTCCTTGTTATCTAAAATAGAGCCCAAAATTTTTGTAGAAGCTATCAAGACAAGCATTAGATCAATGTTATATAAGAAGAATTGAATCAAATTGAAATGAATGAGACATGGGAACCCATTCCTAGACAAAAAGATAATAATTTAATTATTACCAAGTGGGTGTTCATGAATAAGCTGATGAAGATGGCCAAGTAACAAGAAATAAAGCAAGGTTGGTTTGCAAGGGGTATGCTCAAGTGAAAGGTATTGATTTTGAAGAAACCTTTGCCCCTGTTACAAGATTAGAAGCCATTAGAATGTTTTTTTGTATATTTTTGTTTTAATAAATTCAAAGTATATCAAATGGATGTGAAATATATAATTCTAAATGGCAAGTTAGAGGAAGAAGTATATATTGAAAAACTAAATGGTTTTCTTCTATCAGAAAATAAGGATTATGTGTATTGAAGAAGGCACTATATGGGCTAAAGCAAGCCCCTAGATCATGGTATTCAAGGCTTGATAAATATCTACAAGAACAAGGTTTTAAAAGGGGAGTTGTTGATACTAATGTCTATATCAAGGTTGAAGGTGAGAATCAGTTGATTATTATGGTATATGTGGATGATATAATTTTTGGAGGAAATAATGAACGATTGTCCCAAGCATTTACAGAAGATATACAAAAGGAGTTTGAAATGTCCATATTGAGTGAGTTGTTATTTTTTATTGGTTTGAAAATTTATCAATCTAAAAAAGGAATATTTATCTCCCAAACTAAGTATATAAATGAGATGTTGAATAAATTTAGAATGGAAGATTGCACACTTGTTAGCACACACATGGTTATAAGATGCAAGTTAAGTAAATATGAGGAATATCCTAAAGTGAATCAGATGATTTATAGATCCATTATTTTCAACTTGTTATACACCACCACTTCAAGGCCAACATCATGCAATTTATAGTCTTGATAGCACATTCTTGACAAACCCCAAAATAAACACGTGCAAGTGGTCAAAAGGATATCCAAATATCTAAAAAACACTTTGGATTATAGATTATGGTATCCAAGAGGTGAATATTTCACACTAAAAACATACATAGATGTAGATTGGATAGGAAGTGTTGATGAAAGAAAGAGTATAAGTGGATGAACATTCTTTCTTGGCAAAAATCTAGTGTCATTACTAATAAAAATGCAACCTTCCATTTCTTTATCTATGGCTGAAGAAGAATACATAGTAGTAGTGTCTTTTTGTACACCAGTCCTTTAGATGGAGTAGATGTTGAAATGTTTTAAGATAGAATATGAACATCCAATACCAATACTTTGTGATAACACTAGTGTAATAAACATTTCAAAGAATCTGGTTATGCACTCTAGAACAAAACACATTCCAAACAAGTATCACTTCTTAAGAGAACATGTTACAGATTAGAAAGTAAAGATGGAGAACATTGCCAGAAAGGAATAGATAGAAGATATTTTCATGAAGCCCCTCCAAATATATATTTTTAAGTTTCTAAGGCATAAATTAGGAGTGATCCATTCTTCATCTAGTCATTAAACATGTCAAGAGAAGCATGGATTAAGGGAGATCTAATCATCACATTATTCAGCTCAATGTATATTTTGATGATATCCATTATGATTATGTTCTATGTCTCTTTTCCATTGATGTCAATTGGGGAGAATTAAAGAAAGGGGGAGTAAAGGAGGATAACTACAACAAGGTAGAGTTCATGTACTATTTTTATATAGGATTGCCATCAATGACAAAGGAGGAGATTATTGAAATATTGTCATTGATGCTAAAGGAATTGTAATTAATGTCAATGGAATTGCAAACAAAAATTTCAAAGGAATTGTAATTGATGTCAATAGAATTACTAATGAAATTGTCAATGGAAATATCAATGGAATTATCAATCGAATTGTCAATGGAAATGTCAACAAAATTATCAACAAAAATGCCAACAAACATATATTATGGTGAAGAGGTGCCTCTTGGATGGGATGCATCCTTTTTGAAGAGAATTTTGAGGCTATATAAGGAGAATATCATATTGTAAAATATATGATAAATAATTCTTTCCATCATTCAAGCATAAGCATATTTTTTGGAGAAGAAAAAGAGATTGAATTTTCCATCATTCATTGATGTAGCAACAATAATAAGGTGGAAGATTATTTCATGGGAGGTTGGTGCCTTAGAACAAAGAGATTTGTGTCTCTTGCTAAGTCAGTGCTTGGTAGTGGGGATTGGTGTCTCCAAGTAGGTTGGTGCCTACAAAATTTTGTAAAATGATTATTATTTTATGGTTGGATTTAGATGGTAGATCCAATTAGCTCTACTTTGTGGTTTTTATTGAGAGAGGATTTTCCATGTAAATATTGTGTTGCTTAATTATTTAATCTTGTGTGAATTTTTTCTTTGTGAACATTAATTTCTAAAAGTTAAAGTTTCATTATACACTTATTCACCCCCACCTGTCATTGTATCATGTGCTTAATCGAACATTCATTTTCACATCACCACAATTCATAATTATGCTAAATCTACATTTGGGGGAGTCATTGCTTAGGATTTTCCTTGGAGATAAGCTTAATTGTATTGTGGGAAGTTATGAATGTAAAGTAAGAGTATTACATAGTTTTATGTTTTTTAGCTCTACCAAACAAACAAAGTCAACTTGGCTGACTATGTTTATTTTTAGCCTTTTTTCACAATAGACTAGATCGACCCACCTAACTATGTTCTATTCTATTTGTCAATTAGATTAGCCTGGCTGATTTTGCTCATTATTTTTTAATTTTATAATAATCAAGATAATTCACTTTCATTTATTAGTAATTAATCTCACATTTACTTTAAACAGAGTTGGCTACCTATTTATTTACATTCTAATACTATGAATTAATTTCCAAAATTGTTTTTCACCTTTATTTTCACTTTGTCTTGATTTCCCTAAAAAATTTGAATCGATAGTTTTAAAACTACTTATCTAATTTCTTGAAGGGATACACGATAATTTGTTATGGTTCTTGTCTATCATCTATAGATATCATGGTGTGATGGGCTTGCCCTAATACTCATAGCCATAGTACAAAGCTAAACACATTCTTTAATTTTTATGTACATCATAGTATTTAAGAAATACTTAGGATTTCTATTATAATTGAACCTTAGGAATCCAACCATTCATTTGATCTTGTGGTGCATCAGTTAGTAGTTAACATCAATAATTTTCTTCTATCTTACCCTTGAAACTGGGTTTAGTGGGCTACAAAAATGTCACTTCTTTCATAGTTAGTGCTATGAAATATTGGTACATCACTATCCAATGGACAAGTAAGTATATTTGGAAGTCTAAAAATCAATCAAAACCTTTTAGCATAACTTTTTGATCTTATTATTAGATAATTAATTAGCATCAATAATTACAAAATTACATTTTTTGCTTGTTGCTTACTATTCTCTATTATATTACAAATTTTATTGACCAACATGAATATAATTCTATGTTGTGGTAGATAGTTTAGTATTATGTCTGATTTATTACTACTTTAAAAAATACATAGTTAACTAGCATGACTTAGTATAATTATATATTTTCCCATGTGTACAACTAAGTCGACCAACTTGATTTAATAGGCTTTTAAAAACTCTATATTTCCCACCTATCTAACTAAGTTGACCAACTCAATTTATTAGGATTTTAAAAACTCAATATTTTCCTACCTATATTATTAAGTCAACCAAATCTACTTAGTAGGATTTAAAAGACTTTATATTTTCATGCTGGTATGAATAAGTTAACCAACTTGACTTAGTAGGCTTTTAATACTATTTCTATTTCCTACCTTCATAACTAAGTCAATTTGATTGACATAGTAAGATTTTAACACTCTATCCATTTCCTTCCTTCATAACTAAGTTGACTAACTTAGTGTATTTTCATTACTTTTCCCAAATCATACTAGATCGACCTAGTTGAGCCTATAAGTCTTGGCCGACCTAGTCTAATTATCAGTTAGCTTTCCATATTTTTCCATATTACACTAGATCAACATGGTTAAAATTTTGGGTCTTAGCCAACCTAGTTTAATTTATTAATACTTGTTAAAACCACTAGATTGACTTGATTTATCCCATTAGTCCTAGATGGCTTAGTCTATTTTATAGAACTTTTTCCTCTTTTAGCTTTCTAGCTTGTTATTTCTCTTACCACTCTAATTAACATAATGAGATCATTGATTATGATATTTCTCAATAGCCTCAACCCATTCCAAGTGTACATGGATGATTCTTTCAATCCTAATTTAGCCACCCAATAGAATATCCCCTTATTGTGCAAATACTCATATCCCTTATCTAGTTCAATAGAATGTAACATGGTCCACATCGCTTGAAAATGATGATCTAGATGATCCCAACCTGAATAATACCATTTCCAAACTTCTCTATTTTACCATTGGATTAATTAATACTAACATTGGGAATCCTCCTATAGACAACCATGCAATCACTAATCCCAAGATTACCCCTCCCAACAACACCAACATTATACCTTCTACCATTAATAATGAAATTACACCTATATATAGAACTCAAATTATTTCTTAAATGGTTCAGAAATGGATACTATGCAAACAAATAATAATTCTCAAATTTTACAAATATAAAACCATATCTTACAAATGTAAAGTCAATCCCCTATTTTCATGTCTCAAAATAACCAAAATTTTATTCCTCCTCCTCTTAGAGATGCCAATGGGAAAACCATCCCTTAAACTATCATGCATAACAAAATGATTCAACATATTCTAAATTAACCTTTAGCTCCATTCATAGTATTCATATATATTGGAAATATTTTTCCAACCATTAAGTATGATGGAGCTAAAGACCCTACTATCTTCCTTAAATCATTTGACAATATCTATAAGGATTGGGTCCAAACCAATGCTTTTTCTATCACTAAAATTCTTGTCAAAAATATTATGGGAGATGATTTATAATGATATAATAAATTTACCCAACATTATATATATAAATAAGAGAATATTTTCAATGCTTTAGTAAAATAATTCCAAAAAAATGATTTTCTTGCAAATTGTCTCAATCATTTAATCAATGTTAAGTAATTACCTATGAATATGCCCATAATTTTATTAAAATATTGAAATCACTAGCTCATATAGTAGAACATAACATGAGGGATAAAAATATATTTAAACTATTTATTATTGCCTTAAAACCTTCTCTTCAATACAAGGTTATAATCTTTGCTCTGCAAACCTTAGAAGATGCTCTTGATCAAGCTAAAAGATAATATTTCCTTATGAACCAATTTGAACCATCTCATAATTCAATCAAGGAATCTTTCCAAATTTTAACTAATGCAATCACTAGTACAAATTATCAATATAAATCCCCTCTAATGAAAATAGGAGTAGTTAAATCTGACACTCAAATAACCTCCCACCCACCCTTCATGGTGTCAAAAATGAATTTTATCTCCATCTAAACCTTTCATATATAACAATTCTTCTCCCCCATCATGGTATGATCCAAATAAATTTTGTTGGTTCGATGTTGACATTGGTCATTATCATGAAACATATCATGGGCTTATAAAAATTATCATATCTTTCATGTTAGGTGATATATTTGATCATGATGTTATGATTAGACTATGATAACTTGATTATCTTAAAGCTTCTCAAAAGTGAACCTTTTTCCAAACCTATGAAATCTTACAAATATTCTTCCTTGGATCCCACTACACAAAACTCTAACAAATATATTTTTGCCATTGATGTTGATTATTATCAATCTTATACCAATTCTCAATATGTGAAATAACTAAAGACAATTATCACCACAAACCTACTCATAAATCTCTTATTCTTACTATAATGATGATCAATCACTTAAATACACTACCACTTCTCAACCAGTGGACCTTCAGATACTTCCAAAAAATACTCCACCTAATCAACCTAAGCCTTGTGCTCACTCATATTCTAAACCTCATTGGAATTTTTTAGACAAACTTAATTCTACACCTTGTAAAATTACTCTCATGGTATTAGTTGGAACTTCTCCTTATCATCACAAGTTCCTTATGCAACAATACAAGACATTGAATAACCATCATCTAATGAATTTGATTTACCTCATGATACTCATCAACGTATATAAGTACATGTTATTGAAATAATTTATTATACCAAACCCTCTATATAATTTTTAGATGAAGATGTGATAAATGATGAAATTCTCTTTAGAGAAGACTATCCACCTCTCTTCATCAATATTGGCATTAATAACACTCTAATTATAAAAATATTATTTCATGAAGGATATAGTATCAATGCTACCTCTCTTTGGTTAATTCAACTAATTGGATATTCCAAATAAAATATCAAACAAACCAAACTCACATGTCACAAATTTGACAAAACTATTCAAAAAACACTTTGATGCATTTGGTTCCTTCTTACCATTAGACCCAAGGCAATTTTCACTAGGCTTATGGTCTTTGATCTTCCTTTATCTTACAACATGATTTTGGTTCATCCTTAGACTCATCATATGCAATCTATTGCATCTTTTGGTAGTCAAAGTATCAAATTCATACATAATCAGAAGTGTTAAAAACATAAGGCTAATCCTAATCCTAAATCTCAATATCATATTCCTACTATAGCCCACATAAATATCCCTCCTCTTCCCATGTTTGTCAATATGCATTCATATTTACATGTCACTCTTTTAGATTCAAATTCAAATGACCTCCATATATCATGGAATGACTTCCCCCTTATATTCTTCCATGAGATAAAACCATTCATTTAATATATGACACCACTAATAACCCTCCCTCATGTAATACACATGAAACATCTTATATAGAGGATGATTTTACTTATAATGAATATAGGGTGGCCAAACTCTTTCAAGATCCTTTAGCTATGTCTCCTCGCACTTTTAGTAACATGGGCCTCTCCACTACAAATTTTCCCATTGAAACAAATAAATATGATATATCTCCATCCTATGATGATACCTAAATTATGACATAAAATCATACATGAGATTTAGATGCACTACATTATCAAAACACATTATCCAAAATAGATGCCTTAAATCACAATGTTCATGTCATTCACATATATTTTGGTAGTGAATCAGAACCAAAAGGCTATATATCACCTATCATTACACTTTTGATAGATACTACATGGGTTGTCCAATAAATCAACCAATTTAACCCAATACCTCCCATCAATCCTCCTACACAACATAGTTCTAAGCCAATTATCCATAATCTAGTCACCACTAATGATATTACTTATTCCACTATCATGGTTCCATCTTATATTGAAAAATATCACACACTTACTCCTAAAATTACCTTAGATGAACAAGCTATAGCCATCTAAAAAATACATTATAAATTCAATAATCAAGGAAAATAAATTTTGGATATTAAAGTAAATGTTGAATATATGGACTCTTCTTCAGACTCCTTATTGATGAATCCATCTTATAATTACTCCATGCTCATGAGCCTCAACTCCCACATCAACATCATGAGCTAGGTCATTTTGAGAAAAAATCTCCTTCTTTTAATAACTTCATTTCTAGTATCAATTATAACACACATCATGTTTATTCACTCCCTCCTACTCCCTATCATTTCCTTGATGGAAATGATATGATTATTGAATAAACTATGGAAATTAATTATGGAGCCACTATTGTTCCTTGACCTTTTCCTGTCATAAAATAACTTCATCCTATTAAACATGATAGTTTTAGTTTATTCTTCGATAAATATTATGAAGATTTCACATGGTCATGTGAATATATGCTTGGCATTGACTCTATTATTTCTATCCATAATATCGTTAATTATCTTGATACAAAACTCCTGCATCAAAAGTAACATAAATTCTCTCCTACGATTTATACCTTATGTCATAAAAATATCATAAAACTTTTCAATGTTAAATTCATCAAACCTAAAGATTAATTCGAATGGGTTTCCAAAATTGTTTCCATACATAAGAAAGTCACCATGGTTATTCACATCTATATAGAATTTCATAGTGTTAACTAGCTTGTAACAAAGATAAATTTATTTTACCATCAGTCAATGCTTTTGTCGATTCCACTGCTAGCTTTGAAATGTTATATCTTATGGATTGTTTATTGGAATATAATAAAATTCACATTACTCCCAAATATCAACATAAAACCACGTATACAACAGAATGGGGCACCTACTGATATGTCAAAAAAAATGGACTTAAAAATGTTGGTACCACTTATCAACATGCAATGACCCATATATTTTATAATCTCATACATTAAATAGTAAAAAAAAAATTAGATGACCTTATTTACAAATCCAAACATTGTGAAAATCATCTTCATGATGTCGATTCATTTTTTTATCATCTCATTAAATATAAAGTTAGACTCAATCCTAATAAATGTTTTTTTGGTGTCACCTCTGGTAAACTCTTAGATAAATATAGTTTCTTTTATGAGACTTGTTGTCAATATAGATAAAATTAAAGCTATTATCAACATGCATATTTCTTATTTTGTTTCAAACATATGAACATACTTGGTAAACTTGGGAAAATCTGATTATTCATTCCTTAGATGGCTTACCATATTTATTCAATTAACTCCCTCAAGAAAGATATAGCTCTGAAATGGACTGATTTGTGTCAAAAATAATTTGATAGCATGAAATCATCACTCTTACATCCTACCACTCTTAGACCTCCTTTCAATTATCAACCTCCCATATTTTACACTTCCTCTACACCCATATTAATTGGGGCAATGCTTTCTGAACAAGATGACATAAGCCATGAATATGCCATATATTATATCTGTCATGCTTTAATACATTATAAGACATGATATACTAAATTTGAACATGTCTATCTCACCATTTATTTTGCATCTAAAAAAATTCACCATTACATGATTCATCAAATAACTTATGTCATCATACATTTTGATCCTCTTCATCATTTCTCCTCTAAAGCTTTCTCACCTAGTGATAGAATTGGTAGATGGATGGTTCTTTTGATGGAGTTTGACTTGAAAATCATTAAGTAAAAATTAGTTAAAGTCCAAGTAATTGATGATCAACTTGATATTGCTCCTATACCATCCACTAATCATCTTAAAGATACTCTTCCTATTGAATAAATATTATACATTAAATGCATTAATTAGGCTTTTTCACTCAAAGATTATTTACACAATTTCACAACTGACCTTCAAATAAATAATCTTGATAAACCAAACATTTCCATTTATAAAAAAAATCCAAAGTCATAATTGAATAATTACATGAATTTATAATTGACCTACATGAAAATACATGGACACTCCATTTTGATGGTACTAAATGTCTTCAAGGAGCTAGGGTAGGATGTGTCTTACTTGATACTCATATTAAAATGACCCATATTGCTTTTTATTAGACTTCAATGTTACTAATAACATGGATGATTATGAAGCTGTCATCCTAGGTATGTATGCCTTCATTGATTTAGACATCCATTACCAAGATACTTTAGGTAACTAACAACTCATTTATTGTCAATTCAACAATGACTATCAATTCAAGAGTGAAAATCTCATTATTTATCTTCAAATTTCCACCACTCTTACTAAAGAATTAAAATACCTCACTATAGAACCAATTTCATGAGAGCATAATGCCATAGTAGACTCTTTTGATTTATTTTCTTCTCTATTTCACCCCCATAAAACTCTTCATGATTCCCAATTTCTCATCCACATATGAAAATCACTATCTTCATTACTAAACATGAATGATTATCTTATCTACCATATTGAGGCTATCACTATCCAATAAAACCCATGGTATAAAAACATCATCCAATTTATCAAGCATCACACCTACCCTACTAACATTGATTCTCATGAAAAAAATAAAATTCATAAAAAATCTTACAAATATGTCTTATGATATGATGTCTTATAGTATAATAATGTTGAAGGTACCTTGCCTCTTTATGTCACTCAAGATGAAGTTCCTTCCCATATGGAATAATCACATGGGTAATTTATGGTGTTCATTGTGGTAGACATGCTACAACCCATAAATGCCTACACATGGCCCACACTTAAAAAATATGCTATCACATTCACCCAAAAATGCAATCCTTACTAATTGCGTGATGATCTTATCCACTCTCTTTTGACTGAGCTTCAAACATTATAATCTTCTTAGCATTTTTCCATGTGGAGATTAGATCTCATTAGTAAACTACCTTACTTTCAAGATGGTCATGTCTTCATCATCATGATCACTGAGTATTTCACTAAGTGGGACGAAGTTATGCCCTTTGTTAATGTCACAGGTATCACTATATCCAAATTTGTACTTAATCAAATCATTTATCGCTTTGAAATTCCCAACACTATTATTTCTAACAATGGTGGGAATTTCAAGAATAAGGATATGAAATAATTATGTCCTAAATTCAAAATCAAGCATACATTTTCCATGCCTTATCATCCTAAATATAATGGCCAAGCAAATGCAGCTAAAAAAATTCTTAACAAAATTTTACAAAAGATAATTTGAGATTCTCTTTCTGACTAGCATCTAAAACTTTATCCTACACTTTGTGCATATCACACCAACATCCATACTGCTATTAGGGAAACACCATTTTATTTAGTATATGGCTCTAAATATATCTTACCTATAAAATTTGAGCTACCAAAATTACATATCTCTCTTGAAGGCATTATTTCTGATGAATAACTTCATGAATAAAATCTACATGTTTTATACCTTCTTGATGATTGCTTTATGGGTTTTTTTCAAAATAATTACCAATATAAATCTTAAATTACCAAAAAACATAACAAAAAGGTTAAAGTTCATACCTTCAATGTTTGTGACTTAGTCCTTAAATTATATTATACCCATGATAAATAAGGCAAGTATGCTAAAAAATGGTGGGGCCCTTATTTGGTCAAAGACATGTTTGGTCTAGTACTTATACATTACAAACTAATGAAGGACTCATCTTTAAAGAACCCATTAATGCTCAATTATGAAAGATTTTTTTTCTTAAATGATCATTTCCAAAATTAATATATATATATATATATATATGTATATATATATGTATATATATATGTATATATATATATGTATATATATATATATGTATATATATGTATATATATATATATGTATATATATATGTATATATATATGTATATATATATATGTATATATATATATGTATATATATGTATATATATATATGTATATATATATATATATATGTATATATATGTATATATATATATATATATGTATATATATATCTATATATATATGTATGTATATATATGTATATATATATATATATATATGTATGTATGTATATATGTGTGTGTGTGTGTGTGTGTGTGCGCGCACGCGCGTGTGTGTGTATATATATATATTGTGGTGCTAACACTTTTTGCTTATTCTTCACAACTTCCCAAAGTGTACCATTGCATCAATTTTAGTATCCTTATTTCCTATTGTTGGTCCTTTGGTATATCTACATTCCTTCATATATTAGTTCATGAGTTGCATCATAAGACTATGGATCGAACCTAGCTATCCTCATGAACATATTTTTGTTTATTTTTCATTTTTCATTTAACCTTAAAGTCTCTTTCGAGTCATCAATTTCTCACTATAAAAACTTAATTACTTTTACACCTCTTTTGTTTTCATTTTGTGAGTTGCAATATAAGACCTTGGATAAGACTAGGCTTTCATCACAAAATAATATTATTTTCTATAAACATCCTTATTTTTTTACACCTTGTTGGTTTATATTTTGTGATTTTCACTATAAAACCTTAGATAAGACTAAGCCTTCATAAAAAATATTCATTCTAAATTACTTTTGTTTGTAATCTTAGCTAAGTGTCTTCCCTAAAAAATAATGGAATAGTTGAGAGTTGTGACTTCATAATATTAAAATCAATCATATTATTTTATTGTAACAACTCTAAAAAAATTATTCTCATGTCTACAATCACTTACATTATTCCTTATGAATATGATTCATACTTACTTATCATTGTACTATATTTAAAATATTCATTTTTAATGAATTGAGGTAACTCAATCATTCTATTTTCACTTCTATCCTCTCCATATTCTATTCCACTATGGGTAAATCAAGGTTAGTTTCAAGATAACACTATTATCTAATATGGAAGTATAATAATATTATACAACATGATCTCTTAGTTCTTTTTCCTATCCATCAAGTGTAAGTTCTCTAGTGATAGTCATTTTAAAAATGCATGCTTGGTTTTCTGAATTATATGGAGGAGTAAAAGACAAAAGGCATCCAAATTAAAATTCAAATCATTAAAACAAAATGAAATGATCAAAGGAAAAAACCAACATTAAAAATTTAAAATCGCACCAAAAAATGTGATTTTTATTAGGCACATATCCTATCCTAGTTGAAGCTCAAACACTATAGTTGGCCTCATGAAAGAACTAAGGCCCATTGGGGTACGGTAAGCTAGTAGACTAGGGTAGGAGGTCTCATAATTTCAAATATATATTTATAGTGTAAACCTACTTTGTCACACAGGTACCTAATATTTAGGATAGACTAAAGACTCTGTAAGGGGTCCTTGATGGCCAAATGAGTAGATGGATTTATATCTTTAAAAAAAAAATTACACAAAATATAACTCTATTATTTTAGGTTATCTTTACAAAGAAGGTTAAAATATTTATAAGCTTTTCATGAGGTGGTTAGAAGACTTAACCAACATTCTCATGAACCAAAAAAAACACTAACATACTTATTTAATTTATTTACTAACCACAAGCTATACTAACAAAACATAAGAAAATATTATATAAAAAACCCAACAAACCCCCCTTGATCCAACAAGGGGTATGAAAGATGATATAAATATATAACTATGAAGTCATCAAGAGTATCTGACACACTTGTAACTAGCACACTTTACATCCTGGTAGTAACCAAAATTGATGTTGATCCATACATAAGTCTACCTTATGAGTTGTGGTACAAAAGATGTTAAATATGATCAAGGCTTACTAATTCCCTATGATCATAAATATGTACTATAGTAGAACATGATCAAGGCTTGTTCACCCTTAATCCACATATGTTATCACAAAAAAACCCATCCAAGTGATAATTTAGTACTGTGTATGGCACATATCCATGATGTCCAACAAATGTTGATGACCTTTACTCAACACTAAAGGTGTTAACAACCTTTGTCAACTCATATAATCACCAATGACTGGTCTAAGTCCATCAATATCTTCCCCTATCAAGTGAGAGGTGAGAAGCCCTTGAAACAAAAAACTAAATCAAAACCACTATGTCTGATCTTCATCATGAATATCATTTAGGTGAATAAAACCAAAATTAAAATTAAAATAAACACACTATTGCTACCAAAATTATCATTCAAACATTTGACCCAAACTCTAAGTGAATAGGTAACTAGGGAAGGGGAATAGTCCTCTAGCCTACAACAAATCCTCTAACCTCTATTATGAAATTTACATGTTGTCAATCATAAAGATCCTATTTGACCTATAAAGGATGATATGGTTATTAATAGCACAATCATGAGGTGACATTATAAAAATTTGCATTATGAAGGTGTCAGTTTCTATCAAAAATACACATTTATACATCATTTCTAATATATTTATTTTAAAAATTATATAACTAAGCTTGAAAATATAAAATTAACCATTGTGATGTGTCTAGAACATATAAAAATCCATAAATTGACTAGTCACATGACCACTTTCATATAAATTAGTGATTTATCAAAAAAAAATCCTGGTACATGGTACTCAATGACAAACATGACAAAATTGTGATCAAAATGAAATATTTGGAGGATTGAACTCTTGACCTATCTTTTTTTAAGTGACATACAAAATGACTCTAACCAATTCCTCTATCAACACTTTTGAAAGATATTTTATTTAAAGTGTATTTTCTATTTTTTCTAAAAAAAAAGAAATGTGTGCATGTAAAATATTTTTACCTTAATTTTTTCATTCATAACTTGATTTGGGGATAAAATTGTGCCTTCTTACATTTGGGCCTACTTAGCTTTATATAATGACAATTTAAAGCGTAGAACTATTATCTTTGATGCACCATATTTGTTTCAAGATGCCAAACTACTGCTATAAATATCATCCGAGATCAAAATTACATATATTTTCCATAGAGAAGGGATAGATATCACACAAGGCCATACAAAGTAGGTTAGAAGAAGGTTTTAACTTGCCGATAGATACTCAAAAGATCATATTAGATTTTAAAAAAATGAACGTCATTTACTACATCTTTGGAGTGTAAAAATGCATGAAGAGGCTTTACAAGGCCATACAAACTAGGTTTTATGGATTTAAACTTGCCAACAAAAAATCATAAATCAAACATTACTCAAATTGAATTCCATTATTTTTACCTTTGCTTTGGGAAGCCATATATAATAAATTTTGGATATTTAGCTATCTAAAATCCATAGAACTACATTCAATAAATTCATACAAAGAAGTAAGCCATTGCTTCAAATTTAATTTTAGAGCATACAATTATGATACTGTTGCATCAAATTTTTTTCTAAGGCTTTGAAGGACATAAAAATAAAATCTAGGGTTTTATGGATAAAAAATTAGTACAAGATATATATTTGGTATATAGAATAGTAAATGAAAGCTTTAATGTTGATTTTAGGGCATAAACAATAATAGATAAGGATATTAGATGTACAAATAAATATTATGAAGCTTTAGGCCATACAAGTCTATTGTTTATTGAATTTTAGGCATTTAAATAAATATAAATGCAATGTATTATTACCTTAAAAATGCTCTCAATTTATTCCAATCTCCTTTAAATATTATAATACCTTCACAAATTCTTTGTTCTCAATGAATTTTTCTTTCTTCCACACAGGCCTTCATCTTCATCTTCACATTCACCTTCATAGACTAGGCTTTGATACCACTATTAGCCAAGGGAACAGATGGAATTTACATCTCGAACAAAGTATTTTACACAAAATATAACTCTATATTATTTTGGGCTATCTTTATAAAGAAAGTGAAAATACTTATAATACTTTCATGATCTGGTTACAAGACTCAACCAACATTCAAGTAACCACCTCATGAAAATCTTATAATTATTTTCACCTTCTTTATAAAGATAACACAAAATAATACAAACTTAAATTTTTTTAAGCTATATAAAATTTTTACAATGTACTTTTCATATTTACCTATGTGTGAACAGTCCCAATAGTCTTAAAGAATAGGGAACATGTTGTGAGAAGGTAGGTCCATTTTACTTTTCTTGCATGTATAACCTTCATGGGAAGATATTTATACTTCATTGGTAAACCCAAATTTGTGTGGATAGAATGAGTTATCTAAAGTCTTTAATGTCAAAAGTATTTTTATCTCAAAAAAATGATTTTAGTGTCTTGTTTCCATAAATATTATGCACCTGGGTGCTATCTTCATTTCCCCCACCACCCATTTCATGCCCCCCATTGATAGGCATGTTTATTTATAAATATTTTTCCAACTTATGTATCCCCTATTCTTTATATCTTTTATACATGCTCAAAATAATATTGTTTTATTTAATTTGTCATTAAAATAGAAGCTACATATTTGAATGGTTATGAGATACTTTCTTAATCATTACCTTATCCTTCTCAGATTTACCTTTGGCTATGGTTGAGATGTTGAGTTTATTTTCACCCTTTTTGTGGTTCATTTATTTTTGTTCCTCTTGCATCTCTTTTCATTTTTTATATTTTTGATTAAGTAGGGATTGTTACCTCTCTTACATTAATGTTAGTTCCATTATTTTAGTTTCATGTGTCCTTAGTTTGATCCAATTTGTTACTTTTTTAATTCAGGATGCATTTACTAGGTTTGTCTATTATTTAGTAGCCTTGGATTTTTGGTTACCTGACTTACTCTCATTTTATCTATTTTATTTGGTATTTTGGTTCTAAATTAGCATTTTTCATCTCAACTTACCAATTTTCCATGTGACTTATTCAGTTATGCAAGTGTTCATTTACTTTGAATTCCCTACAATTATTTGTTTTTTTATCTTTTACCTTGTATCCTTTAGGTTTGTACAAATCAATTAATGTGATCTCAATGATCAAGAATACAAACATAATAAATAACCATTCATTGATAAAGGTAAGTCAATGCATGTATATGACACTTTCAATTATTTCCAAAAATCCTTGTTCCCATTTATTTTTTGCTTTATTCTACAATTTGTTGGCTAAGTGTTATGTGTTGCTATGTTCTTTATCAAATAATTATCCCCTATTACACCTACATGAAATGTGATGAGATTCAAGTGGGGCATATGAATACACACAATATTTTAAAACTATATCATTTACTGATGCTTTATTTCTTTCAAAAACTTATCGAGTTTTGATATCTTTGAGTGCATGCCTTAAAGGGTGCACCAAGAAAGGGGTGGGAAGACCATTAGTTCTACTCAATATTCTTGGTCAACTCTATCATTACCTAAACCTAGTATAAATTTTACTTATCCAACTCCCTAAGAAATCCAAACTCCATTTACACATTTCCATAAGCATTTATCCTCTCAAATAGACCCCAACTAAGGAAACATCCTTTGTTACTACTAAGTCAGCTAGGTCAACCTTGTTATAAAAGATAAAGTGCATGTTACAAACTAAGTAAACATGGTTGACTTAGTTTGAGGCCTAATGGTAACTTTTTATTAAAAAAACTAGTCATGATGGTTAATCTTGTCAGATGAAATTTTGGAAGGGTCAAGGCTTATTTCAATCCAATAAAGAGGAACATTCATTTTTGCATCATTATAGTTCATAATTTTGTTAAATTTGCATTTGAAGGAGTTTTTGTTTAGGGTTTGCCTTGTAGATAAATTTACTTATCTTGTAAAAAATATTGGATGAAAATGAGTATTTTAGTGATATTATTTCTATGGTTTGATCCTTATAAATCCACAATAACCTCTTGTAAAGCACCATTATTGAAGGGAAAGATTGAGTCTCGACAAGTTCACCCAAAGTAAGTATTCTTAAATATTGATATTTCATTTGATAGGTAGATGTTGTATAAGTAATATGTGTTGGATGTATAAATACTTGTTTAGATTACCTCTATGCTTAAACTTGTAGATATAGGGTTTTGTTTTCTTTCCATCTTTCACTTTAGGTGTTTTAGGCCCCTATTTGCCTACCATGATCTCTTGATTATTATTTTTATGTTTAATCATCCCCATTTGTGCCATAAGATTTAGTGAGAACTAGATTAGTTTTATTTTATGTACTTAGACTTAGTTAGGGTTATTTCATAATTTCATTTTCGTAGAGGCTTTAAAACCTTCTCCTTTGGTGATGTGTGATAAGAGATGAATTGGTTAGGTTTAGTGGATCCAACTTGGTCATTCTCTTGATATAAATAATATTGAAATAGATGTTAGTTTATTATCTCATTTGATATTCAACTTACTAAGTCAGATGAGCTATATATGTATCCTAATTAATTACATACATGCCCTAGGTAGAGAAGATTGTTATTGCACTCCTGTTTACTTTGGTTGACTGCATCTTATGCCAAATAACCATTGATTTATGAAACTTAAATATTTATTTTTATTATTCTCATAAATTTCATAAGGTCAGATAAATAAAATTATCAAAAAGTTTTACTATAAATGCATATCAAAGGTCATTCATTACCCACACTTGATATTTAATTGGTTCAATATTTCACACTATTTCACATTGATAAAATCTTTTCTATTCTTTCTAGGTTTAAGATCACTCACAAGGAGTGATATTTGCTTAAAATATAGTGCATCTAAGGATATGTGTGTTTGACTTTTGGTTTACATACCTTTTATATTATCTTATTACATTTCTTTATGTTCTTAGGATAGTCAACATATGGAATAACCATGGCGAAGTAAAATATATATAGAAGGTAGTGGTTAGTATTTTAGGATCATATTACAAATTTTATCTTATTGAATTATTGTTTTTTGTATCATTATACAAATTAGTAG
Source organism: Torreya grandis (assembly GCA_037957365.1). Taxonomy (NCBI): domain Eukaryota; kingdom Viridiplantae; phylum Streptophyta; class Pinopsida; order Cupressales; family Taxaceae; genus Torreya; species Torreya grandis. The sequence continues at coordinate 2,175,398 of JARHVA010001212.1, read as the reverse complement.
TCATTAGATTTATCTCAGTGAGATGATCAAAATAGTATAATTTATTGATACATTTATTTTGGGCTCAAAACCCTCCATCTTAAGGTTTATGCATAGTTGGTTTAAACACTCATGAATGTGGGAAAGGTCAGTACATACTAAAAACTCATCACAAAGATGAAATGGATCCCAAAACTTTAGATCTATAAATTTTTGAAGAAATTCAACAAATTTAGTTAGATATTCAAAGCATGCTTAGGAAGGATGATCTTGATGTATTAAAAGGGGAAATATTTTCTCTTAAGGATTAGTTGTCAATGATGAGTGCTCAAATGACCTCTATTGTAGCTCAAATTATATAAAAATAATCTTCCACTATTCCAAATGAGTTCACCCACTCAAAACAATTAAAAATATAATATCAGTTTGAAGCACATGCGACCAAAAGTGGAATGATGGTAAATATCTACTCACTTTGATCAATCAAATAGATTGCTCAAATTATATAAAAATAATCTTCCACTATTCCAAATGAGTTCACCCACTCAAAACAATCAAAAATATAATATGAATTTGAAGCACATGAGACCAAAAGTGGAATGATGGTAAAGATCTACTCACTTTGATCAATAAAATAGATTTTTTTTAATCTACATTAGACCCCATGTGTGTAGATCAAAAAATGGTTTGTGAGAAATTAATTTGGTATAGGTGGTTGTGTTCTCAAAATAAAAATAAGGATGTTTGTGTTACCTGGTTAGTTTTTACTAAGGAACCACATATATACTATCACAACAACATATCCAAAAACTTCTTTAGTTAGTTGGAAAGATTATGATAGATAGGTAATATTAAGGAATATATTCAACAATTCTAGAATCTATACTAAAATTTGGATAACATCATTAAGAAAAATTTGACTGGCCTATTCTTGAGGGGGCCTCAAGGATAGCATCCACCTTGATGTTTGTATGTTTAACCCATCAATCATTTCTAAATCCATACCATATGCATGCTAGGTAGAGGAAAAAGAATTGGTCAAAATAATGGATTTCACTCATGATGGTGAACGCAATTTCAAAACACCATGATTTATGCCACTATAAGATTGATCCCTCATAATATTGAAGATAAGTGTTCTAAAAGGTTATGTTTTGGTTGTGATAACAAGTGAAGTAAATGACATAAATGTACAGAAAATAAATTATTTTACATTGAAGGTGCCAACGAAGATGAAGATGATGACAAGGCTATAGTTGAGGCTATGGAAGAAACATAGGAGGAATATGAATACTATCACCCTACTATCTCATGTCACACACTTTCAAGGATAATTACTTCCCAAAATCTTATGGTGGTGGGATTCCTCAAGAAACAGAAAGTGACAATGTTGATTAACCCAAGAAGTACACATAAATTCATCAAAAGTAAGTTGGCTACTCATTTGAACTATTTTAATTATCTAGCTCCATAATTTCAAGTTGTGATTATATATGGTGGCATAGTCAAGTGTTATAAAAAAATAAATAGTATTAAGATTGTCATGGGGGACTACTTGCTTAATTTAACTATGCTTTTTATTCCCATGGGTGGTGCTGACATTATTTGGGGAGTACAATGGGTCATGACTTTGGGCATAATAGAGATGAATTTATAGGAATAAGTCACATGCTTTAATTTTGAAGCTATGAAATTTGAACTATGGGGATTATTAGAAAAGTCTCCCCAATTGGTTTATTCACATTAGATGACAAATATTATTTAATTAGTTGCAAAAGGATTTGTAGCATGGTTTTTTCCTTATAAGTTCAACCAACTCATGTGTCTACACATTTAATTTATAAATGATTCTTGATGACCATCTAGTAGTTTTTAGTGCAATGCCAAAATTCCTACCACCTAAAAAATAACATGATCATGCCATAAGACAGATTCTAAGTATCATACCACCAAACATCAAACCATACAGGTATCCATATGCTCAAAAAAGTGAAATTTAAAAAATAGTATATGAGATGCTATAGGTAGGTATTATTTAACATAGCCAAAGTGAATATTCTTTTCTAGTGGTCATGGTGCATAATAAGGATGACACTTAGATGATGTGCCTTGAATATAGAGAACTCAATAATTACACCATCAAATATAAGTTCCCTATTCCAATAATTAATGTTTTTTTAGATGAATTACATGTTTTTATTTATTTTACCAAATTAGATCTTCATTATGGGTATCATTAAATTTATATCAAAGTTGAGGATATCCATAAAATAAATTTTAGAACTCATGAAAGCCATTATGGGTTTATGGTCATGCCTTTTGGTCTCACAAATTCACCATCTATATTTTAGATTTTGATGAAGATTGTTTTTAAGCCTTTTTGAAGGAAGTTTATGTTTTTTTTTATGACATCCTAATTATAGAAAAACATGGGAAGAATATTTGAAACATGTGAAATATGTACTATTAATTTTGGAACAACATCAAATTTATGCAAAACCCTCCAATTTTAGTTTTGGCCGCCAAGAGGTTGAGCACTTGGGTCATTTTATTTCACATGAAGGATTCAAAGTCAACCCTAAGAATATCAAAGCTATGATAGAGTGATAAGTGCCAAAGACCCTCAAGAACCTTCATAGATTTTTTGGGCAATAGGGTAGTATCATAGATTTATAAAAAATTATGGAAACATAACATTTACACTCATATCTTTGTCAAATAAAGATTACTTCCATTGGAATGAACCAAATACTAAGGAATTTGAGAAGATGGCAGAGGTTATCTGCACCACTCTAGTTTTGTAATCCCCTTATTTCTATAAAATGTTTTTTTTTTAATGTAATGCATCAAGATATAGCATGGGAATAATACTCATTCAATAAATAAGACTCATTGAATTTTAGAGTCATCAACTCAAAGGAAAAAATAATCTCAAGCCAATCTATGTGAAAGATATTATGGTTATTATTTATGTAGTCAAGCAATGGATACATTATCTTATGGGTAGACACTTTTAGGTAAATACTGATCATGATAGTCTAAAATATTTTTTGAAACAATGATTTTCATTAGAAGAGAAGCAAAAATGGGTGACTAAAATGTTGGGTTATGACTTTGAAATATTTTATAAGAAAGGAAAAGATAGTATGGTATAAATGGCACTTTCTAGGAGGGTTAGTTGAGGCATTGTTATGCACAATAGCCATTTGAAAAGAACATTGGTTAGAAAAATAAGATCAAAATAGGAGAATAATAGGGATACATAGGTCCTGATTCATAATCTTCATCATGGTGAAGGTGTTGATAAAACATTTTAGTGGAAAGGAAATAAATTATGGTATAAATATAAAATATACCTATGTAAGGCTTTTATCCTAAAATAAAAGATCATTCAAGAGACTCATGCATCTATAATAGGTGAGAATTCAATATTTTTGAAGACATATCATTGCTTCAAGAAATATTTATTTTGGTATAGAGTCAATGGAGATATACATATTATTTTTGTAAAAATGAATGGTTTTTCAACATAACAAAAGGGAAACAATTAAGACACTATGTCTTCTACAACCATCATCCATCCCTAGCCATTAGTGGGAGGAGGGTTCCAAATATTTCATTACAAGGTTGTCAATATCTTAAGGTAAAAATTTCATCATGTTAGTTTTATACATGCTCACAAAATATGCTCATCGTTTCTCGTTATCACAATAATTTATAGCTAGTACAATAGTTGTTGCTTTTCTCAATATAGTTCAAAAATTGCATGGTACCCCAAAAATTTTGAACTTAGTTATTTATTAGTTTGGGTACTTAGTTGGCTCATATCTCATCTTATCATCCTCAATTGAATGGAAAAATAAAGGTTGTCAACAAATGCTTAAAAGGGTATCTTTGTTGTTTTACATTAGATAAATAGGAATATTTGGTTCATTAACTGCAACTAGCACAATGGTGGTACAACACTTCCTTACATAGATATTCTAAATTGTCTCCCTTTATAGAAATTTATGGATATAACCCCCCATCCATCTCTTCATATTTTAAGGTGAAACCAAAGTTTTGAGCTATTGATAAACACATTCAATATCAATAGGAGGTACTAGCTAGTTTAAGTGAGAATTTAGCAATGACACAAAATATAATAAAATGACAAAATTAGTAGCACTATAGTGAGAGGAAAATTGATATCTGTGATTGGGTATTTTTGTGATTTTAGTAAGATAAACAAATGTCTTTGAAGCAAAAAAAAGGATAACAAACATTCTCTTATGTCCCTTATTAGATCTTATACAAAATTGATAATATAGCATACAAGTTGCAGCTACCCCTATCTACTCATATACATCCTGTATTTCATTTAACTTATTTATAAAAGGTCATTGGAAAAATATTTTCTACTGATACTAAATTACCTGAGTTGGATGAAGAAGAAAGAATCATTTTGAAACCTAAGGAGACCTTTACACACACATAAAAAGGACTCAAATAAGAGAGCTTAAGGAGTATACGATAAAGTGGAAGAGTATGAATCATGAAGATATAACATGGGAGGATGAAGCTTTCCAAAAATAAAATCAATAGTTTATTCAACATTAAGGGCAATGTTGTTTTGAATGGATGGGCATGCAACACCCTTAATTTATAATGCATCTAAGGATATGTGTGGCTAACTTGTGGCTCACATACCTTTTATATTATCTTATTTAATTTCTCCATATTCTTAAGATGGTTAGACTATAGAATAACCATGGCTAATTAGAGTACATATAGGAGGTAGTGGTTAGTCTTTTAGGATCATATTGTAAATTCTTTTTTATCATGTTATTTTGGAGGTTTCTCATTCAAATCAATGCAGTCATTATTATCAAGTATTTTTATCTTTTGTCAATTATTATTATGGATCTAATTATTCTACTCTTAATTATTTGATTATTATGAACTTATAAGTAATTTCATTATAATGAGTATCCATATGCCACATTAAGAGCATTCCAAAATAAATCAATAGATATCATTTTCAAGTATCAAATCCATATTTATAGATGCATACACATAGTCTTGGAACACAAATTTAAAAATCACTATAGGTGGAAGAACTACATGGGTTTTATTTATCTCAATATATTATTTGATACAAAGCTAGTGGTCAATTATTAAGGAGGTGATTGACTCAACTCATTATACTCACCTATTTTTTATACATTTTCAGGCTATAAAATTTAACTTAAAGTTTTAAATATAAAATAATAAACAAAATTAATTTTGTGCAACATAATCCAAATTTTATATATCTTATCCTACTTAGTAGATAAACATAAAAGGTGAAATAATTAGTTTTTTATCACATGCAATTAGGACAAGTCCACAACCAATGGACTTGAGTGACCTGCACTCCTATCCTCCTAAAATAGTAATGTTTAAAAATATTTTATTATTATGTTGCTAATATTTCAATTTCATAATTATAATTATTTATTTATTTTTCTATTGGTAATTTAGCATAGTCAATTGGGACAAGTCCACAGTAAACATACATGAACATTTTGCATTATTATCCATTTATAATGGACCTATCTATAATTAATTTTATATTTTGTTCTTGATTTGTAATGAAAATGAAATGAGGCTTAAACATATTTGTTTTAAAGATAGGTCATCCATAGGATTAAATTTAGATAATTCAAAAAAAAATTAAGGCTATACAAAGTCTAGGCAATGAGTTGATCGTTGTTAAAAGATAGTTTAATGATAAATCTTCTTCCTCAAATAGAAACAATAAAGAAGATAAAAATGATGATATTGATTATTAATGTAACATTTATGAACTATATCATAGTCCAAACACATGTCTTGATGTTCTTAAGATCAATAAATTTTTTCATGAAAAAGATGAAATATGTGAAGATCTAGTGTATAATATAAACACTCTTGATAATCTATCAGAAAATGAGAATCTTTATATTATAAATACTAGGAATAAAGATTATAGTTCTCCTCAAAATAATAAAACAACCAATGATAAACCTTCTTTTGATGATAACAAGAAACTAGATAAATAAAAATAATTTTAGAATAATGTTAATAATTCAAAGGATAATATTGTAAAAAACATTCTTTTCTCATTTGGATATAATAATAGTCAATATCGGTATTATAAATCTAAGAATTTTAGAAAATTTGATGTTAAAACGTATAACATAATTGATTATTTATCAACAATTAAGTCTGGATTTTATTTACTACAAGCAACTAGTCTTTCAGGTCAGCTTGATAAGATCAATGAGGTTGTTAAAAATCCTCAACCTCATGTAAGCTTACAAGAAGAAAGTAATTATGACCATATTTATGCTCAGTATTTTGACCCTCCTAGTGATTACATTCCTAGTTTTTATGTTACAATCAAGATTGCTAACAAAATAATTTATAATTGTATCTTAGATACATGTGCCTCAAAGAATATTATGCCTAAATCCATTGTAGATCAATTAGTTATATCTTATGAAGTAGATAGTAGGAAGCTTACTGGTTTTGATTCTAGACAAATAAAGAGTTGTGGTAAGTTTCATGACATAGTCATTAAAATTATACAAAATAAACATATTAGATTTATGACTAATGTTCAAGTGTTGGATATTCTTAGTAATTATGTAATGTTGTTAGGAAGGGATTGATCTAAAGCAACTAGAGATTTTATTGAAAAAGATATAACATGAGTTTTTATTAATAATTAAATTACATTTATTAAAAGGGAAGATTTTTTTGGTACACCTTTTGAGTCACCTTATTCTTCTAATATTTATTACATTGAAACTAGAACTAAGACTTATAAATTGTTGAAATTAGATGAACAAGAAAATAAACAAAAGAAATATTTGAAAAAAATATTTTATGATCACTTTACTTTGATGGAGCTTGCTCTCAACAAGGTAATGATGCTGGAATTTATCTAATTTTTCATATAGGTAAAAGTTTTCATTATGCCTTCAAATTATCTTTTAATAATAATAATAATAACATTTAAAGCATTATGTTTAGAATTAGAAAAGGTAATATAATTGAATATTAAGCATTTTTAAGTTTTTGGAGATTCAAAGTTAGTTTTAAGACATGATCATAAGGTTTATAAGACTAATCAAACTCATCTACACCATTATACACAAAAAGTTTGCTCATTACTTGAGCATTTTGAGGTATTTAATATTACACATATTCTTAGAGAATTCAACATTAGAGTTTATAAGCTTATTGTTTATGCCTCCAATCTAACTCTAAGTGAGATTGAACCTACTACAGACTTTTTTTTATTGAATTCTTTCATCTTAAGACTCTTGATTTTAATGATAGTTGGCTTGTTTTTAGTTGTGATAAACATATAGATTCATTCATTAAAGGTAATTATTTTGATCATGATGATTATATATTAAATTGTAGAGATTATTTGTAATTGAGTACTAACAGATTATCTACTAGTTTGGTGAGTTTAGAATTTATGTTCACACCTAATGATTAGCCTAAAATATCTAAAACATAAGAACCATCAAATAAAATCATGAGTGAGACCATTCCTATCAATTTAGGTACTAAAAAATATCCAAAGTATATTTATTTAGGAATTCAGGTGACTGCTAGTGAGAAGGTTATATTTATTAAATTATTTAAAGAGTTCATTGACATTTATGCTTGGTCATATAAGGATCTTAAAGGGTATGATACTAAAATTATTAGAAATAATATACCTATTAACCTTAGTATCACCCTGTTAGACAAAAAATATGAAGAATCAACCCTTTGTTAGAAGACACCATTAACAAAGAGCTAGATAAGATGATTGATGCTAGTGTCATTTTTCCTATAACACATTCTGAATGGATAGCTAATATAATTCTGGTTAGAAATAAAAATGGTAAAATTATTCTATGTGTTGATCTTAGAGATCTAAATAAAGTTAGTGTTAAAGATAATTTTTCTCTACCAAGCATAAATCAAATTTTGTAGCAGGTTGTAAGATCATGAATGATATCTTTATTGAATGGATTTTCAAGTTTTAATCAAATTTTTGTGAATCTTGAAGATAGATATAAAACTACTAGAGTTACTTTCACCACTTGTAGAGTTACTTTCACCACTTTTAGAGTTACTTTCACTTATAATAGAATGTCTTTTAGATTGATGAACATAAGAGCTACTTTTCAAAGAGCTATGCATGTTATTTTTAACGATTTGATTGATATTGTTATTAAAAATTATTTAGATGATCTCACCATACATTATAAAAAGAGGGAAAAACATTTATACCATCTTCGTGAAGTATTCACAAGATATAAAAAATTTGGCATTTCTTTGAATCTAAAAAAATATTTTTTAGTGTGACTGAAGATAAGTTGTTAAGACACATTATTTTAAAAGATGATATTTCAATTGACCCCAAACATGTTAAAGCTATTAACGAACTACCTCCTCCCAAATATTAATATAGTATAAGGTCTTTCTTTGGTAAAATAAATTTTATTAAAAAAATTATTTCATATTTTGTTGATACGTCTAATCCATTGCAATTGTTGCTTAAGAAAGATATAATATATAATTAGGTTGAGAGTGTTGAATCAAATTTTAATTGTGTTAAAAATACCATTGCAAGTGCTCATGTTCTTTCTAAACTTAAATTAAAGAAATCATTCATTCTCTATGTTAATGTTACATAAAAAGCCATTGGAGCTATAATAACTTAAGAATTTAAAAATAATGAAGAAAAAACAATTAGATATATGAACTAAGTATTAAAAGATGTAAAAACTAGGTACCCCCTTATTAAGAAATTTGTTTTATCTTTAGTTTTTTATTTTGATTAAATTTCAATATTTATTAATAGAAAATAGAGTTTTAATGTGATATAATGTACCTATTATGTCTTATCTTTTAAAACAACCAACCATTCAAGGAAGGCTTGCCAAGTGGATTTTACGCATTCAAGAGTTTGATCTTGAATTTAAAAATTTGAAAATAATTAAAGGTAACGCATTAACAAAATATTTAACTAAAAAAATTTATTTAGATATTAATGTTTTAGTTTTGTTATTTGATGAAGATTTAAATGCAAAGCCACATTTAAAGACTATGAAAGTTGCTGAATTTTTTAAATTTTTTAAGTTTGATCTTAAAATGAATGAATGGGACTATTTATTGGTTGAAATTAATTGGTACCATGACTTAGTTTTATTTTTAAAATTATACATGTCTTAATAACTTAGATAAAAAATAAAGATGTTCTCTAAGACTAAAAGTATTAAATTTTTGCTTGTTAGATTTTTTTTGTTTTATCGTAATAAAGATGGAGTTTTGTTGGAATGTCTTACTCATGATCAGACACAAAAGGTTCTTAGAGGTTTTCATGAAGGAAATTATGGTGAAATTATCACTACAAAAACAACTGCTTATAATATTTTAAGAGCAAGTTATTATTGGCATACTTTGTTTCAAGATGCTTTTAAGTTGGTTCATTCTTACATATCTTGTCAATTGTTTATTGAAATAGATAAATTATTTGCAATGCCTTTATATCCTATTATTCCTAAAACACTTTTTAAAAAATAAGGCATTTATTTTATTTTAGATATTCACCTACCTTAATCTTCAAGTCATAGATATATTTTGATAGTCACAGATTATTTCACTAAGTGCCCTGAAGCCAAGACACTTAAGAGTTCAGTCACAAGTGAAGTAATATCTTTCATAAAAAAATCAAATATTTTCTAAATTTGGAGTTACTTATGAGATTATTTTATACATTGGATCTCAATTTATTTTAAATGAATTTCTAAAATTCTTAGCAATATAATCTATTATTTTTAGTCGTTCATCTAAGTATTATCCATATGGAAATGGACAAGCTAAGTCCACAAATAAAAATCTATTTTTTATTATGAATAAACTTGTTTGTGATAACAAAATAAATTGGCATCTAAATTTTTTTGAAGCTTTATAGGCTGATAATACTATCATTAAAATAGTAACTAATTATTTGCCTTTCATATTAACATATGAGTTTGAAGTTAATTTATCAATAGAACTTCACATTTCTTCAATTAGGACTACCCTACAATATGTAGCTGAAGGCATAAATTTAATTAAACAAAGATTGCATGACTTAGTAGCTCTTGATGTATCTAAAGTAATAATATTGTATAAATTATAAAGATATAAACAAAAATTAAATAATTTTTTTGATAAAAAAAATTTTAATAAAAAATTTAATGTTGGTGATTTAGTCTTATATTGAGATAAAATTCATGAGGATCCTGGAAAGCATCATAAGTTTGATTCATTATGGCTTAGACCTTATAAAATTACCATATTTCTTGAAAACAATGAATTTAATTTTAAAAATCTTAAAATAATTTGGTTACGTTATTCAGTTAATGACTATCACTTGAAATTGTTCTATGATTAGTTATCTTTCAATTTGTTCTCTACTTTATTTTTTATTTTCTTTTTAGTTTGTTTTATTTTTTATTTTCTTTTTGTCTCATATTCATTTTTGTGCCTTTCATTTTTTGTTATTTTTGTTTGGTTTGTTGTTTATCTTTGTTGTACTTTGCTTTTGAAATGATCAATGAAAGGTTGTAAATGAAAAGTGTCACATTGTGAAGGAATAATACAAGGAAGATACAAATTTATTGTATCATTTATTTTTAGAAGTTACTCTTATAAATTCAATTTTTATATTAAATAAAAATACATGTTGAATTGTATTTGGTTGTTAAAGTGTTACTTCTTTTTTAGATTTTTACTTAAGGTATTTGTATTTGATTATGCATCCAACTTGAACTTTCTTATTATATCACTCTCTTTCTTCATGACACGTTATCCAAACAATCCATCCCTCACTAAAATTTATTATTAAAAGGGTTTCATGCTTAGCTACTTGAGAAATGATTTTCTTGGATCATACTCTAGAGAGAATAATGTTTTTATTAATAGAAAATTTATTTCTACTCAACTTCATAACACAAAATTGACTAGCAAGGTTGCTAGTGTTATGCTTTTTTCTACACCCACTAAATTTTTCAAAACCCAATACTTTCTGTCATAGATATGACCCTGTCATGAAATCTATAACTATGTCGAGGACTCGATCGATTAATAATATTTTTTAAATACATATTTTTTATTATGAAATGATAATAATTGGTTGATAAATTTATATTTATATTTCTAAGTGGTTTAGAAAATCATGGTGGATTGATAAATAAAATACACATATATATTTCAATATGATCAATTGTCTTGATTTTCAGTCAAAGCAGTTTTGAGATAGCATTTCAATTTGTAATGGACTTTTAGTTTTTCATAGTTGAGTAAATTATGATGATTCTTTTAATTTTCATAGATGATATGATATGACTTTTATTTCAAAATAGATAATGGTGTTATATGGATGATTATCGCATTTGAAAACATTATATTAAAAAAATTAATGCATCTATTATTTGAAGTGATATTATGAACATAAAGACCAGAATCATGGCTCATTTTTATTTACTATTTCTGGTATAATAAACATTCAAAATGTTGATGTGATTTAAGTTATTTGGTGATATTGTCAAAATTTAGGTTCTAAATTGCATATCATAAGATCATTGTTCTTATGTTTCATAAGTTCTAAGGTTCTATTTGATATTCTACGTTTAAGCCATTACCAATTTCAAACATCCTAACAATTATTTCAATTCTATTTTCAAAAGCATAAGTTTTGAGGCATAGAGGGCATTCTATTATTTCATTATGCTTAGAGATTTATATAATAAAGGGGTTAGTTGTTGACCTTAGAATTATTTCTTGGAATAAAATGTTAATGGCATAACATGTTCTTTAAAGTTGAGAAAATCTTCACATATGTTTTTCAAAATATTTAGTTTACTTGAATTTTGATTTTTAAAATAATTCAAAGGCCTATCATAATATGCATGACATTATTAAAACCCTTTAGGTCATGGTGTTGAGACCTAAGTATTTGCAAGAGTATAGAGGTCCATCATGAAATATGTTTGTTTTTCCTGAGTATAAGTTGTGGTTTTGAAAGACCTTTGGATTGAATACATAGCATGTTTTCATTGGTATGATGAGTTGGTGTTTGGTTGGTAACAAAATCTAATCCATCGTGGTAAGGTGAATTGGATGAAAAATTTAAGGCAAAGAATATCTCTGATGCTTTGAGATTGCCATATAGATTTGGTGGTAATGAAATTTAATGTGATTCATAACTGCCTCAATTTGAGGAGGTTAGTTATGGTTTTAGTGTGAAGGTTTAGTAATATCTAAGTTTGTCTATGTTGATAACAAAATTGGTAAAAATACTAAGTACCTCTTTGGTTAATGTGAACCAATGAGTTTTGAGTATGACACCGAGTGTTGAGATTTCTTAGTTTTTGGTTCATTTTTGCAAGCTTATTACAAAAATGGAACTCTATTTTTTTGAGTTTTTGAAGTTAAGTGGAAAAAAATTAGAGAATTTCAGTCAGAAAGGTTTCAATTTGTGTTTTTAGGTATGTTTGTACAATGTTGAATAAATTTTTGAAGTGTTCATAGTGGTTTAAGATGAAATTCACATTTTGCATCAAGGAAATAAGTCTTGGCTTGAGATTTTGGATTTTCTTGAGTATTCATGGAAAATATAAGCTAATTTTGAATGACTTTATGAAGAAATATGGGCTTTATGATGAGAAAATCTTATATATCTGATTGCATGCAAATGATTTTAAAAGTTATGATGATTTTCTTTAGGTATATTTGAGAAATTGATACGTGTGTAATTGAAAATGCCATCAAATGTTCATAAGTTGGTATGCATGATGGAAGGAGGTGAAATTTGCATGGTTAATGAATTTTTTGTGCATGATAATTTGAGAGAGTAAAGAGATTGCAGACTTTGAAGCTCTTTCATGTATAAATATAAATAATGAACTTCTAGTTTAGAGCTATTTTGGTTTTGTAAAGAAATAAAAGGTCTTTAGTTTGAAGCCTATTTTTAAAATATAATAAATATGTACTGTTCTTTCTTAATATTAATAATTTCTGAGTTATATTTATTTCATGGATTTATTTTTAAGGCATTGAATACAAGAAATCAAGGATATTTTTCTTTGAATGTCTAAGTCTTCATTTTTGTTGGGCCTTCACTCTTATGAGCATATTTGAGATTCTATCAATTTTTTTGAAACGTCTATAGTGGTTTAATTGAATCTCAGAGTTATAAAATTTGTTTCATTTTTATGTGTGAATATTTGGAATGTTGGGAAAGTTTTGATGCATACATATTATAAGAACGAGAAATATCAGATTATTTAATAAACTTTGGAAAGGTCCTTTGGTATTTTCTCTGAGTTGGTTGAAATCTGGAAGTTGTTGATATATTCTCTCAAGATTTGAGTCTTTACTATTTGTTTGATATAAGGATTTTGTTAATATTTTCAAGAAAGAGAATTTTGAAATGTTTGTGAAAATCTTATTTTCAATGATTGTTTTGTTGTTCATATGATGCATGCAATTAATTTTAGTTTTAGAGAAAGAGTTTAAATACTTGGAAATAATATCAATATTTTTTGATAGAAAATAAGGTGACATTCTGCATATTCATTGAAAAGTTAATGATTTTGTTTGTATACTTGATAAATTATTATGCATGTGTAATTTATAGATTGAAAGTATCAAAGTTTTGAAGTTGCAAGAATTAGTTTTGGCCTAGTTATTTATGTATAATTTGTGAATCTTATGTTGTGATTGTCTCAGAAAGGTATAAAGATTTTTGGTTTCATACAGATAGTTTTTAAAATGATTTCATGTAAAAGGAATTTGAATTATTACAGTCAGCGATTTTAAAAATGATAGTTTGAGAAGATATTAAGAGAATATAGATGGATAATTTTGAGGTTTTCATCTACAATTTCTTAGTTGAAAAGATAGATAAAATGAAGTTTTTATTAGATTTATATCTCAACATTAAAATTTATAGTTTTATCTTGAGACTAAATATCAAAATAATAATATTTTAATGGATCAGTTGTTTATCAGTGAGATATTTTGACAGATACTTTGTTTACATTTGTAGTTTCATTGAGATATTTTGAAATGAAATTATGATATTAGTTGAGGATTTAGTTTATTTTTGATATAGTTAATGATTTCCAATTTAATTGAGTTCATTTTGTTAAGATATGATAGTATATGGATATTCAATATTGTTTTTTTTGAGTAATTTGTTGATTCTTAGTCTTAAAATTGTTATATTCTAGATTGTTCATAATGTCTGGGTGGGACCATCCTATGTCAATTTAAAGTAGGTATGATAAGGGTTGGAATTTTTTTTGGAAGTAATGTAAACTAGCCTAATCTTAAGAGGAATTTTCCTAGAGATAGTTTTTTTGTAAGATGATTTGATCTTGGGTTCAATAGGGAAACTATGATGTCTATTCATTTTGATGTTTTATATCTTGAATTTTAGAATGTGCTTACTAGCTTGCCCTTTAATCTAGTGAATAGAGTTCATAGAGGAAATAGAGATTTTTATGGCTGTAGGTTTGGAGTAAGATCCCACTCATAGATCAGTTCTTCTCATCACTTAGAGAATAACCCACAACATCTTCCCATTCGGTGTTCTGAAAGAATACAGCTAACTATTAAATCTAATCTTGCTAATCAGGTTACATAATTTGAAATTGAGATAGTACATGCTAAAAAAAATTTAAATCTAACCATTCCTTCAGATGAACCTTCTCCTTCTTATAAAGAGCCTATTATGAAATGTAAAAGGTTAAGTTTATCAACTACCCATAGTGAACCTGTCTTAAGATCTAAAAAAATTGAATATGGGAATACATGGATATGTTGATAGGAGAAAGATAATGATTTTTTCACTTCTAACTACACAAAAATGAACTGTAGAAAAGATATTTGAAATCTAGTTAGAGCCTAATATAATTATAGAAGTTAGAATGCTGAAAATGATCAAATTAGAAGTTGATGATAACATAAGTGATTTCAGGATGAAGTTAGTCTAGTTTTCTACTACATAGATGGAATATAATGTGTATCTTATTGTGCAAGATAAGCCTATGATTGAAATACTTTTAGACTTAGATGATTATTATATCTCCACTAGATAAACTTTGTTTGTAGTTGAACTATTTCATGGGAGATCTTTTTTTTTTAGTTTGATACTTAACTTCAAATTTTTGGTAGTTTTTTATGATAATTTTTTGGAGATGCAGCAGATTTGATTTTGATATAAATATATATGCTTAAATTATTATTGACATGCATTATGGTTCAATAAAAATAAATTTTATTGATCTTTGACTTATCTATTTTATGGTTAAAATATGTATTCTATTATATTATTAATCGATGAGGGTCCCCACCCATTAAGATTAGTACTCCCAGTCTATATTTTAAATAACTTGATCAATTAAGAGTTTTAAGTCTTAATTAAACCTATTCTTAATCAATATTTAGTCATAATTAATTGATTTTTTAAAATTTAATTAGTTAGCATAAACTAATAACTAACTAAAGTTAGTTATAACTTATTTGCAACTAAGTTTAAAGGCATTAAAGGAGATCAAGGACTCATTTGAAGACAATAAAATAATAGGTATTGAAGATTTAGATATTTTTGTGAAGTCAATCATTCATCTCTCTTCTTTCTATGTAAATTATCTAAGATAGTACAACTCTTACAAATAAACTCAATGGTGATTTATATGATGGTTGAATAATTGCTTAGGCAACATAGGTATATCCAATTTTTATTATCATTTAATACTGATTATCTAAAGTTTGTTAAACTTAACATATTTTGAGGATTGTTATATATAGTCTTATGCATAGATTCTAGGTATTCAACTTAAAAAATGATGAACACTTCACTATTTTGCGACATTTCATTGATCTATTTTGATTGTAAAATTGTCACTCAAGTTATTGTAAAAGAAGAGTGTTAATTTTCTCAATAATTTTTTTCTTCTAAGATGACTCTCTTTTGAGACTTGCATGATTTATTATAATATATTTGTCTCTAACTTTAATATAATTTTATCTTTTAAGTTTTATTTAATCTAATTGTATTTTTGTTTCATAGTTTATATCTTAGATTGTTTTCAATTTCATTTCTATTTTAGAGTTTATTAGTTCCTTAGTTTCTTAGATTAAATACTAATTAATTTTTCTTTTATTCAGTATTTTCTTTTAGTTTTATTTTAGAGTTTAAGTTCTTTAGTGTTTAATCTTAATTATTTTCTAAATCTATTTAAGTTTCTAATTAATAAGTCTTTTTTATTTAATTTAGACTTGTTATTTGATAGTTGTTTCATAGTTTATTAGATTAATTTTTATTTATGTTTAGTCTTAGATTGTTTATTTGATCTTTTAGTCCTTAGATTTTATCTTATTTTAAGTTTGTATTTTGATTAGATTATTTTGCTTTAGTTTAGACTTAGTTATTTCATATATTTTTGTCCTTTTCTTAGTTTAGTTGTTTGCTTGTCTTTAGTTAGTTTGTTTGTTGTTGTGTCTCTCTTTTATTTGTTATGTGCTTAAATATCTTACCTTTTCTCTTTTCTTAAATTTGTATCTTTATATTTATGGTTGTCTCTTGAAGTTAAATTGGAGAATATTCAGCAAGAAGCGAGATATTATTTGAATATACACATATTTACTAAAATAAATTTTTATTTTTTAAGTAATTATCTAACTCATAAATTTTTTATGTCAAATAGAATAGATTACATATTCTTATCTTAACTAATTCATGATTTTATAAAATGGATTTTTGAGTGTTATAATGGAATATATTGCATTTGATAACTTATTGATTATTTTCTAAAACTTATAAAAAAAACTTTCACATATTTAGGATTGTAGTTGAACCTTTAGAACCCTACGATTAGACTGTATGATTCCACCTTGACCTTCACGATAGATGAATTGGTTGATTCATTGATGGTACAATTTCCATCATCAACAAATTTATTGACTCCGTTGGAGAAACTCATTCAAAAATCTGATTTGTTTTTAATTTTATTTTTTCTTGCTAATGATACTTGGAGGTCAATAATCTCCTATTATTCAACCTAAAATAGATATAGAAGATGATCAAGTTGATGTTACTTTTAATCTAATGCATTATTCATGATATAAATCTTAAAAATCTTCATCATATTATTGAAGTCATAAATTAAGAATAAGATATTACAGAATTTGAAATTGATTGGTATTCAAATCTTATACATGAGACTCAATGAGACATTCTGAATTCAAATAAAAGAATTCAGGAAGACAGAGTAAGGGTTTTAGCTGCTAATTTTAGGCTTAAAATTCATTTTTTTAAAAATTTTCCCTTTGATGTTTTTTTTGCCTACTAAAACTATTATTAAAAATTTGTAATTAGATCAAGTACATCATGGCCAAAATAATCAATCTATTTAAGTAAAAACTATTAAAGGTTCTAATGGGAGAACAATCAAAATTAGATTGAAGGCTAGAGGATCTGATTTATAGGTTGCAAAACAATAGATAATAAGATGATCTCATTGAAGGTGAAGATGAAGCAGAAATTTTTAAAAAAAATTTAGATAGTTATAGCACCATGGATTTTTGTTAATCCAATTAATATTAGGAATCATCTTGGTAAGTTACCTTATTTTAAGGGATTGAATATACCAAATTTTTTGGTGCTACTAGAGAATCTTAGGAAGATCACTTAAAAGCTTTTAGATTAGTTTGTGTCACTCTTATAATAACTAATGAAAAAAATTGCTTAAGAGTTTTTGCCCAAACATTAGAAGGAAAAGCTTATCACACATTTGTTAATCTATCTGTTAAAGTTATTGATACTTGGAGAGATGTTGAAGATTGGCTAAAGTTGTATTTTGAGAAAACTAAAGAAGATTTTGATCTATTTAATGATCTTTTAAATTTTTTCATCGATCCAAGTGAGACCATTTATCATTTTATTTCTGGGTTCACTAAGCTATGTCAAAATATTCCATGTCATCTTAGACCTTCTAAAAAGTTATCTAGACTTTATTTTTACAATATTTTACCTTTAAAGTATAAAATAGCTCTACAAGATAAAGACATTATATAATATAGTGAAACTTTAGGTTTATGTATTGAATATAAAAATAAGATTAAACACATTGGTTTTAAATATAGGTTATCCACGTGTTTAAATTAAGATAATTCAAAAAATTTAAAGGCCATACAAAGTCTAGGCAATGAGCTAATCGATGTTAAAAGATATCTTAATGATAAACCTTCTTCTTCAAATAGAAATAGTAAAAAAATAAAAATGATGATATTGATTATTACTATAATGTTTGTAAACTAGATCATAATCTAGACACATGTCTTGCTATTCTTAAGTTCAAGAAATTTATTCATGGAAAAGATGAAATATCTGAAGATCTAATGTATAATATAAACACTTTTTGATAATCCATCAGAAAATGAAAATGTTTATGTTATAAATACTAGGAATAAAGATTATAGTTTCCCTCAAAATAATAAAAACTTAAATGATAAACCCCCTAATGATAAAGGGAGAAGAGATTAAAAAAATACTTCAAAATAATGCTAATAATTTGAATGATAATACTGTAAAAAATATTCTTTTTTCAATTGAATATAATAACAGCCACTATGAACATTATAAATCTAAGAATTTTAGACAAATTGATGTTAAAATTTATAACATAATTGATGATTTGTCAATAATTAAGATTGAATTTTATTTACTATAGGTAGCTAGTCTTCCAAGTTAGCTTGATAAGATCAATGAGATTGTTAAAAATTTTAGAGATGATGTAAGCTTGTAAAAAGAAAGCAATTATGAACATATTTATGCTCAATATTTTAACCCTCCTACTGATTACATTCATCATTTTTATGTTACAATCAAAATTTCTAATAAAATAATTCATAAGTGTATCTTAGATATAGGGTCCTCAAAGAATATTATACCGAAGTTTAATGTAGATCAATTAGGTATATATTATGAAATAGATAGTAGGAAGCTTACTAGTTTTGATTCTAGACAAAGAGTTGTGATAAGTTTCATGACATAGTCATTAAAATCGCAGAAGATGAGTAGATTAGATGTATGAATAATGTTTAAATGTTGGATATTCCTAATACTTATGCAATGTTGTTAGGAAGGGATTGATCTAAAATAACTAAAAAATTTGTTGATAATGATATAACATGAGTCCCTGTTAATAATAAAATTATATTTATTAAAAGAGAATATTTTTTTTGGTACACCTATTGAGTCACCTTCTTCTATTAATATTTCTTACATTGAAATTGGGACTTATAAATTATTGAACTTAGATGAACAAAAAAATCAACATGAAAAAATATTTGAAAATAACATTTTATGGTTACTTTACTTTGATGGACCTTGCTCTCAACAAGGAAATGGTGCTAGAATTTGTTTGCTTTCTCTTATAATTTTTTTTTTTTGTTATGCCTTCAAATTTTCATTTGAAAATATTAATAATACAACAAAATTTGAAGAATTATGTTTGGGATTATAAAAGACAATAGAATTGAATATTAAGCATTTAGAAATTTTTGAAGATTCAAAGTTAGTTGTTAGATAAGTTTGTAAGATTCATAAGCCTAATAAAACTTATCTACACCATTACACACATAAGGTTTGGTCATTACTTGAGTATTTTGAAGCATTTAAAATTACACATACTCTTAGAGAATTCAACATTAGAGTTAATAAGCTTGTTGTTTATGTCTTCAATCCAGTTCTAAGTGAGATTGAATCTACTACAAACTTTTTTTTACTAAAGTCTTTCATCCTAATATTTTTGATTTTAATGATATTTGAGCTATTTTTATTTGTTATGAATGTATAGATTCATTTATTAAAGGCAATTATTTTGATCATGATGACTTTATACTAAATTATGGAGATTATCTACAATAGAGTACTATCAGATTGCTTATTAGTTTAATGAGTTAATAATCTATGTTCACACCTAATGATCAACATAAAATATCTAAAATAGAAGAACCATAAAGTATAATCATAGGTGAGACCATTCTTATCAATTTATGTACTAAAAAAAAATCCAAAGTATGTTTATTTAAGAATTTAGGTGACTACTAGTGAGAAAGTTAAATTTATTAAAATGTTTAAAGAGTTCATTGACATTTATGCTTGGTCATATAAGGATCTTAAAGGGTATGATACTAAAATTATTAGACATAATATACCTATTAACACTGGTATCAAACTTATTAGACATAAAATATGAAGAATCAACCCTTTATTAGAAGACACTATTAACAAAGAGTTGGATAAGATGATTGATGTTGGTGTCATTTTTCTTGTAACATATTTTAAATAGGTAGCTAATCTATATTCAGTTAAAAAAAAAATAGTGACATTAGATTATGTTTTAATTTTAGAGATCTAAATAAAGCTAGTATTAAAGATAATTTTCTTTTACCAAGCATAGATTAGATTTTACAACAGGTTGTAGGATCATAAATGATGTATTTATTGGATGAAATTTTATGTTATAATTAGATTTTTTTTAATCTTGAAGATAGACATAAAACTATTTTTACTACTTGTAGAGGTGATTTCACTTATAATAGAATGTCTTTCGGATTGATGAATGTATGAGCTAATTTTTAGAGAACTATGCATATTGATTTTGATGATTTTATTGGTATTATTATTCAAATTTATTTAGATGATCTAATTGTACATTATAAAAAGAAAAAAATATATATTTAAATCATTATCGTGAAGTATTCACAAGATGTAAAAATTTTGACATTTCTTTGAATCTAAAAAAATTAATTTTTTGTGTGATTGAGGGTAAGTTTTTAAGACACATAATTTTATAAAATGGTATTTCAATTGACCCCGAACGTGTTAAATATATTAAGGAACTACCTCCTCCTAAAGATCAATATAGTTTATGGTCTTTCTTTGGTAAAATAAACTTTTTTAGAAAATTTATTTTAGATTTTGTTGACAAGTCTAATCCATTGCAATTGTTGCTTAAGAAAGATAAAATATATAATTGAGATGAGAGTGTTGAATTAACTTTTAATTATGTTAAAAATGCCATTGCAAGTGTTTTTCTTCTTGCTAAACCTGATTTAAAGAAAGCATTCATTCTCTATGTTAATGCTATAGAAAAAGCTATTAGAGTTGTAATAAATAAAAAATTTGAAAATAATGAAGAAAAACCAATCAGATATATGAACCAAGTGTTAAAAAATGCAGAAACTAGATACCCTCTTATTGAAAAATTAATTTTCTCCTTAATTTCCTCTTTGATTAAATTTTGATATTTATTTATGAAAAACAAAGTTTTTGTGCAATTTAATGTATTTATTTTATCTTATCTTTTAAAACAATCAATCATTCAGGGAAGGCTTTCCAAGTAGATTTTATGCATTTAAAAGTTTGATCTTGAATTTGAAACTTCTAAAATAATTAAAGGTGATAAATTGGTAAAATATTTAGATAAAAATGATTCTTAAGATATTAATTTTTTAATTTTATCAGTTGATGAAAACTTAAATGAAAAGCCACATTTAAAGACCATGAAAGTTGTTGAATTTTTTCAAAAATTTTAATTTGGTCTTGAAATGAATAAATGAGACTATTTATTGGTTGAAGATGATTGGTATCATGACTTAGTTTATTATTTTTAAAATTACACCTATCCAAATACTTTAGATAAAAAACAACGACATTTTTTAATACTAAAAGAATTAGATTTTTTCTTGTTAAATTTTTTTATTTTATCATAATAAAGATAGAGTTTTTTTGAGATGTTTTACTCATGATCAGAAACAAAAAGTTCTTAGAGGTTTTTATGAAGGAAACTATGATGGACATTACATTATGAAAACAACTACTTATAATATTTTAATAACAAGTTATTATTAGCCTACTTTATTTCAAGATACTTATAAGTTGATTCATTCTTACATGCTTTATCAATTGTTTGTTGAAAGATATAAATTACCTGTAATGGCTTTTAATCTTGTTATTCTTAACAAACTTTTTAAAAAATAAGGCATTGATTTTATTTTGAATATTCACCCATCTTCATCTTTAAGTCATAGATATATTTTGATAGTCATAAATTATTTCACTAAGTGGCCTATAGCCAAGGCACTTAAGAGTTCAATCATAGGTGAAGTAATATCTTTCTTAAAAAATCAAATATTTTCTATATTTGGAATTACTTATGAGATTATTTCAAACATTGAATCACAATTTGTTTTAAATCAATTTTTTAAATTTTTAGCAAAATACTCTATTACTTCTAGTCATTCATCTAAGTATTATCCGCAAGAAAATGTACAAGTCGAGTCCACAAATAAAAATTTGATTTCTATTATGAAGAAACTTGTTTATGATAACAAAAATAATTGACATTTCAAAAATTTTGAAGCTTTATAGACTGATAAGACTATCATTAAAATAACAATTGGTTATTCATCTTTCATGTTAGCATATGGATTTGAAGCTAATTTGTTGATAGAACTTCATATTTATTCAGCTAAGATTGCCTTATAATATGTAGCTGAAGATACAAATTTAATTACACAAATATTATATGACTTAGTAGCTATTGACGAATCTAAAGTAAAAATATTGTAGAAATTAGAAAGTTATAAACAAAACTAAAATAAATTTTTCAATAAAAATGTTTCTAACAAAAAGTTTAATGTTGGTGATTTAGTCTTATATTGAGATAAAGCCCATGAAGATCTTAAAAAATATCATAAGTTTGATTTATTAAGGCTTGGACCTTATAAAATTACCACAATTCTTGAAAACAATACATTTCATGTTAAAGATCTTGAAGGAAATTGATTACATTATTCAGTTAATGGCCATCACTTGAAACTATTTCATGATTAATTATCTTTTAGCTTATTTTCTATTTTATTTTTGGTTTGTTTTATTTTATGTTTTCTTTTTGTCTGTTGTTCAATTCTATGCCTTTTATTTATTGTCAATTTTGTTTAGTTTTTTTTTAATCTTTATTGTACTTTACTTTTGAAATGATCAAAGAAATGTTGTAAATGAAAAGTGTCACATTATGAAAGAAGAATACAAAGATGTAAATTTGTTGTAATTATCATTCATTTTTAGAAGTTACTCTTACAAAATTATTTTTTATATTAAATAGAAATACATGTTGAGTTGTATTTAGTTGTTAAAGTGTTACTTCATTTTTAGATTTTTACTTAAGGCATTTGTATTTGATTATGCATCTAGCCTAAACTTCTCTATTATATCACTCACTTTCTTCATGTCATGCTAGCTGAATAATCCACCCCTTGCTAAAATTCATTATTAAAAGGGGTTCATGCTTAGCTACTTGAGAAATGATTTTCCTATATCACACTCTCAAGAGAATTATGTTTTTATTAATATGCAATTTATTTATAATCAATTTTATTACACAAAATTGACTAAAAAGGTCGGTAGTGTTATGCCTATTTTTTATACCCCCTAATTTTTTTAAAAACTAATACTTTCTGTCATAGAGATGACCCTGTTATGAAATCTAAAACTGTGTCAGGGATCTAGTCGATTAATATTATTTTTTTAAATTCATATTTTTTATTATTAAATGATAATAATTAGTTGATGAATTCATATTTATGTTTCTAAATGGTTTTGAAAAGCATGGTGGATTAATAAATAAAATAAGCATATATATTTAAATATGATCAGTTATCTTGATTTTTAGTCAAAGTAGTTTTGAGATAGCATTTCAATTAGTAATGGACTTTTAGTTTTTAACAGTTGAATAGATTATGATGATTTTTTAATTTTCATAGATGATATGATATGATTTTTGTTTCACAATAGATAATGGTTTTATATGAATGATTGTCGCATTTGAAAACACTATATTTGAAAAATCAAAGCATCTATTATTTAAAATATTGTTATGAAGGTAAAGACCATATTCATGACTCATTTTTGTTTACTACTTTTGGTATAATATATATTTGAAACATTGATGTGCTTTAGGTGATTTGGTGATATCAAAATTCAAGTTCTATATTGCATATAATAAGATCAGTATTCTTATATTTCATAAGTTCTAAGGTTCTATTTGATATTCTAAGTTTAAGCCATTACCAATTTCAAAGATTTTAATAATTATTTCAAGTCTATATTCAAAAGCATAAGTTTTGAGCCATGGAAGGCATTCTATTTTTTCATTGTGCTTAGATATTTACACAATAAAAGGGTTAGTTGTTGACCTTAGACTTGTTTCTTGGAATACAATGTTAATGGCATAAAGGGTTCTTTGAAGTTGAGGAAATCTTCACATATATTTTTCAAAAGACTTAGTTTAATTGTCTTTTGATTTTCAAAATAATTCAAAGGTATATCATAATATTCATGACATTATTAAGACCCTTTGGGTCATGGTGTTGAGACCTAAGTATTTTCAAGAGTATAGAGGTCCATCGTTAAATATGTTTGTTTTTCCTAAGTATAAGTTAAGGTTTTGAAAGACCTTTAGATTAAATACATAACATGTTTTCATTGGTATTATGAGTTGGTGTTTGGTTGGCAACATAATATGATCCATCATGGCAACGTGAGTTGGATAGAAAATTTAAGGCAAAGTATATCTCTTATGCTTTGAGATTGCCACATAGATTTGATGACAATAGAATTTAATGTGATTTATGACTGCCTCGATTTGAGGAAGTTAGTAATGGTTTTAGTGTGAAGGTTTAGTGATATCTAATTTTGTTGATGTCGGTAACAAAATTGGTAGGATTACTAAGTACCTCTTTGGTCAATGTGAATCAATGAGACTCGAACACAATGTTGAGTTGGTTACGATGTAGGTTGGCGGATATAAGTGTTGATATTTATTAGTTTTTAGTTCATTTTTAAAATCTTTTCATAAAATAAAAGCTCTAGTTCATTGAGTATTTGAGGTTTTAGTGGAAGAAAATTAGAGATTTTCAGTTATAAAGGTTTTAGGGTGCGTTTCTAGATATGTTTGTAAACATTGAATAATTTTTTGAAGTATTCATAGTGGTTTAAGTTGAAATTTGCATTTTGCATCAAGGAAATAAGTCTTGGCTTGAGATTTTATATCTTCATGAGTATTCATAAAAAATATAGGCTATTTTTGAATGACTTTATGAAGAAATATGGGATTTATGATGAAAAAATCTTATAAATCTGACTGCATACAAATGATTTGAAAAGTTTTGATGATTTTTTTAGTTATATTTGAGAAATTATTGCTTGTGCAATTGAAAATTCCATCATATGTTCATAAGTTGGTATGCATGATGAAAGGAGGTGAAATTTGCATGGTTAATGACTTTTCTATGCATGATAATTTGAGAGAATAAAGAGATTGCAGACTTTGAAGCTCTTTCATGCATAAATATAAATAATGAACTTCTGGTTTATGAGCTATTTTAGGTATGTGAAAAAATATAGGGTCTTTAGTTTGAAGCTTGTTTTTAAAATATAATAAGTATGGACTATTCTTTCATAAGATTAATAGTTTCTGAGTTATTTTTTTTCATGGATTTATTTTTAAGGCATTAAATAAAAAATATCAATGATATTTTTCTTTGAATGTCTGAGTCTTCATTTTTATTAGGCCTTCACTCTTTTGAGAATATTTGAGATTTTATCAATTTTTATGAAGCATCTAGTTAGTGGTTTGATTGAATCTTAGAGTTATAAAATATGTTTCATTTCTATGTGTGAATACTTAGAATATTTGAAAAGTTGTGATGCATACATATTATAAGAATGAGAAATATCAGACTATTTGATAAACTGTAGAAAGATTCTTTGGTATTTTCTTTAAGTTGGTCAAAATCTAGAAGTTGATATATTCTCTCAAGATTTGAGGCTTTACTATTTGTTTGATATAAGGATTATGCTAAGATTTTTGAGAAAGGGTATTTTGGAGCATTTGTGAGAATCTTGTTTTTAATGATTGGTCCATTGTTCATATGATGCATGCAATTAGTTTTAGTTTTAGAAAAAGAGTTTATATACTTGAAAATAATATCAATATTCTTTGACAGAAAATAAGGTGACATTCTGCATGTTCATTAAAAAGTTAATGATTTTGTTTGTATACTTGATAAATTTCAATGCATGCATAATTTATAGATTGAAGTATCAAAGTTTTGAAGTTGCAAAAATTGATTTTAGATTGGTTATTTATGTATAAAATTGTGAACCTGTATGTTTTAATTATCTTATAAAGGTATAAGGATTTTCGGTTTCATACATATAATTTTTTTAAATGATTTCATGTAAAAAGAATTTGAATTATTATAGTCAATTGTTTTGTAAATGATAGTTCAAGAAGATATTAAGAGTATATAGATGGATAATTTTGAGGTTTTTATCTACAAATTTTTAGTTGAAAAGATAGATAAAATGAGATTTTTGTTAGATTTATATCTCAACATTAAAATTTATGATTTTGTCTTAAGATTGAATATCAAAATAATAATTTCTTGATGGATCAGTTGTTTATCAGTGAGATATTTTGATAGATACTTTGTTTACATTTATAGTTTCATTGAGATATTCTAAAATAAAATTATGATATTGTAATATTAGTTGAGGACTTAGTTGATTTTTGATACAGTTAGATGATTTTTAGTTTAGTTGAGTTTTGTTTGTTGAGAAATGACAGTATATGAATATTCAGTATTGCTTATTTTTGAGCAATTTATTGATTCTCAGTCTTAAAATTGTTATATTCTAGATTGTTTATAATGTCTGAGTGGGACCATCCTATGTCAGCTAGAAGTGACAATGACAAGGGTTGGAAAAATAATTCTATAAGTAATGTAAACTACCCTAATCCTAATAGAAATTTTCTTAGAGGTGGTTTTTGTGAAAGACATTTTGGTCCTAGATTCAATAGAGGAACTAGAATGTATATTCATTTTGATGCCTCAAATCTTAAATTCTAGAATGTGCTTAATAGCTTTCCCTTTAATCCAGTGAATAGATTTCATATAGGAATAGAGAGTTTTATGGTCATAGGTTTGGAGCGAGATCCCACTCATAGGTCAGTTCTTCTCATCACTTAAAGAATAACCTACAACATCTTTCCATTCAATCTCTTGAAAGAGTGTAGCTAGCTATTGAACCCAATCCTAGTAATCAGGCTACACCATTTGAAATTAAGAGTCCATACTAAAAATTTCATAAATCTAGCCATTCCTTTAGATGAACCTTCTTCTTCCCATAGAGAGCCTATTATGAAATGTAAAAGGTTAAGTTTGGCAGCTACCTATAGTGAACCTATCTTGAGATCTAAAAGGTTGAATTTGGGAACACATGAATATGCTGATATGAGAAATATAATGGATTTTTCACTTTCAACTGCATAAAAAAAATTGTAGAAAAGAGAGCTAAAATTCAGTTTGAGCCTGATACACCTATGGAAGTCAGAATGTTGAAAAAGATCAAATTAGAAGTTGATAGTACACGTGATTTCAAGATGAAGTTGGTTCAGTTTCCTGGTATAGAGATGAAATATAATGTGTATATTAATGCACAAGATAAGCTTTTGATTGAAGTACTTTTAGACTCAAATGATTATTGGATGTCTACTAGATAAACTTTGTTTGCAGTTAAACTATTTTGTGTTAGAACTTTTATTTTTAGTTTGATACTTAACTTCAAATTTTTGGTATTTTTTGATGATAATATTTTGAAGATACAGTAGATTTGATTTTGATATAAATATATATGCTTAATTTATTTTTGGCATGCATTATGGTTCAATATAAATAGAATTTATTGATCTTTTACATATCTATTTTATGGTTAAAATATGTATTCTATTATATTATTAATCGATGTGGATCCCCACCTGTTAAGATTAGTATACTTGGTCAATATTTTAAACAACTTGATCAATTAAAAGTTTTAATTCTTAATTAAACTTGTTCTGAACCAATATTTGTTTATAATTAATTGACTTTTTAAAAGTCAATTAGTTAACATAAACTAATAATTAATTAAAGTTAGTTATAACTTATTTGCAACTAAGTTTGAAGGTATTAAAGGAGATCAAGGGTTCATTTAAAGATAAAATAACAATAAGTATTGAGGACTTGGATATTTTTATGATGTCAATCATTCATCTCTCTTCTTTCTATGCAACTTCTCTGAGATAGTACAACTTTTGTAGATAGACCTAGTGGTACCTTATCTGACTGTTGAGTAATTGTTTATGAATCATAGGTATATCCACATTTTATTATTATTTAATACTAATTATCTGAACTTTGCTAAGATTAACATATTTTGATGATTGATATTCGTAGTCATATATATATATATATATATATATATATATATATATATATATATATATATATATATATATATATATATATATATATATATATATATTAAGTATTCACCCTAAAAAAAGATTAATATTTTACTATTTTGTGACACTTTATTGATCTATTTTGATTGTAAAGTTGTCACTCAAGTTATTTTAAAGGAAGAATATTGATTTTCTCAATAAATTTATCTTTTTCTGCTAATACGACTCTCCTTTAAGACTTGCATGCTTTATTTTAATCTATTTGTCTCTAACTTTAATATAATTTTATCTTTTAAGTTTTCTTTAATCTAGTTTTATTTTTATTTATTAGTTTATGTCCTAGATTATTTTCGGTTTTATTTCTATTTTAGAGTTTATTTATTCCTTAGTTTCTTAGATTAGATACTAATTGATTTTTATTTTAATTAGTCCTTTATTTTAATTATGTTTTAGAGTTTAAGTTATTTAGTGTTTGATCTTAATCTGAATTAGTTTCTAAATACGTTTAAATTTATAAATAATAAGTCTTTCTTGTTTAATTTAGACTTGTTATTTGATAGTTGTTTCATAGTTTATTAAATTAATATATGTTTCTATTTAGTCTTAGATTATTTATTTGATATTTTATCCCTTAGATTTTATCTTATTTTAGGTTTGTCTTTTTATTAGACTAGGTTTGTTTAGTTTAGACTTATTTCTTGTTTTTTTAATCTTTTTCTTAGTTTAGTTGTTTGTTTGTCTTTAGTTATTTAGTTTATTGTGTCTCTCTCTTATTTGTTATGTGTTTAAATATATTACCTTTTCTATTTTTTTAAATCTATTTTTTTATATTTATGGTTGTCTCTTGAAGTTAACTTGGAGAATATTCAACAAGAAGCAAGGTATTATTTGAATATACAAATATTTATTAAATCAGATTTCTATTTTTCAAGAGATTATCTAACTTAGGTTTTCTCTATCAGATAGAATAGATTACAGATTATTATCTTAATTGATTCATGATTTGATAAAGTGGATTTTTTAGTGTTATAATAGAATATGTTGCATTTGATAACTTATTGATTATTTTTTAGAACTTATAAAAAAACTCATGCATCTTTAGGATCGTAGTTGAACCTTTAGAACCCCATGATTAGACTAGTATGATTCCACCTTGAACTTCATGATAGATGAAAGGGTTGATTCATTGATGATACAATTTCCATCATCAATAGAATCCTTTATATTTATTACTTTTTGGGTAATTTTTACCATTGTATTATTGGGATCAGTATCTTTGAAAGCCTACAAATCAAACACATCTCATCTTATTGCATTAATTTTACTTATTATTTTATACTTTTATATGCCACTCAAGAAGGTTATATCCTCTATTATTCTAAGGTGTAGTGTTAGATTAATTGGAACTCCAATAGAGTATATTCAAATTCTTTTAATTTCTTCTAAAGTGGATAACATAGACATTTTTTATCAATATGATAATTTAAATATATAAAATTATATGCCCATGATAATCAAAATAATAAAACTATGCATATTAATCAAGATAATCCTAAAAGCTCCAATAGAATTGTTCCCAATGAACTTTATTGATTATATCTTGATCAAGTTAAATAATTGTCCCAATTTTATCAAGGACTTTAACAATGTCCCCTATAAGTGGATAACATTGTCCAATTACTCCTATAATCCAATATTACACATCAAAAAAATATTATATCATCTTAAGCTCCATAAAAAGAGGTTCCTTTTAGAGTTGTTAATCCTTATACTTCAAATTTTCTAGTTACTATTATTACTTCTACTCCTATATCAACAACTAGAGTTACACATGTGAAAATCTCTAGGTATGGAAAGAGTAAAAGGTTTGAAATAGATTAATATGCCTATTTATACAATGGCTTTGTATACACCTCCATTAATTAATAAACAATGTCTATCACCAACTTTGCATAATGCAATTATCTTGATAAAATTGTTATAGCATTACATGATAAAGTATTTAAATTAGAGAAAGGTGTTTCTAAATAAAGTCACTCAATGGATTATGATACTCTACTTCATAATCCTTTTTCATCTAATGTAGCCTTTTACGTAGTACCAAATGGTTTCTTAGATCCTAAACTACCACTCCATGGAGGTAAAGGTGGTCTTAAACACCATCTTCATTCATTACATGTAACATGCTTAAACTATGCTTACAACTAAAATTACTAACTAGGTTATTTTAAATAAGTATCAACTATTATGCTTTGTAATGGTTATATGGTCTTTAACTCCAATCAGTTAGAGCATTCAACCCTTTAGTAGATCAAATTTTAGCACACTTTCTATCAACACTGGTGAAAATTTATCCTATGAGCAAATTGTAAAACTCAAGATAGGGTCAAATGAGAAAATTAGTGAATATGTTATTTGACAAAAAACTATGGTAGCTAAGATGATAAAATCTATGGTAGATAATTAATTAGAATATATTTTCACATAAAGCATTTTATAAACTCTCCATTATTCAATCATGTTTGATAAATTCAAATATTTTGATGAGCTATACCATACTATCAAATAAATATAAGTCAAGCTCATATCAATAAATAAGCTAAGATATGTGCCAAGTACTCTATCTAATTCAAATATCAAGTTTCAAAATAATCAAAACTATAAGGTCAAATCTAATAAGAGTAAAAATGAAGAAAAAGTAATGATCAATGTAGTTTCATAGACATCAAACAAGCTTTAATTGATAGATCCACCAAGGAGACTATTTACAAGGTTACCATGACCTCCTCATGTTCTATTATAAAAATTAATTGATTGTAATTTCATATCTCTACCTCCACCATTTGATGGCCTAGGGAGCAAGAGAAATAATAGTTAAATTACATCATGAACAAAGATTTTCCTCACAAAATTTTATCATATATTATTTCGATATCATTTTTACAAAACACATGAAAATATTTATAGAATTTTCATGAGTGATTACAAGATGTAACTAACTTTCCCATAAAACCAACTTTATTAAAAAGCAAACTAATTAAAAATATTAAAATAAAAACTAATTTAAAATAGAAGA
The DNA here is from genome assembly GCA_037957365.1 of Torreya grandis. Taxonomy (NCBI): domain Eukaryota; kingdom Viridiplantae; phylum Streptophyta; class Pinopsida; order Cupressales; family Taxaceae; genus Torreya; species Torreya grandis. The sequence goes on along the minus strand of JARHVA010001212.1, from coordinate 2,143,922 downwards.
CTTTGGATCATAAATCCAACAAACTCCCCCTTGATCCAAAGGGTAATATATGATGAATATCTAGAGATATGACTATGAAGTCATCAATTAATCTCTACTACATCTGTAAGCTATCAAACTATACATCATGGTATTGATCAAACTATGATTGATGAACATGATTATGGATTGCTCCTCCCCTTTGACCATTATATCATACTATAGTAGAACCTGATTAAAGCCTATTTAATTATATCAACCCACATAAGGTCTCATATAGGAACTCATCTAGGTGATCCTCTAGTACTTTATATGTCTCATCTCTCAGATGCCCAAATAATGCCAATATTGCACACATGCCTTTACTTAACACTCAAAATGTTAGCAAACCTAATGATAACTCTTACAACCACTGATGACTGATCAAAGGCCACTATGCAATATATTCCCCCTATTAGGTGAGAGATGAGAAGTTGTGCAACATAAAAATAAATTCAAACTACTTTGTCTGCTTCTCAGTGATTATATCAATGCACTGAAAGAAAATCAAAACTAAAAACAAAATAGTCAAACCAAAAATTGTTATCCCAATAGTAAACCCATACTTTGAGTGAATATCGAACTAGAGAAGGGAAAATATCCTCCAACCTCCATGGATTCTCCAACATCCAATTGACTCTATTTATCCTATTAGATTCTCAGGGACCCATAAATGCTAAAATGTAACACCATCATCATCGACAACATAAGTGGTAACACATGTCATTACAATCTTAGTTTGGTGTATACAATGCATTTGAAAAAATTATTCAAAGATAAGGTGTCAGATTCCATTGATAATGCACCTATACAACATTAAGCTCAATATATTTGGCATAAAAATCACACAAAGAGGTTCCAAAACATAAATTTGACCATTCTAATGTGTCTATCATGTCAAAAATCATGAAGATCCCCTAGTCACATGACCTCTTTTTTACTACAAGAGTCATAAAAATGTCATAATTACACCCTTATATCACCAAAGTCATTTTACAAAGTCTTTGAAAAAGGAATATTATCTTTAAAAAATCATCTACCAAAAATAAAATTCTTTCAAAAGGTAGATTGGAACATTTGACTTCCTTCTTACAAAGATTTTCACAAAATAAGCCTTTATAATTGCTCTAAGAGCATTTACAAGCCATAAAGATAGAATCTTATATATAAATCAGACTGTTTACTCTATGTGAATAAAAAAATTACTTGGACATGGAAATTAACTCATTTAAAAATATTTTACAAGTAAATAACAATGCTCGCATACTTTGCTAGGACCCACACAAACCCTGTAATTTTTGAAAAATTAAATTGGAAACTTTAGAAAAAAAATTATTTATTTTCCTAAAACCTTCTAATGCATTTTACAAACTTCCAATGCCATGGCTGCTCTGTATAAAATTTGAAACTAGTTTTCCACACCTCTAAGTTGTACAAATCCATACTAGGCCATACAATTCATAGATTGAGACTGTCGGTTTTGAGGAAGTAAATCTAGATTTTTGAATGTTGGGCATTGAGAGGCCATACAAGATCAAATATGGGATTGAGAAACTCAAAAAATCATCTATGATAATATTTTAGGGTGTTTTGATTCTAGATTTGACCTTTTATTAATTTAATCATAGGGAAATTTGAGCAGATCCAATGTTTAAAAAATAAAAGTTGTAATATATTATAATAGTAGTTTCTAGATTGAATAAAGCTATACAAATGGCTATTAGATACAAAATAGGGTTTTAAAATCTCATTTCATCAAAATTACAACTTGAAAACCATTCTATATTGATGAAAATTGAAGGATTTGAATCTAATGAAAATGGCTGTCAGGATCCTACTCCTCAATAAGAGTATATATGATTACCTCTTGTATAAGCAACTAAACACGAAATTTAACCAGAATGAATAAGTAACTAGAAATATGAAACAACACAGGGTATGAGAGACAATACACAACTTATATTAATTATCATCCAGAAGAAAATACAATAAAGAAGATGCCACACTTCTTCTTCCCACTCCTCTAGAGCTCCCACACATCTAGGGTTCACCTGTAATTCTCCTCCAACACTTCACTCTCTCAATCACGGTCACAACAATCAACTCAAATATAGAGTTGTTGTTCACCTCCACCAGTCAGTAACAATGTTGCCAGTACACAACCGTACTCCAAGTAGATCTCCCTTTCCTTGCTGCCACCTGCAAATCAACAGACCTTACTTACCATGTAGATGTCTCTACACCCTGAAGAACCCTTGTCCTTGCCTCACCAAGTCCTCATGATTCTTTAACCAGTACTCTAGTGAATCTTCTACCAAAACTTGCACACCTGCAACTCTCCAAGATCATACACACTCAGCACCCCTTTAGAACTAGGAGGAGCTACTCTAGCTCTCTCTCTTCAAGCACAATGGCTTTCTAGCACACTTTTACAATAGAGCCCATGAGTCTATTATATATATCTCATGCATACAATAATTAGACTTTCTTAATTATAATAATTAGACTCGCAACTCTAAGACCAAAAATAGTCTTTACATGCAAACTGTCTGTCCAAAAATAGACCAGTCCAGAACCTGTATGCGAACTGCGTGCACACATAGGTTGCCGACGTCGGCTCTATCCTGACTGATGTCAGCCGACTCATAACTGACGTCGGTTGCTTTTGCACTGTAATATGACCGATGTCGATTGATTAGACCGACGTCAGTTTCCCTACAACTTGTCTTGCAACTCAGCAACCTCCGCAACCTCAGCAACCTCCTTCCCTATTTGCATCAGTGAAGCTTTTAGCTCAACAACCTAACATTTAGGGTGTTTTGATTCTAGATTTGACCTTTTATTAATTTAATCATAGGGAAATTTGAGCAGATCCAATGTTTAAAAAATAAAAGTTGTACTATATAAAAATAGTAGTTTCTAGATTGAATAAAACTATACAAATGGCTATTAGATACAAAACAGGGTTTTAAAATCTCATTTCATCAAAATTACAACTTGAAAACCATTCTATACTGATGAAAATTGAAGGATTTGAATCTAATGAAAATTGTAGAGCTTCTTCAGGCTCATGGCCATACAATACAAGTTTATTACCATGAATGCCAAAGTAAAATATTTAAAAAAATTAATATTTTGAAAAAATTTCAAAATATTAACATTATACCAAAGTCACATAGGGCATACCTTATATCAATCTAGTTTTGAATAAAAATTTTCACCTTGCTTTCATATGAATTCACCGTGCTCTTGAAAACCCCTCTGATATCACTGATGGACCAAGGAGCAAGATAAATAATAATAAAATTACATCATGAACAAATATTTTTCACACAAAATTTTATCATATGTTATTTCAAGATCATTTTTACAAAGTACGTGAAAAGCTTTATAGGATTTTCACGAGTGGTTACGGGATGCAACCTACTTTCTCGTAAAACCAAATTTATTAAAAATTAAACTAATTAAAACATTAAAATAAAAACTAATTTGAAAAAAATACTTTGGGTTGTAAACCCACAACCATTCAATCTCAATGTGACCAAACCTTAACTTAAGGGCTTCAATAGTAATTTATATTGTGACTACCATAAATGTATCAATCATTATATCAGGCTAAAGCATAAGATACAAGATCTTATCTATGATAATACTATTGAGATAATCACACCCCAAAAAAATTTGGACCACGAAAAAATGATAATGTAGAGCTGATAATATTTAGTAATACATTTCAATACCATGATTAAATAAAAAATACAAATAATTCAGTGGTACATTATGTATATAATTGACATACTCTTCCTGATACATGTAGGCATCCAATATAGTTAATTATTGGTATATTTATAAGCACATTAAAATAACATATATTAATTACATTTGATGATAGTGAAATAATTGATGATGGATTAATAGACATGAACTTCTATTAAATCTCACATCAATGAAAAAATTATACATAATGTCATGATTGACAATGATTCAAGTGAAAATACATGTATAATGACACTCTTTTATTATCTTGGATTCACATAGCAAGATTTATAAGCCACATCAATATTATTAAAAACATTCAATGGACATACATATAATACTCTTAGGCATACAATGTTTCCTTGTGAAGTTGGTTTAACAATAGTGGCTACTCCATCTCTAGTATTGCCAAGAACATGGGTCTTTAACATGTTATTAGGATGCCTTTGGATACATATGATTCACACAGTACCATATATAGTACAAATATGCCTCAAATACATACATTGTAATCAAATATGAAGGTTCAAGGAATTTGATATGAGAACCCTCTACAATCAATGGTAGCTCCTCCTCTTCCCCTTCTAAAACTAAGTTAAATGTCACATCTATTCAATATCATAGTAAAAATATAGTTATGGCACCTATTCAAAAGCACAATTCAAATACAATTATGGAACCTATTCAATAACACAATACAAAGATATATTCACCTATTCTAGAGTATAGTGCAGAATCATTTGTTGCACCTAAATAAAATATTCCTATATAGTCAGTGTATAGGAAATAGATACACCTTCCTAAACAACAAGCTTCATGTTAGATAGTTATTCAAGGTTCAAATAAATCTAAATATTCTATATTACATCCTAAGGTAGCACCTTACACAATTAAATGTGTTTCACATTAAACACATGCAATGAAACCTTCTTCTACTATAAAATAGACTCCACTAAGTCTTGCACATTCTCAAGCTAGAATTTCTACAAAATTTTATATGATTAATTATCACGATATATATGTAACAACACCTTGTACCTTTTTATATTCAAATGTATCTACATGTCGCAAATTTTTCTCATGAAAAGTCATCTTCAACATTTATGATCTAAGCATGCACTATGGTCCTCCCATTTATGGGATCATATACTAGTTTACTTCCACAAAAATAAAAAAATAAAAAATAATAAAAAAATTTAGAAAATATAATATATATATATATATATATATTTCAAAAAATAAAAAAACATTTAAAATATTATTAAAAAACAAGACCTAGGCATGACATGAATTACTATTTTACTTCTTTGCATATATTATTTATCACATATTTTGGTATATATCATATTCCTTTTCAAACACACCTATATTGTATGAGGTATATCAATGTGATGTAAGATATAAATTATACATGGACTCTTAGTTGTTGGGTTCCATTCTACCTAATGGCCATGCTTATGCTAGGAGAATATAATTCTATAGGTTACACTATAAAGAATATTATCTATCTATGACATTAAATGCCATGTTGAGTTACATATCTTACAAGTGTCTTTCTATTTGATCATATTTAACATTTTAATACATGGATATGATACTTTTTTATAAGATGACATTGATACAAATGGATGGAATATACCAGTCTCACTTTTTCTATACTTCTTATTTCATGAGGGTTGGAATAATGCATCTTTCCAACTCAATAGATTGTTTATTTATTCAAAATTAGGACTTGACCACTCTCAATTTCATAATTGGTTAAAATTATATAAGTGATTCAATAAGGGGGAATAGTTATACATCATGGCTCAATCATTTAGTTCATGACCCTCCCATTGCCAAAAGGCTCATGTTCACCATCTCACTATGCCTAAATGTTTATCATATAGTCCAGCCTTGATATTATAATACCCAAATCACATGTATCCCATAGTCTACATAAAACCTAATTTATATCTTAATATATCAATTATAGATATTCAATAACTTTTTATCCTCCCAGACACTACCTTTAATGTTAGTGTCCCAAATTTGATGCTAGTGTCCAAGCCTTTCACATGGTCAAATTTGTAAATGTTTCAAAATGTATGGGTCGTCCTATTTTTATTAATTAACCCTCCCATGAGATCATTTCAAATGGTGTGGTATAAATAAAAATATCACTTAAACACATCACTCATGGATTAACCTTTCACAAATAAAACAACACTAGTCTTGTACACTTAAAAAATATCACTCATGGTTTAACCCTTCAGCTCATGACCTTCCCACTACCAAAAGACTCATGTTATCCATCTCACTATGCCTAAATACTTATCCTATAGTCTAAACATGATATTATGATTACTGAAATCACATTTATCCCATAGTCTGCATGAAGCTTGATTTATATCCTACCCTATCAGTTATAAATATTTAACAAATTTCTATCATTTTGGACACTACTACCTAGACAAGGATACTACTATCAACGCCAATGTCCTAGATTTGATGCTATTATCTAATCCTTAAAATTGATCAAAATTGTAAATATTTTAAAATGTATGGGTCATCCTATTTTTATTAATTAACCCTTTTATGAGATAATTTCAAATGGTGTGGTATAAATATAAAACAAAATGTCATTCATTATCATTTATCAATTACCAATTTGATTTAAATTTTAAGGGATTATGGAGTTTAAGCCCTAGATTGTTAAAGATACCAAGTATAGTAAATATAGGTATAAAATATAAAATAAATAAAACCTCTATTATGTGAAAGAATTGATGTAATCTAATATTTCTAATAATAGTAATAAATGACACAAACAAGTACTTAGCTAGAAACTTCCTAAGACAAAGGATCTAGAAGTTGGAAATTGGTACAAGATCTAATTTGAGTGTCATAAATAGGATCCATGTGTTAGAAACCCTCTTGTATAATAGTTCCATACCTTAGACAATATAGATATGGTGTTAGTGTCCAATTTTGGTGCTAATGTAAACTATGAAATAATTAATCTATACTTTTATGGGTAGTTATATTTGAGTCTGTTAAGCATAATCCTACATGGACAAACCCTACTTCATTATTTGTAAATTATTTTGACTAATTTTGTATGAAAAACTTAAACCTACATATGGTTAGGGTATTCAATTAGCACAAGTAACAAAAGTGTGATGTTAACTAGGTAGGTTGGACATCCTCAACACCCCACTGTGATGAGAGTTGCCTACATACTAATACTCTGAGGAGGGATCAAGCCCAATGTAGTTATCCTCACTTAAGTGTTGGTGCAAGTAAAATTTGAACTAGTATGAGTGCCATTTTGAGTACTTTGACTAAGGTATGATATTTAAATTTTATGTATTCTGAGCTTAAGATGGTTATATGTAGAAGCGTGACAGAATAGGTATTAACAACCTTGATTATGCACAACTTGGTATGAGTTTATTTATGTGTATTTGCATCTAATTTCCATCTTGTAAAAAAGGGATAAAATTTATGTATACTTATTGATTTTGTGCTTATGCGAGGTTTTAACTAGGTCCAGGCTAACCCTAGGTATCTTCAGGATTGAAAATATATATATTGGGGATAAAAAAGAGGAAAAGGACAATGACACCAAAATGGGACATTAGCACAGGGTGATAATGTCTAAATTATGGTCTTGATGTCCAAGTGGAATAACTTGAGTCACTAGGAACTGAGATGCCTAAGGGAGGGTCTGAGACTCATTTTGAGAGTTTTAGGGATGTGTAAGGCCCACATAAAAGCTGGATAAGTGTCTAAACAAGCCCTAAGATAGATATAGGGATAAACTAAGGATGGGTGGTCTTAATTAACACTCTTGGAACTCAAGTGAAATTTTATATGACTACATTCCCTTCCCTTTATTCTATAAATGCAACAAATTGAAATGACTAAGATAAAATAAAATAAATATACCTATACTTAATTAATAGGCAAATATCATGAATTAAGATCTAAGTATGTGAAGCGTGCTTTATTGCATATCCTACAAATGAAACATTCATAGAATAGTCCTTACTTAAGAGATATAAAAAACAAAGATAAAACTAAGCAAAGAGATAAGAAAGATGAAATAAATGAATACACCTCATTGGGTATATGAATCAATGCATAAACCTGGTGACATATTGTGAGTGTGTAGCTAGTGATCAATCGATGAAAATCTTGGACTAAGCTAAATGAATTATTCAATCCCCATGTATGGGTGGCTCAAGAACTTAAGTTGGCCTTGAATCCATCATTTACAACCCATATTCAGTGGATCATAATCTATGGATAGCTTATATTAGACTGATGGCTTGTCTAACCTTCTTATGTAGTTGGCTCAATAGCTCAAGTAGACTATGACTCCATCATTGCCTACCTGTGTGTAGTAGATGCATATATAACTAAATTATGCAATGTAACTAAATTTGTATGACTGTAACTAAAACTATATAAAATGGCTCTATGGCCATTCAATAACTCTAGAATGACAATTAGCTTAGGGGCCTCTTGGGCACTCAGGTATGTAATTCAGGGACTACTCGGTAATGCTAACTTATACAGATAGTAAGACATCAAATCTAATATAAACTAGTGAAAATGGAGTCTCGATTTAGAACATAGATAATGACATGGATTTTATCATTCCATCTAATCAATTGGTGCAAAATTGAGCATATATAAATAATGTGCCACATATATGCCCATAAATCTAATATCTAAGCATATGGATTCTAGATTTAGTTGCAATAATCTATATTTGAGTACCTAAAACTAAAATGGGAGTGGTCATGCATGCATGATGACCCTAACTAATAAAACTAGTATGATTTTATGAAAAATTAAGCAAAAACTAATAATCTATGCAAACTTGGATTGTACTTGCTATACTTTTCTAGCAAATCTAGATTTTACTATTTTTGGGGCTCCTAGTTAGTAGTGCCATACCTTGGATAGTAGCGCTATGACATTAGTTTCTAATTTTGGTGCTAGTGTCCAACTATGCTATTTTTTTCCAAATTGACTCTAATCTCTATCTAGCTATTTTCCACTATGTTTTCTTGATTTTGAGCTCTATATTTTGTGCCTACATGCTGAAAATTTTACTCTCAGTGCATTTGAATGGCATGATCTTTGTGAAAAAACTCTATGAATTCCCCCTCTTTTAAGGGGAGTTTTTAAATTTGTGCAAGAACTATCCTCAAAATAAAAATCTCTACATGATATGTGTTAGCCTAAGTATTTATGATATCTACGTAATAAGCCAATATAATTTGTATACATGACATCAGAATGTAAGATAATTTAAGCATAAGTTGGTAATGTATGATATATGTTAGATATATCATTCACAAGGTTGTAAAGATAGATATAAAACTGTAAGAATGTGTATGGACATGAAATATTATTAATAAATTAAGTAACTACCTAGGAGGAAAGGTCATGATGTCCATCAAGGCACCCATTGAGGAAGGGGAGATGTATGAGGTCCCTCATGACATCCAAAAATTGAGTGTGTAACAAGTAAGAGAAAAGTGTCATGGCCATTATGTATACATGAAAACATACATACAACACACATGAAGCACACAAAGTAGGCCAAGAGGCCACACTATAAGGGATATGGGCACATGTTACTAAATCTAAGAAAAAAATACATGTAAAGACATGTTCAAATGTACACATACACAAAGAAAAATCAAGTTGACATTGATCCACATGGAAGGAAATATTCAAATGTATGCATACACAATAAAAAAGGCACACATAAGGACATGGGCACATGTCCAAAGCATACATACATTGAAAGAAAGTTGTGTAGAGCGATAGAACAATGACATATGCAAATTCCCCCAAGTAGATGTAGAAACATAGTGACATAATCAAGTCTAAATTATTAAATCTAGAAATGAAAGTATGCATGAACATGTGGTATAAATATGCATAAGATAAAATATGTACATAAATTGAGTCTAGAGTAGTAATTGTTAGCAAAAAATATGTGTAGTGTAGGATGATCAATATCAAGATATGAAAAATGCTAAATCTATGATATAAAGTATAAGAAAATATAACTTGGTAAATAAATATGTGTACAGGATGCCCCCAATGGGTGAATGCATCAAATGAGGAACATGTGTAAGTGCCCTTAATGGGTAAATAGTAGAAAATCTAGATATGTGTGTTGGACTTAGCTTCTATGAGCATCTACAAACACTTGAAAAAAAAAATGAAGCATGTATGTATGATGAAATTGACTAAACTAGCATAGATAACATATGTATTACTTAAAAATTATAAGAAATTTAAACATGGACATGCATACTATATGTAATCAGAAATGCATCATGTCTATAAATCAATCCTGGCTCAGAAAAGATAGAACATACCTACACTTTTGATTGGGAATACATTTGTTAAGTGAGAGCATAACGAATATGGGGATCCATTAGACCCAATCAGGGGATAACTTCTCACAATACACCATGTGAGGTAGGGTTCCAAAGCCTACAGTCTAACACAATCATGCAATAGACCTAAAAGAGTCCTAAGTTTTAATATTTCACCTATGTTAATAAATAAGAAAGTAAATCTAATCTAGTGCACACCAAAGCTTGTGGCACAAAGTAGGGGTTAGAAACAAAATAAATGACTAAACTAAACATGCATATAAGACATATACTCATGTTAATATATACATAATCTTAATGCATGGGAAGAGAATCATAATTACATCATCTATTTACTCTTATAAAGGAGAAATAAACTTAAAAATACTTACCTTGAAGATGAACCCATCAAGCCTCAATTTATACATTGGCCAAGGTGATTTGCATGAGACTATTGTGGTATCTAAGGATAACAAAGACAAATAAACTCTATGCTACACAACCTATCTATGTGTCCAAAAAAAATTTCCACAAGACAAGATTTATATCTCCAAAGAAAGTATGGAACCTTAATCTTTATTCCTCAAGTAGAATGGTCAATAAGTAGATATTCATTCACACCTATTATTCTTCACTTCTCTCTCTAAAAATGGTTAGAAATGAACTTGTATATATAGGTAGATCATGCCCTAAATCTTCATAGAAATGTTAGTTGTATAAGCTGGCCATGGTCAACCTTGTATGTTTTTAGGGATAATTCACAAGGTCTGAGCTAAGTCAGTTAGAAGACTAACAAACCCAAAAAGTGAAAAATACCCCTAAATTGTATAGGGTCAGCCATGGTCAACCTAGTACAAACTGACAATCCAAAAGGGAATTAAGGCAAGAAAAGGAGGATGGAAAGAGAAAAATGTTTTGAATAGGTAGGACTGAGAAGCATAAGATTAGGGTTAATCGTTTTAGGAGATGAGTGTGTAGATGGTAAGTGCTAAAAGGGACAACAATCTTACAAAGCACCAATGGTCTACCCACCCCTTTCTCGGTGTACGCTTTAAGGTATGCACTCAAAAATATTGAGATTCGATAGGTTCCTACAATATATAAAGTGTTAGTGATCAATAAAAGTTTTGAAAATATTATGTGTATACATATGTCCCACTTGAAGCTCATCACATGTCACGTAAGTACAACACAGAATGGTGCTTCAGGAATTAAAACATGATAACACACAACACTGATGCTAAGTAAAGTGTATTAAGTAGCAAACAAGATAAAGGAAAGAACAAAATTAAAAAACACATACCTTTACTTACCTTAGTGATGTAGATAAAGAAGTAGACTAGTATAAAAAGTGAAGGTGTCCAATGTGAACTATGCTAGGTGAACCTATAAAAGTTTGTGCAAAAAATAGCCAAAAATCAAAAAAATTGGAAAATAGGCATATGATAGTAGAAAAGAATCTCTACGTCATCATGAATCCAACGTATTTTATGGTTTTGAAAAAACATGAGTAAAAATAAAGATATAGGCAAAAGAAGGAATCTGTAGGATAATAATTAAAGAGTTTGAATTTGAAAAAGTGTTTTTAAATAGGGGAAAAGACAAGTCATTTGTTAATTTGACTTGTGAAAGAGAGAAAAAAGATCTCTGGAGACCAAACGAGCTAGGATGGTGAGGAGATGATAGGCTAGATAAGGAGAGGCACTAGAGGTAGCAACAAGTGCACTATAGGTATAAAATTATGAATTTCAAACCAGTTTTTAAAATTTGTAATGAATTAAGTGTATTTTTAGTAATTTTGAATTTTAAGCATTTCTAGATGTCAAAATGAGATAAAATTAGATTCTAGGGGAATCAAATATCAAGACAGAAAATGGGTTTAAAGGGATTAGAAAGAAAGAAAAAAATGTACTTTTTTAGTAAAATGCAAGGGGTCAATAGGGAAAATGAACTAGGTCAACCCAGTCGACCCAATAAGTTAAAACTAGGAAAAATCCACAGTGCCAACCTAGTAGGTATGGGTTGACCCTGTACATTCTGTAGGCTATCAACCTAATGTAGTTTACCAACTAGTTTGAAAGATCCAAAATGATAATGCAACATTAGGAAGGGGAAAATAAGAGGGTTGACTAAGATTGTAGAGTCAACTAAGGCAAAAATAAGGAAATTTTGGTCAAACTAGTTTGACCAAATAACTAGAATAAGCATGCAAAACGCTGAAAGAGGGCTAGAATGGCCCAAAATGACCAAAGAAGGGAAAGAAGGACCGAGTAGGCTAGAAAATAAGATAAAATGAATAAATGAATAAGTATCAAAGTAACTAAGCTTCTTGTTTATTTAAAAATGTAAAAAGAATGTATTGTGACTATACATGACATGAATAAACTGATACATCCTTTGTTGTTTATTGGTTATAAAGATGACAGAGGTTTTGGAGATTGGAGAATGTGGCCTAGTTATTATCATTATTGGAGAAATTTTTATATAGAGATAGGGCTATACTAGTATCAATAGGTCTAAGAGGAATAACTGATATATGCAGGATCCCCAAGAGTTCATAGTTGTTATTCATGTTCCTCAGTTGTTGGGAATGACTAACTAATACATTCAAATGGGAGGTGGATGGGGATGTGATAGAGGTGGCCATCACACTAGAGGATGTCCATGTCATCCTCAAGCTACCCATAATAGGAGAACTAGTGAACATAAGGATAATGAATAACATATAAGAGAGGAGAGCCTTAGCCTTGTGGGCTACAAGCTTAGAGAAAATTATGGGAGGATGGAGAGTTAGTATGGATGATGTATATACATCACATATTTTGGATATCTAAAAATTTATGATAAGGCTTGTGATATAATAGGTGCTATGTCACAATTTAGATGGCAAGGTACCACTATTCATGGTATCTTTGAGTAGGATGATGCTAGATGAGTGAGTTCTATATGATCTAGAATCTTTCATTTGGGTCCAAATTATACATGATTTATATGAGATGTTGGTCAGAGGATAGAAGACCATGAGATCGATCATATTACTGACAACTTGGATATATGATAGGTTTCCTATGTATTGGTTGATTAGGTTTCCCCATGTGGTTAATGATATGTCACCTTAGGTACAAATATGGAGAAAGGACTAGGTAGTATGCGTTGACACTCAGACCATGTCATGAGTGACCATAGACTAGTCGAACATGATGGGGAGTAAAGTATGAGGATAGGGAGGTAGAGATAGAAAAACTAGATGTACCACTACTAGTTCCATAGTAAGAGGATCTACAACCATTGAGGATACGATGATGATAAACATAGTAGGAAATAGAAGATATCGAGGTCATCCTTGATGATCCAACAAAGGATCCAGAGGAGGGATGAATGATAAAGAGACCACTTAGGCACATGCTTAGATAAATGCAAGCCATGACAAAGGGATTTGAGCTGAGGTGACTTGTAGAGGAGGTACTAAGAGGCTATGTATATGGGGAGACTTTTCTAGGCAATTGCACGGATGGAAAGACCATAATATCCATGACACAAATAGGTAAAAAAAGATGGTTAAATTATTACTTTAAGTTTTTATTTAGAAGTAGAGATAGATAAATATTTTGAGATATAGCAGTGATCTAATATTCATCTAGTGTAATTTTTGTAGATGTAGATGAGGATGCAGAGGAGATATGGGGGTCCTTGGTGAGGGGAGCACTCCATGATCTCTTGGATGAGACTCTACAGCCATATGACCTAATTGCATTGGAGGACCCTAGTGTACCATCCACCTCAGCTCAATTTTTGGTAGAAAATCAAGTATATTTCCAATAGGGTTAATCAATTCCATAACCTTGAAAATTACTACATATATAGGTGCTAATTTGGATGATTTGGAAAATATGATTGAGTTATATTCTAGTTTAACATGTAGAAAACTTTATCTTCAATTGAGAACTACCTTGTCGTTCTTTTTAAATCAACATAAATTTTATGCCTATAATTGGATTTAACCAATTTTTTTGAATAAAATGCACCTATTCTTCCATTTAAGTAATCATTTCACACCACAAAACTAATATATCCTCTAATATGTCCCAACTAATAAGTGTCTGCATTTTCTACCATATAAAGCAGATATATATGAATATGGTACCTTTGGTTTTAATGTTTTCAAAGCCCTTTTTTTTTCAAATATATTCTTTCTCTTCAGCATCATTCACCTTCACGTGCATCTTCAAATATTTTACCAATAATTTCTTTTTAACTGGATCTAATACCATTGTTGAGACTACTCACACATAGGTAAATATGAAAACTAATTTTTAAAAGTTTTATATAGCTTGAACAAATATAAAATTGTATTATTCTGAGTTTTTTATTGATTAAGAGGTGAAAAGCTTATAAATATTTTCACAAGGTAGTTTCTAGACCCAATTAACATTCATATGAAGACTAACAATTTTATTTAAATTAATAATGAAACATAAGGTAAATAAAGATTGGATCAACCAACCCAACACTCATTAGTTTTCATCCGATAGATACAAATATAGAGAGATAGTTTAGACTAGTTGGGGAGGTAGTGAGATAGATACAAGCATAGAGAGAGGATGTACCCACTAGCAGAGATGGGTGTAGGTGAGATGTAGGCATGGTAGGCCTTATTTGAGGATGGATTTGCACATCTGGCCATAGTAGTGCAAATAACATAGATCTAGAACCAGTTGATGTAATCACAGGTGTAGGTAACACACCTATAGGGATAGGTAAAAGGATTGAGATCCTATATTACCTCTTTACAATGTACTATTTGGAGGAGTCAGACCAAGGCCTCAGCAGGCAACATGGCTAGGACACGAGATAGATAGGATGGGACCCAACCATAGAGCTAGAGCACTATATATGGTTATATATGTTGTATCAAATATATATATATATATATATATCATTTTGGCATATTGTTATTAGTTATGTATGTTGTCATATGGTTTATTATGGTTGAGGTTGTGGTTGCTTTGGATATATTTATTTCTAGCACATGTATTTAGCTTTGGTGTATATGCTATAGGAAATATGTGAGATGTGGTTTCTTTTCTAGCATTATGAAAAACACATGCATGGTTAAAAAGAAACAAGCAAAAAAGGACTTGGAAAATATAATCAATCTAAAAAATTTACTACACACTATTTCAAGCTAGGAAATGTGTAATAACAAGAAAATGACTAAGTATAAAGAACCAAGAAATGGTAAAACAAGATGGTAAAAAGGGATTTGTCTTTAAAAAAAAGTGAAATATTTTTGCACTAAATTAAATCAAGTAAAATCATACTAATTTGCATTGAGAAGTACGAAAAACAATGTAATAAAATGGAAGGTATGTAAAAGGGCACAAATGGTATAAAAAAATCAATTAATTTAATAAATTATACTAAATCATGTTGGGAAGTATAAGAGAATATTTTTTTGGTAAACTATTGGTCTTAAATTGATCACATTAATTCAAGATGGGAAGTATGAAAAAATAAAGAAATGGTTGTATTCTTGCATACACTCAAAAAATTAAGAAGATAAAATGTTGAAATAAAAATGAAGTAAGCATAAAATATACTAAATCAATATGGGAAGTATGTCAATTATGTGTAACTTCATAATCAATCAAATCTTATCTCATATTTAACAAATGTAATTTTGGATTGTGACTTGGGTATTGGAAAATTTTGTGAGGAATGTGGTGTCCTATCCATGGTCTTACACTAAAAATCACAAAGATAATACCACTGGGGTGAAATAAATAGTAAAAATATAGTAATCAAGGATCTAGGTAATAGGAAAGAAAAGATGGTAATTTGTGAGGATGCTCAGGTCCTATCCATGGTCTTATAATGCAACTCAAAAATGAAATCCCAAAGGGAATGATCAGTAGACAAAAAAATATTTCTCAAGAGAAAATATGAGGGATATAGGGAATGAAAAAGGGAGTGTAAAAATAAATACTTAGTCATCTTATGAGACATGAGGCATACTAAGGACTTGAGAAGATACTAAGTGACTAGTGGTCATCTATGTACAAAGGAAACTTGTTCGCTATAGAAACAAAGCTTTATAGGAAAATAGGCATGATGCTAAAATTAACTCATGAAGGTATATTGGTACAAGAAAAATAAAATGGACCTACCTTTCGACAATATTTTCCTCATTCTTCAGGACCCCTTATGGAGTCATCAGTGTACTATGAAGACTAGGTACTTGTACAAGAAAATAGGTAGCACTAAAAGGTTTTTTTATTCTCTTCTTATAATCTACTAGCCTATTGCACCCCAAAGAACCTTAGGTCTATTGTGAGGCCAATTTTGGAGTTTGATATTTGACTAGAATAAGGATATGTGATTTAAATCACATCTTTTAGAGTGATTTGACTTTTAAGAATGATTTTACCTTTTGATATCATCATCTTTTATTTTAATGATTTGGATTTTAAATTTTTATGTATTTTTAAATATTCCTCCTCCATACAGAATTGGAATGACCAATCATCATAAATGTATTGATACACATGAATGAGATGTAGGCTAAAGCTAAAGGAAGCTAAGTAACCAAAGACAAAGACTGATTAGGACACTTAGGCTTGACAAGGAACTAGCATGTGATCTCAAGTCTCAACCATGTATATGCTTAGTTTTTGGAAAAGGAAGAAGGGAAAAAGGAGATCCAAAAATTGGACTAGTGTAAGGAGATAATAATGAATAAGATTGTTTTCTAACTGATCACATGGTAAAAGGGAGAAAATGACCAAAGGGAATAGGTTTGTATAACCAAGTCACAATGATAATTACTATGAAAAAATGGAGATAAGAAAGAAAACAATCATAAAGAGGAAAGACAAGAGTTTTGATAAAAACTCAAGAAAGAGAGAGAAAATAATGATAAAGAAAAATAATCATATGCAAAATATAAATGATAAGATAAGCAATATATCGTAAAACAAGTAAGATCACCATATATGATAAAGAAAAATTTGACACAATGTCAAATGATACAATAGGTAGAAAAAGATAAGATTGAAGCACATATCCAAATAAAATGAAAATGTGAAAGTACCATGCATGTGCTTATAAATAATTACAAATCTATCCACACACATTATCCAAGACATTGGATAAATCTCTATGAAGCTAGAAATAAACTGTTGCTAATGTCTCTTTGATCTTTAATAAATATTGGGTAAATATTTATTTTCTAATCTTCTCCATATAAAAAGTAGGAATGCTCAAAGGATCATGTTGAGGAGGGAAATTAGCTAAGGGATGGTCAAGAGAATGCATGGGAGCAGGCTCGATGGGAGATGCAAAACCACTAGTGGAGAAGGATCCATAAGTGAGGGAAGGTTCATGGGTGAAAGAATCATGGGTTGAGGCACAAAACGTGGTGAAGGGACCATAAGAGGCAATGGAACCACTAGAGGTAGAGCCATAAGAGAAGAAGGAGGAGCCTTCTTGTGGGAATGACCTATCAGAGGAGTGGTATAAGGTCTAAGAATGGATATAAGATGATCCCCAAGATGTGGTTGAAGGATACAATAATGATCAATATGATGGTTACTATATATATGCCATAGATAATATACCTCACCATACTTGGGTAGATATTCAAGAAGTACCTTCAAGGGAGTTATGGCTTTTTCTAATGATAGGAAAGAAGGATGCAAGGTATCAACATATTATCACAATGTATGATAATGCATGGAAGAATGATTATCTATCCCATGAAAGTAACAGATGCACTTGTGAGTGGTTTTAGTAGAAACACTCATGGAAGGAGGTAAAATAGGAGTAGAATAAGTCAGAGAACACTCATCAGCCCATTTTGTGGGTAGAGGAGCCATCTTAGGTAATGAAATCAAACCATCACCAAGGGAGGGTGATGATGAGGAAGGAATAAAACTAGTTTCAATGGAAGGAGCAATGGAATCACAAATAGGGGTAGGCTTAGCAATAATAATGGTGGAAACATGATCAACTATAGTAGGTTATATTGAGGGAGGAAAAACATCTAATAAAATTCTAAGGAGAGTCACACTAACCTCAAGGTTAAACCAAATACGAGGGTTAGGGTACCTATCAAAGTGGTAAGGCCCAGTCATAGCATGATCCATAAGCATAGTCCTATGTGGATCCTCAAAAATTGGAGGTGTTAGCACCATTTTTGACTTATGATAAGGGGGAAAATACAAAAATAGGAACTATAAGTGAATGAAAATGATGAGATGAATGAAAAAATTTAAATAAAGAAGAATGATAACAGACAATCTCAACATCACGGGCTTATACAAAACCACCTAATAATGGATCATATAAGGAATAACCATCATCATAATCTAGGGTGTGAAGATCAATGACATAGGTAGGTATGACCTTATCATCTAAGGGAGTATGGTAAATAGAGTGCCTAGTCTTGGTCAAGATTATGGGAATGTCATCGTAAGGAGGCTTATGAGAGTGAGGTTGTAATTAAGCAAGAAGCTACAAGATGAGATGAGGTGAGAGATCATAAGTTTTGATATTTAATTTAATCTCATTGGTCTCATCATCATCAGAGTCTAAGAGGTTAGGAGGAATGTTACCAATGAGCTTAGGATGCCCATTATAACCTTAGGTTAAATTAATGGAAAAGTTGAGACATTTAGACTCATGAAATGGAATGCTTGACAAAGGTTCAAGAGTAGGAATCTTGAAGATACCATGATTTTGTTTTTTTTTTGAAATTCTTAGGTTTAGTGTCAATTTAAATATTTTGAATGGCTATATTATGAGGGAATTTAACACATTGGAAAGTGGAAGAAGTAATAGATCTCATGAGGTGAGTCCATAGCCTACCAAGTAAGATGTTATAAGAAAGGGGGAAATTAAAGATCATCACCTTCATATGGATGGTGAAAGGTGGGACAGTAATGGGAAGCCACACACAACCTAGGTGTTGCGTGTAGACTTGAGATTTCATTCTAAATACCCAAGAGTCTTAATGAAATTAAAAAAATCAATATAAGTTCCAGAACCCTCATCAATCAATGCATGCTTAACTTAGATATCACCTATTTGGATGATAATGAATAAGGGAGGATCATCCATATGAAGTGGAATCTCATCAATAGTCATATAATCTATGGGATATTTTAAGGAAAGATAAGTGTCTATAGTTTCATCAACATTGATAGACATCTCTTCAAATTATTGTAAAATACTATCTTTAGAACCAGATAAAGTTGCCTCATATCCTACTATGGGAGGATGAGGAACATTCATCTCATAAAATAGTTACATAAGATGGTTTCTATGATAGGGAGAAGTAATCATAAGCTCAAGGAACAAAATTTGGGATGAGAGATTAGTGAGCTATGTAATGGGATCCCACTCATCATAGCCCATAAGAAGGTTTTTAGATATAGGTGTGTAATGGTTAAGGAGGTCCTTAGAAGGAGGAGCCAAAGTGCATTGGAATTTTTATTAGTAAGAAGAATAACAAGGTTTGGAATAAGGTTGTAATTCATGTTGAGATGATGAAGTAGTTATTTCAGGCTGATTTGGAGAAATAGAAGAAGTGTTAGTGAAAGCTTGATTATCATTAGTATTGTAGGATGATGGAAGAGTGGTATAAATAGAATAGGAAGTGTTATCCAAGGGAAAATCATAAATTGGATCATCAAAGGTTATAATATCATCTTACCCCAACTCATTTAAATGAGTTGGAGAAGAATCCTGGATAACACAATATTTTTTAGATGGAGGAGTGTAGAAGGGTTGGGAATCAATAAAAGCCACCATCCTTCACATATTAGTCATGCTAACCACATTATCTTTAGAAGTAGGGTTAACAATAATTTATACATTGTTGGTGGAAGGGGTTGGCTTATCTTGGTTGTCTTGAATTGGTTGGTGATTAGGAAGAGGGTCTTTACAGATAGCTAAATAAGTGTTTTCTTGATTTAAGGCTTGAGTTTTATCATGTGTTTTATAATCCTTAAAAGTAATTTGATAATATTGTTAACACTTTATAATGATGGAATTTTGATAAAAATTAGGTCTACGAAGAAAATCCATAGCTAAATTATGAAGTTGTATACAGGTCTTATGAGAATGATCCCAACTAGCTTGAAACCAAAAAAACTTGTTAGGATCATACTAGGATTTCATAGGATGAGTAAGGTCAAGCTCTCATGGAAGAGGCCTGGGTAAATGCTTAATTAATTTAGCTAAGGATAAAGGTTTGTGAATTTTGATTTTATTTGGTGAAGAGAAATGAGAATTAGTATATTATTGAGAAGGGGGAGATGGTTCTGAAGATTGGTTAGGAATGACAAATTGGACATTATGAATGGTATCATAAGAATCTGTAACACCATCATTGGTAATATTATAGTTTTTATTCTTGAGAAAAAGATGAGGACCCACATAAGCTTGGGGTGGCTCAAATTGACGCATACAAAAATCTTGTCATTTAGCTTGGTCAATAGCCTCCTCCAAGTTATGTGGATAGAGAGTGTAGACTCAATATTATAATTTAGGAAAGAGGACATTAGTAAAGAGATGGAAAAGATTATCATCGACCATGTTATGTTCAAATTTGTTTGAAAAAGTATTCCATATTTTAACAAAGGTTTGAGTGGTTTCATTTTAATTTTGTTTGTAATTTATGAAATGGACCAAACTGTTTTTAAAAAAATCACTAGTTTGGAATTCTTACACTAAAACATTCACTAAATCCTCCAAACTAGTAATGGAATGTGGTCTAAGTTGATTGTACTAATCCAAGGCATCACCCATGAGTGTTTTTTCAAGGATCTTAGTAGTAGAAAAGGTGTTTAATATGACCCAATCCTTATATAGATTTCCAAATGTCTTAAGATGAAGGGTGGGATCAGTTGATCCATTATAATAAATTGTAGGTGTTATACCTCCTATTTCAATGTTAGTAATTTGAGTAGTAAGAGGTTTATTTTGTAGATGTTTGATGGTTTTGTTGATTAAATGAGGTTGAGGAATGATATTTCCTTGAGAATATTGAATATGAAGAGGGGGAACATTATGGTTATATGTTCCCCCATGCCATTGGTTGTAGATGAGATTGAAGGTGAATAATGTGGTTTTGCATTCTCATCATTTGATTTATGTTATGAGCTTAAAATTTATTCATTTTGTTGGGTGAATATTTTGTTGTCAACTAAATGATGACAAAATGGGTATATCAACCACAGCACAAGGAGATTTACACCATAAAAAGTGTGGGTTTGCCACATCTTAACGAGATAAATCTCTCCTCTCATCAAGGGGAGGTTCCCTATGAATATTTATATGCTATATGTATATATAAGTAAGCAGAAAATAATAATCGGGGTAGTATAATAGCATCCGCCTCTCTTCTTTTAGAGATGATGTCCAAAGAACCAAAGAGAGAAATCCTAGTTGATGGCTGAAAGCATTCCTCTTTTTTTAGGAATGGTATCCAGCACAGAGTAGAAAATCCCTTGAAATAGTGACAAAGTTCACAAGGGAACCCATGTAAGCACAAAGTCTTTCGTTGCCTCCTTCACTGATTTAGAACACGAGTAACGGTAGAGTGAAACAAAGCACAAAGTCTTCACCTAAAACTACAATGGATAAAAGGATCACCAAGATAAAAGTAACTCAAAGTCTTTCTTTTACCTTTTAGAAATGTCTTCAGATAATGTCAACACACACACTTTGCTTATTAAATCGAACAAATAAGAGGTTATCAGGAAAGAGGACATAAGAACTATTTCCTAAATAACACAAATTACTTCAACACAAAGTCTGAAATAAACCTGTTTCTCATTCATTTAATAAAATATGATTTACAAGTTGAGCACAAAGTCTCAAGAAGTGTTTCAATTTCAGCAGAGTTTTTGCTCTCAATTATCTAGAGATCATTTTACAAAAAGAGGTTCCCTCTATATATAGGGAGAAACCTTCAAAATTAAAAAGATTAAAATATAAAAATATCTTAGTCAAAGATGAGTCATCTTTGACTTTGAGATATTTTTTTGGATTTTTTACATGTAATTACATATTACAAAATTGCATGCACTTTTACATGACAAAAGTACATGAGAAGAGAGGAAGAAGAGAGAAAGGGGAAATGGTTCAACTCTTGCTGCCAGACTTCTTCAGATAAGCATCATACATAGCGATAGATGCCTGAATTCTTATACTATCTGGTGCAATGGTGTTCTTGAAGATGACTCTGGCCCTGATTGTAGCATCCTTCAATGTTGTGATTGCCTTGGCATGACTAGTTAACCTAGATCTTAGATTATCCAGAGTCAACTGAGTATCTAAAATGTTATCCATAGAATTCATTAAGAATGCTTTTTCTTTGAAATCCCTTTAAATCATACCTTTGAATTCTCAAATCATATCTTCTGCTAAGATAAATTGGTTATCTCTAGAGGTGAGGTCACAAGGCACTTCTTCTAGTCGGTTCAACAGGCCTATATCACTTTTCTCGCTAGCATCCTTGGAAGACTTGAGATCTTCGATCAGCTCCTTAAGTACCTGAATCCTGTATATCAGTGATTCCTTGATCTCAACATAGGAATCTTTGATGGCAATGACACTAATGGATAGCAAGGTGTGTTTCTTCAGATCTTTCATCTCTGTCCACTTGCCAAGATATTTATCTATACTATCAATATCTTGAGAAATAAGAGAGATGAGGTCCTCTAAATCTGTCCTCACCTTCTTCATCTTGCCTATCTTCTCAACAACTTTTGTAAGCAAGGAAATTCCCTAAGTGCACATCTTTTCAATGTAATCCTCTAGCACTTTCCCTTTCATATAGATTTTCTCTACTTTTTGAATAATAGGGTCATCTATGGAAAAGGCTTTTGGGGTTGCTGCTTCAGGGGCAAGGGTGAATTTCTTGACTACTACAGTCAATTACTCTGCCTTTGCCTTATAGTAATCTTTCATCTCCTTTTCTCTATCAAATTTTTAGACTATGATGTCCATTGTAGACTGTAGATCACTCTTCGCACCCTCGTGAGTAACTTTCCCTAACTCAACATGAGAAATGGAATAGTTGCTCATGTCAAAACCCTCAAGGGTTGCATCTCGTGGAGGTTTAGCTATCACCAAAAATTTGTGCCCCTTTTCCTCAACCAATTTTGAAAGGATCCTTGGTCTCTTAGGGGCCTTAGCTTTTATGGGCACTATCTTGCCAAAATCAAAGTCATCTACAGAGATGGCTAGCTTCTTTCTTTTGGGCATGAAAGATGACATCCAAGGAGGGAGAGAAGAAGTACTTACTATGGCAATGGTCCCTATAGTTGGTGTTACCAGGGTAACATCTGTACTGCTAGTGGTAATAGAAGGCACGGTTGGAGTAATTGGTGAAAACGTATCGGCCGCTAACTAATCAAGGGTAGAGCTTTCTCCTAGATGGAAAGAAGGAGAAGAGAGGCTAGGTATAAAACCTAAGGAGTGAAGAGTATCACCAGAAGCACCTTGAGGATTACCAAACATAAATCTAGAAGAAGAGGCGCCTCCAGAAGAAGGAACACTAATGGGAGAAAGAGGTGAAGGAGATGCTACAAGAGATTGAGGTGGTGAAGGAGAAATGCCTGTAAGTGGTTGTGCCCCTTCCTAGGAAGGTAGAGGCTCAATCTTTTACTGCTCTAAGGGCATGTCATCTATCTCCATTTGCTGAGCTACCTATTCTTGGGAGCTTTGTTCTTCGACTCCTTTAGCCATTGATTTTGGCTCCTCAACAACCTTCAATTTCTTAGAAATAAAGATGATTCTAGGCTTGTGAGGCCTAGATGGAGAAGGAACATCAAATTTATTCTTGGTCCTATTTTCTGCCTTCTTTCTTATTTCTACTTGGAATTTAGCCTCTGATCCCTTAATGAACTCTTTCAACATGATCCCTTTGGCTGCTAACCAATCATTGGTGTTAGCTAATATTGGTTCGAATCTCTTTCTCAAAGAAGTCAATTCTTTTTGGGACCACTAAATTGGAGGAAGAGGAGAGTCATCAACCTTCTCAACCAGGTATCTGTTGTTGATAATGTTCTTATCATCGACCATATTAGAGGGAATATCTATAAGCCCTAAATATTTGATCTATTATAGAGTTAGCTTGTTGTAGTTCATCCTCCTGATTTCTTTGGTTGTTCTCAGATATACCCAGAAATCTTCAATAATAGGCTCATGAAACTAAGTCTTTCTTCTATTCATATCTTTGATGCCCCTATAGTCAAAATTGTCCCTTTTCTTGAACTATGTCATGGTAACTAGTTGCATTTCCGTCTCCATGACCTTTGCTTTGGCTATAGTCAAAATCGAGTATTTGCCAATTTCAACTAGGAACCTGAAACTTGGCTTTTTTAGTTCCATTTTCCTAGTGTGTACGACAACTATTTGTCTACACAGCTCTATTAGGACTAACTTGTTAGAAGCAAATCTAGGGAGCATAGGGGGATAGCCTTGGAAAAAGCCAACCCATAGATAGCAAAAGGAGGGAAATTGTAAAAACATGCAGCCAAAGTCATTGATGACCATCCAAGCTTCATCAGACACTCTTTTATGTTCAAGCCAAGGGTTCAAAAGGCACAAAAATACCATGAAGAAGGCATCATTTACCCTCCTAAAATGATGGATTGATCCTTACAGTGTTAACAAAGGGTAATATGAGTAGATTGGAGTGGTTTTCTTGTCTCCTTCAGTTGTCAAACTTGGAAAGGTTCACATGGAGGCTATAATGTACACCAAGTATGAAGTCATATAGAACTTTGAAGTAGTAGATACCTTGGTCAGTTGCTCATGAAGAGCATTGCTGATCTACTCACCCTAGAAGATGAATTGCTTCCCTTAGAGGATTATCTTGATGAAGGGATACATCCATTCATGGAATTGTGAAGAAGATGACAGACCTCATACCATGCTGAGGAGAGTAATCAAGTCACCAACTTCTTCAATGAAATCACTCCTTAAGAAATTATGTGGCCATCTAGACAAATTGGTCCTAGGAGTCTTTAGCCACCTATTATTCATCACCTTCATTGGCCTCTTGGTATCCTTGTCATACTCTTTTTGTGCTTCTACGAAGTCAATTCTTAGCACTTCAGTAGTAGGAGGGCACATGAAGACTTTATCAATAAATTTGAGGTCCATCCGAATTATCACATTGCCACTAGCATCTGATACTGACTTGGTCTCTCTATTGTAGAATTGGGTGCACTGGAGGACAAACTCTATATGATGCACTGCTACTGGGAAAGAGGAAACTAGATGAATGTTGCTTTTGATTATCCTTCTCATTTTTGAGCTCTAGTTTTTTGCCTTGGTTATGGCTACAAACTTAGCCATATCCACGTGGCCAATCTCTATGTCCCTAATGTCATCGACATTAGAAGTGACCGAGGTGATCAGGAAAATGCCTTGGTACTGGTACTTCATGGCCTTTGACTTCTTTAGAGAAGCTTTAGCCATTAGAACTAGTCTTTATTGAGTGGGTGCCAATGAATGAGAATCTTTAGGGTACTACAATGATAATCATGATCATGCAATTAGGAAAAATTGAGCAAATTGGGGAATTTGCACATTGGGTGATCATGACCAAGGAAGGGCACTTGATAGGGCCAGGTCAGAAAATGGGAGGAAAAAAGGGAGGAGGCAAAAAATGAAAAGGATGGAAATTTCTCTAGAGTTAGATAAATTTGGAGGAAAAAATGCAAGAGCGGAAAATTCACTGCCTTAGCATGTGGAATGGCCTGCATGCACGAGCGGTGAATTTTGCTGCCCTTACATGTAAGGGGGAGAAAAAAGGCATGAGTAGTGAATTTCACCACCTATGCATGTTTCATAGGAAAGTGTAGGGGTGGCAAAATTTTTTGCCCTTGCACTTTCAACCTACATCGGCGGTGAATTTCGCCGCTGATGCAAGTAAATGGTGCAAACTTGTATCGGCGGCAAATTTTGCCATCGATGCAGGAGAAGGGTAGGGCACATTTAGGGTGGAAAATTTCCCACCTGTTATAGGTAAGGAACCTTTTAGAAAGTTTAGAGGAGAGAATGGAGGGTGGAATGAGAAAGCTAGCCGACACGTAGGGAGAGAACTCGATGGGAAGAGGAAGGGGAGGAGGAAAATAAACAAGAAAAACTCTAAAACCAGAAAAAATAACACTTGACAAAGAAAATAATAAAATCAAGGGAAGAACAAAATAACTAATCACAAATACAAGACCTACTTGGAAAACCACGCACACTGTGAGCTCAAATCTGCCAAAACACACTTTTACCCATTCACTAGATCGTCCAGAGGTAAAAGGCAGGAGGAGGAGTGGAAGGAATGAATCAAAATGAGGTGAAAAATGGATTAAATAGGGAAAAAATTGACCCCAACCACTCGGCATGCATGGAAATAAATGCCATGCATGAAAATAAAGGTAGTGCAAGGGTGGCAAAATTTGCTGCCCTTGCACTAAAAGAAATGAAGGGACATGCAGGGGTGGCAAATTTTACTGCTCCTGCACATAAAAGAGGAAAAATGTTAGGGTGGAAAATTTTGATACTCCTACATGTCCAAATTTATGGGTGGCAAAATTTTTTGCTCCTGCATGTTGGAAATAAACATGCACTGACGGCAAAAATTACCGCCTATGCACGAAAATAGAAGAAAAACACTAACTCTGAAAAAGCCAAATTTTGGTCCCCTGATCGCATCGAGACCATAAAAAAATTTGGGGAAAATGTAATGAAAATATGTTACAAATTTTGAATGGTGTTAGTTGAGCCAATACGAGAATGAGAAAAACCTGTCTTGAAAATGGACTTAGAGAGACAAAGGGCGAAATGGACAAGTTTCATAGGGGGTTGTTCCAAAAATGAGCGGAGCTGATTTTGGAAACAACACATTTGATTGAGTTTTTTCAACAAAAGTTGATGTGTTTGATTATAATTAGTGGAAGCATTAGGTTTTCATTAGTGTTAGTATTAGTGGCTTGTGTACCACTATTAGAGTTGATAGGAGCTTGAGAAGAATTATGAGAGTGTGATGCACTAGTGGAAAAAATTACTTTTTTATAAAAATATGGACTCATGAATGGTTAAAAGGAAGAAGAACTAGAAGCATGATTGCCTTGGGTAGAAAAATAAGCACTAGTAGATGGATTAAGGATAGTGGATCTCAAGAGGGGCCCACCAGATGTAGAACATGCCATGCTAGTTGAGATACTAGGCATGAAGGTGGAAGAAGTTAGAGAAGAAGAAGTCATTGTATGAGAAGGGGTCAAAATCAAAATAAAAGGCTGATAATCAAAGAAAGTGGTACCCCCAAATCTATTTGAGAATGTAGGAGTAGGTGAATGAGGCTCTTCAACTTGACCACTAATTATAATATTGTAAATGGTAGCAGGATCCTCTCCTCAATGTTGAGGAAATTTAGAGATAAAGGAGAGCATTTTAGGAGCATACTCTAACTCAGATTGATCTTCTAATGAGAAAAGAGGATTATGTTGTGAAGAGGTATTAGGAGGATTCCCATAGTTCATTGTGTGAGTGGTAATATGGACATTTCTAGCATCCAAAAGAGGAGCCCTACTCTATCTATAGGAGACCCTATGAGGATTGATAAGATTCATCATGTCTATTGACAACAACTCAGTGTCACTATCAAGCATAAATTTCATGATGAAAGGAAAGGAAGAGAGATAACAAAGCAAAGAGCTAAGAAGTGACTAAAATAATATAGGGTCTATTGGGTTGACCTAGTACAAAAATAGGGACTAAAAAACTATATAGGATCAATTGGGTTGATCCATTATAGTACACATAGATTGAGAAAAGAGGTAAAAGGGACTATAGACAATACATGGTCAATTTGGTCAATCTTGTATAGTGCATAGAGGCTAGAAAAAGGTACAGGGTTGATTGGATCAACCTAGTATAAGAGACAAGGAAAAAGAAAAGGTTTATAACAAGTTGTGAAATGAAATAAGACAATTTTCATAGTTCTTTTAGGAAAGTAAGAATTGGAGGGAAATAAACAATCAATTGAATCAATGTTGGCCAATCCAATTGAAGCACACAATACAAAACCTTGCACTAATGCTAGCTAATTTAAGTTTTTGCACACACAATTGAGCAAAGAGAAAGAAATAAATATGATAAGTAAAGAGATAGCTAAGTGGTCAACATAAATATTTTATTAAATTATTAAGAAATGATTTTAAATGTAATGGGAAGTTGGTTGTAAAGCAAGTAACTAGATATCAATCTAAGGATGGTTTTAGGTAGTTTGTGATGAAAGGGATTGTAGTGGAAATGATAAAGGTTTGGTATTGGGGCTTACCCCCTCACTTCACACACCACAATGATAAGGTTGTTAGGTGCTTAGCTAGAATATACCATTAACCATGCTTTATACTTGATTAGAGTATCAAGTCAGCTTCCCCCTTAGTGATGAATTCTAAGTAGGTTGGCCTTGGGTAGACAAATGTTAAAGTACTTATTTATATTATGTGACTTGGATATGTGTACATAAAATATAAATAGTGAAACTAAATGGTTAATTAAAAACCCCTTAATTAGATTATGTGAACTATTCTAAGCATGCAAGCAACAAGAAAAGAAAGGGTGAACTAATTACTAGCATATAGAGATTAATTCCAACTTGAAACAAGGTATAGTGTTGATACTATATGCACAAAATATATAATAGGGTCAACAGGGTCAAACTTGTACTATGGAAGTAAGGTCTAAAAATGAATAAAGTAGGCCAGGGTTGAGCTAGTTATTCAAATAACACACAGAACATAGAATTAGGTTGACAGGTCAATCCAAGTGATTGTGCAAGGGAATTTTTAAAGACTATAAACTATGAAAGGAAATATATTAAAATAAAGAGATAGAGAGATAGAAAGGAACCTTGGTGGATCAGAGATGCTAAGAATGAAGATTGTTAGTCAAGAACCTTAGAATATGCTTGTAAAACTTAATAACTGGGTGGATTGGGTCAATTAAGCTTTGAAAAATCCTATTGTTGAGTGCCTAAAATGTAGAGAGTCAACCAATGTCAACCTAGTAGCTAAATTTGGATGCCTAAAAGTGTATAGGGTTGACTAGATTGACCTAGCAGTCTAAATTAGAAGTTTGAAAATGTATCGTGGGTCATTTGAGTCTATTTAATTTCTTATTCCTAAAAACTTGTGTATAGAGATTAGGATTGGGTCAATAGATTTGATCTATTATGATAGTTATATGATAGAAATAATGATAAAAATAAAGAAATAAAGTGAAATAAATCCTACAAGGGTTAGTTTCACGTCAGGTTCACCAAAATATATGCAATCAAAAATGCATCATGTCTATAAATCACACTATCGATTGGGAATACATTTGTTAAGTGGGAGCTTGACCAATATGGGGTTCCAATAGACCTAGTTATGGGACCACTTATCATAATACACTATGTGAGATTGGGTTTCAAAGCCTACAGTCTAACACAATCATGTAACAACCCTAAAAGAGTCCTAAGGTTTAATATTTCACCTATGCTAATAAACAAGAAAGTGAATCTAATTTAGTGCACACCAAAGCTTGTGGCACAAAGTGGGGGTTAGAAATAAAACAAATAAGTAAACTAAACATGCATATAAAACATATACTTACATCAATGTATATTAAATCTTAATGCATGGGAAGAGAAGCACAACTACATTATCTATCCACTCTTACAATGGAGAAATAAAGTTAGGAATACTTACCTTGAAGATGTACCCACTGAGCCTCAATATCTCCTTTGGCCAAGGCGTTTCACAAGAGATTTTTGTGGTATGTAAGGATAATGAAGACAAATCAGCTCTAGGCTACACAACCTATCTATGCATCTAAAAATCTTTTCCACAAGACAAGATCCATATCTCCAAATAAAATATGGAACCTTAAGCTTTATTCCTCAAGTAGAATAGTCAATAATTAAATGTTTATTTGAACTTATTCTTCTTTGCTTCTCTCTCTACAAATGGTTGGTATATCTTGCCCTAAATATTCTAAAAAATGTTGGTTGCACAAGATTGGCCATGGTTGACCCTATATGTTTTCAGGGACAATTCACTAGGTCTAAGCTAGGTCAGTCAAAACCTAACAAACCCAAAAAGTGAAAAATATCCATAAGCTATATAGGGTTGACTATGGTCAACCTAGTACAACTGATAGGTCAAAAGGGAATTAAGGCAAGAAAAGGAGGATGGAAAGAATAAAATGTCTAGAATGGTTAGGACTTAGAAGAATAAACTTAGGTTTAATGGTTTTAAGAGATAAGTGTATAGATGGAAAGTGGCAAAAGGGAAAACAATCTTATGAAGCACCAATGGTCTACCCACCCCTTTCCTAGTGCACCCCCTTAAGTATGCACTTAGAGAGATTAAGACTTGGCAGGTTCTTGCAAGATACAAAGTATCAATAATCAATACAAGTTTTGAAAATATTATGTGTATACACGTATAATCTAAAATTTGTATTTTTTGGGAAAATATTTGAATGTTTTTATTTTTATTTTTGACATATTATATTATTTTAATATTTTTTGGATATAAGATATGTACAAGCAACATGAAAATGAAACTATATACAAGAAGCAAAAATAAATGAATCTATATACAAATAGGGAGGAACATAGTAATCGATAAGTCTCACAAGAGACTCGCTATCAAGGTGTCCAATATCAAATAAAGAAAGAGTAATCATGCATGCTATGTGAAAAGGTATTTGTGTTCTAGGAACTAGTTTTACTGAATGATTTTTAACTAACACTACCTATGGAGTGGGGATAGGAATTTGTGAAGCTAACTCAATTGGCCTATTAATTATTGGGATCTTAGGGACCCATCTAGTAGAAGATGTTGTAGCTAATGTATATGCTCTGTGCTGAGAAATATGGGAACTCAATAACACTAATCTTGAAATGAAAGGGGTAGAGAGGGGATCTCTAGAATATATAACATGTCTTTAACATAGGGGTCTATCTAATAAGGGTCTTTGTGGGAGATAATTCATACATGGTAACACCATAGAAGTATACCTAACTTGTACTAGTGGATCAACTAAAATTTGTGATGTACTAATGGAAACTGTACTCAAAACTATAACTGGTGGCTATTGTGTAACTTCTTGTGGGACATGTGAAGGATACTCATATGGAAGGCCCTCAACTATAACCACATATTTATCATGTATATACTTGACTCATATGTGTACAGTGGATGGAATGGCTCGAATCTACTATATCCATGGCCTACCCAATGAAATGTCAAATGTGCCTACACTAGGTACAACTAAGTAAGATACATGTGTTGGCCCAACCTATAATGGGATTAAAATCTCCCCAATGGATTTATGAACATGGCCACCAAAACCATAAATGATTATATCAATTAGATAAATTTCCTACTTTGAATAACCCAAATGTTGTATAAGTGTAATGGTACACATGTTAATACTTGACCCATTATCAACCATGACACTCTAAATAGGATAATGATCAATGCAAGTTCGTATAAAGAGTACATATAAATTTGAATTATCATAAAAAATATCTTATTCTAAGAAAGTGATGAGAGGTCTAGGTGGAATTATAATATGCTATACACCAATGACATTATGTATGGGGTCTGTGTTCTCTATAGTAGTGTGATAGGATGTTGGTGTTGGATGTGCCTGATATGTATAATGAACACTGGAAGTGCCTCTTACCTCATTAATTATATGTTTTGGAAATGGATTTGAAAATATTTTCATTGCCTTATATTTTATTAGTTTTACTTTAGGTGCCTCTATAGGTGTGCCCACATTAATGATATTGGCCTCTTATGTCTCCAATTGATGCATCTATTTGTAATATGGTCTGGTACCCTATGATAGTCATATAATGTATTATAATCATAAATATTTGGAAGAGGCCTAGTCATATCAAACTCTTTGATGGAAGGGAGAGATATGACATTGTATTCTAAGAGATATTATAAAACACGTGCTGGTGATTTTGGAATATTTATGAAAACTCTCCATGGAGGAGTTGATAAAACCATGCAAGGAGGTGAATTTGAAGTTGTTTTAACTCTATCCATTTGATCATTCTTGTTTTCAATGGACCTTAATGTTTATAAAGGCTTATTATAACTCTTATTAGTTGAATCCGATCCAGTTGCATATTTTAATTTTCCCATAGAGAGAATCTTGACCTACCTTCTTTCACAGTATGGCATAAATATGTGAATGTTGAAAACTTATTGAATAATATATATTCATGCAATACTAGTTGTAAAATTTGTTTGAATATGTCTTGGAGTTCTCTATCTGCCATGGGGCTAGTCATCTTTGACAATATAGTTTTATATCACAAGACATATTTTTATATAAGCTCATTAAATTTTTTCTTAAGCTAAGCCACTTGAGCATATCAAACCTTATCACCGATGTTAATTAAAAAGTGTGCAAAAAACATATCTTCCAATGGATTGAATACTGTGATGGATTGATTTGGAAGATCATAGAGCCACTATATGGCATAGTCCTTTAGACTATGTGGGAATACCTTGGTCAAGAGACAATCATCGGACACATAATCCAAACATGTTGTGTGAAAATATTATATATGATGATATGGGTCACATTTAACATCATACAAAATAATCTTGGGTGCCAAAAATATGGATGGCAAAGGAGTTATCTCTATGTGTTGTGTTAAAGGTGTATGTAAAAGAACATGAGAATCCAAGGTATGGGATGGCCTAGTAGCACCCAGTTGAAGATGTAACACCTTGGCATGTAGATCATGGATCTCATGCATAAGGGATTGCACATACAAAGAGGAATAAATAACCATAAGAGGTGTTTCCAATGTTGAAGGTTATCGAGTTAAAGCAATTTGTGCATTATGAGTTACCCCCAAAGTAGGTGTAACAATATTATTATCTAGGAGGTTGGAAGATTGACCATTATTGGATTT
Source organism: Torreya grandis (assembly GCA_037957365.1). Taxonomy (NCBI): domain Eukaryota; kingdom Viridiplantae; phylum Streptophyta; class Pinopsida; order Cupressales; family Taxaceae; genus Torreya; species Torreya grandis. The sequence goes on along the minus strand of JARHVA010001212.1, from coordinate 2,110,748 downwards.
TTGAAGTTATTTGTGGATAATATTGATAATGTCACATTGCATATCTAAATGTTTGGAAATGAAATATTGTATTTGTCTCTTATTAGTTTCATCAAGTTGATTGTTGAATTCTGCCATTATAGGTTGGGAAGTAGGAAAATAAAATATTGCATATTTTAAACTTTTAAAGAAATTTAATCTATGAAATATTACAAAAATTAAATAATGAAACAAATATAAGATTTTGGAGCTAATATTTAAGCATAGAATACATAAGGATATAAACTCTAATAGCATATAAGGTTAGGGTTCAAGCAGTGTTCAAAGTACATCATGATCAACAAATGAATTACCTTTTAAGGGATTATGGAGTTTAAGCCCTAAGTTGTTAAAGGGTACAAGTATAGTAAATTAGGGTATAAAATATGCATTAAATATAACCATTGATTTTTTAAGGAGTTGATCTAATATGATATTTTTAATAATAACATTAAATGATATAAATAAGTACTTAGCTATAAATCACCTGAGACAAAGGATCTAAAAGCTAAAAACTGGTACAAGAGTTGGTTTGAATGTCACAAACAAGATCTAGGTGTTATAAACCCTCTTGGATAATTTTATTTGTCCACTTCATGAAAAAGGGATAGAAGTCATGTATATATACTAAACTAGTTCTTATGTGGGGTTTGAAATAGGTCTAGGCCAACCATAGGTGTCTTTTGGATTGAAAAAAAATCTATTGGGTCTAAAAAGAGGGAAAATGAAAATATCACCAAAATAGGACACTAGCAGGAGGCTCTAGTGTCCAAATTATGGCACCAGTGTCCATGTGGTAAAACCTGAGGCACTAGGGGCCTATATGCCTAAGGGAGTGTCTAAGATTGATTTTGAGAGTTTAAGGTATGTATAAGGCCCACACAAAATCTAGATAAGTGTCTAAATAGGCCCTAATATAGGTCTAGGGCTAAGCTAGGGATGGGTGGTCTTAAGTAACACTCTTGGCACTCAAGTGACATTTTATATGACTACATAATTAAACACCTGTCAAGCTCATCATTTGTAAATTGAGTTCTATTGTCCTAATATTTCCTATTTCCAAATTAGTCACATGAGTAGTATTATTATAGGTCTGAATTATTCAAAGATAATCCCATGAGAATTATTGTCAAGTTTCAAGCTAGATCACTACCTGAAATTGCATATAGTGTACTTCATAATTGTTCACACATAAACCCACAATTCTATATAAATATGAAGCTTTTATTTCTTTGTCCTTTATATTACTTTAAATCCCTAACATATGCTTTTAATAATGAAATTCTTACTTTGAGGTATTTATTACTTTTTAAACTCTTATTTAGATTAATATCCTTATCAAACATTAACTTATTACTTTATTTCCTTGGATTTGTTGGCATATTGAGATATGTTTTAAGAGTTTTTAGGGCCTATCTTGTCTCTATTCCAATCTATTTCAGTTCTTAGGGCCTAGTATATCTTAGTGAATTTTTGTTTTGCATTTTATCCATTATTTTCATCCCTAAATTTCACATAAAAATCATTTTGGTGAATAAATTAATATCCCACTAACATAGATTCCATAGCCCTTTTAGCCTATTTTAAGTTGACTATTCCTTCTTCTAAATAAATGCAATCCACTCAACTAATTTTTTGAGGCAAAGATTACCATTGAAAACTAAATTTGAATTGAATAATATGGTATGGTATAATTGAAGATTTATAACCACATCATCATTAAAATTACTTTTCTCTATTCTTGGTAGTGGGTCTTAAATGCAACTTCTGCTTCTGAATTTACAAAATCAAGTAATGCCATTAAGGATTTTTTAATATTTTGAAAAAAATTTAAGATATTTTTTATATTTTATCATTTTTATTTGTCTTGGATTCACATATCAAGACTTAAAATGCACATCAAGAGTATTCAAATCATTCAATGAGCATACATATAATACTCTTGGGCATATAGTGCTTCCTCATGAAGTTGGTTTAGTAAAGTGGCTACTTCGTTTCTAGTATTTCCAAGCACATGGGTATTTAACATGTTATTAGGATTCCATTAGATACATAAGATTCAAATATTACTATATATAGTATAAATATGTCTCAAATACATACATTGTATTCAGGTTGTGAAGGTTCAAGGATTTTTATGTGAGAACCTTCTACAGTTAGTAGTAACTCCTCCTCCTCCTGATCCACAACTGTAGTTGGATGTCATATATATTCAATATCATAGTAAAAATATAGTTATTGTCAGGGAGAACCTACAACAATCAATATGCTCTGATACCAACTGTTAGGTGACCCCTTATCCAACGGAAGCACAATTGATTACTTTCTTATAAGCAATTAAACACGGAATTATACCAGAATGATAAAGTAACTAGAAACTTGAGACAACAAAGAATTTGAGAGACAATACACACTTTTGTATTAGATATTACTAGAAGAAAATACAATAAGGAAGATGCCACTTCTTCCTCCACCTCAAAGGCTTGCCACACCTCAAGACCTTCTTCCCTCTCTCTCTTGCTCAACACAACAACTCTAAAGCCTGAGTTATTATCCCTCATTGAATGCTTCAGCTGATCTCTTTGACCTTAGTCCTGTAGATCTCCTTGACCTTGCTTGCTTCAATGCTTTTACTTGCCTTCTTGGTTATTACAATACATGCCTTATGGGTCTTTAAATAGGATCCCATGCTTACAAAAATAGAGCTCTAGTTACAATAATTAGACATGCAGCTCGTGACTATAATTAGTCATTTGACATGCAAACACTCGCTTCACTTAACTGACTGTTTGTCAACAGTAGTTTTGGAAATACACAGGCGACCGATGCTGGTCCCTGCTTGTCTGGTGCTACTGACGTCAGTCGACTGTCTGCCATCGCCGGTCTCCTTCTCCACTGCATCTGACCGACATCGGTCATACTATCGACGTCGGGGCTTCTGGTTCTTTAGCATCCTTCCTTGTGTCTACAAACAATTGAAGCTTTTAGCTCCACACCTTAACAATCTCCCACTTGGAGATAAATAGTTGCAACTTGTACTTGTACCTGTACACCATCTATTTTGTTCCTTAGGCTCTGTATCCCTCTTCAAAGTCACTCTTGAAGACCAACCACCATGCAAACCTGTGATGTAATACCTATATCTTATGCCAAAAGAATTTTTCTGCTCCCAAATTCTCCATGACACACTTCTGAACCAACTCTACCCTTAGCTCAAAAAACTCCCTGTATATGAAACCCTACAACAAGTAACACAATATAGTAACAGGATAATGTAGCTAATATTATCCAACCTGGTAAAGATAAAATACAATGGTCAAACCTCCATTGTTCTGCAGCCTACTTAAGACCATATACCATAGCCTTCTATCTCATGTGTCCATCCACTCTCTTCTCTAAAATGGGAATCCATCCCTCTATCCAGTGCTTCCTTCCAGCTGACAACACTACCAACAAATACATGTTTGGTTCTCCAAGGACTCACACTCCTCATCCATGCCAAGCTCCCACTATTTCTGGATTCTACCTACATTGCTTCTTCCATCTTCCTCATTCTTGACTGTCAGTAAGCAATATAAAGAAGGTGAACAATGAATATGAGGTTCACTTACCATTTCTAACCTCCATATGGGTGTTTGAGACTTCTTGATAGCTAGCTGTCCACCCATCATCTGTTCCAGTGACCAATATCAGCCATCTCCCAGTCTGCTCCCGACCGATGTCGATTCCCTGCACTGACCCTGACTGCCAACATCATTTCCCTGGCCAATGCCGGCATCACTCTTGCCGACGTCGGTCCTTATGACCGACATCAGACTTCTCCTGCCCGACCTATCGACCCTGCTGGTCTGCACATGACCGATGTCGGTATCTGGATGACTGACATCGGTGCTAAGCGACTGACATCGGTGTCTGTGTGTTCCTGTAAGTGATGAAATTTTCATCTGTGAGCTCTTCTTGGATCAAACCTCTGTCCATGCTGCCTTGCTCAGATTTATTCAGCCCCTGTGACTGATCTCTGTCTTTCATCTCCTCCATAAACACCAAGGCTTCTTTGTTACTGTCAAAAGCATCAAATTTCTTTTTCCTGCAATGAACTCTATCTATGCTTTCTGAATCTGAACACATACCTTTTAAATCAAGAACTTCCATTCCCTTCTTATTCACGTGACCAAGCCTATTAGACCACATCTTTGAATCTACACCAGAAGTAGAATCAATAATACAAGTAGGTAGATAAAGAGTACCTACTTTCTTACCTCTTGCTAGAACAAGTGCTCCCTTAGTAACCTTCCAAGAGTCCGCTGTGAGGGTTATTGTGCATCCCTCATCTCCCAACCTTCCTACAGAAATCAGACTCTGCTTCAAAATTGGAACATGCATGACCTCCTTTAACACCCATGTGTTGTCAATTTGCAATCTCAGTTGCACTTTCCCTTTGCCAACTATCTAACAAGGCGTACCATCCCCTAAATAGAGCACTCCAAAGTCTCCCTATTCATACTCATGAAACAAATCTCTGTTTTGGGATGCATGAAAAGATGAACCAAAATCTAAAATCCATGATCCTACCTGACTATCCAAAGAAAGTATGAGAGCATCCTGTACCACAATATTTGCATCCTTTGCTTCTTCAGTACCTAAATGTTGATTCTCTTTATCTCTCAACCAACACTCCTTATTTGTATGTCCTTTCTTTCCACAAAACCAGCAGGTAATACCTTTGGACTCAGATCTCCTTCCCAACCTTGATTTCCCTTGCTCAACCTTCTCCCTATGCCTTCCCATGCTTTCTACACTTAGAGCATTCCCTGATGATTCACCTGTGCTTCTCCTGCGTATTTATTCATTCAAGATCACACTCACAACATCATCAACTTTTAAGATTTTAGAAGCAGATGCAGAATTACTTACTACCATAACCAAACCGTCCCAACTTACAGGTAAAGAACATAAAATCAAGAGAGCCTTTACCTCATCATCGAAAACAATATTGACTGAAGCCAATTGGTTTGCCAAACCATGGAAATCACTGAGATGAGTATGTACCAATCCACCTTTCTACATTTGCAAAGTAAATAGCTGCTTCATAAGATATACCTTATTAGAAGCTGAGGGCTTTTCATATAAATTTGCCAAGGACTTTATCAACTCTTTCGTTGTCTTGCACTATGATAAGCTGGAAATCACAGATGATGCAAGGCTCAACCTTATGGAACCAAGAGCCTTCCGATCAAGAATGTTCCATTCTTCATCCTTCATATCTATGGGCTTGCATGCAACCCCACCCAATGGTAAGTACAAATCTTTCTGATACAGATAGTCCTCAATTTGCATCCTCCAATGTTGATAATTCTTGCCGTTAAACTTTTCCATTTGTAGCTTACTTTCTTCTACCATTGCTGAACTCCCACTCAATCAAAAAACCCTGTGAATGACCTGTAATCAAAAAACAATAACCTGCTTCCTGCAAACCATAGCTCTGATACCACTTGTCAGGGGAGAAATACCTACAACAATCAATATGCTCTGATACCACTTGTCAAGGAGAACCTACAACAATCAATATGCTATGATACTAACTGTTAGGTGACCCCTTATCCAACGGAAGCACAATTGATTACTTTCTTATAAGCAATTAAACACGAAATTATACCAGAATGATAAAGTAACTAGAAACTTGAGACAACAAAGAATTTGAGAGACAATACACACTCTTGTATTAGATATTACTAGAAGAAAATACAATAAGGAAGATACCACTTCTTCCTCCACCTCAAAGGCTTGCCACACCTCAAGACCTTCTTCCCTCTCTCTCTTGCTCAACACAACAACTCTAAAGCTTGAGTTATTATCCCTCCTTGAATGCTTCAGCTGATCTCCTTGACTTTACTCTTGTAGATCTCCTTGACCTTGCTTGCTTCAATGCTTTTACTTGCCTTCTTGGTTATTAAAATACATGCCTTATGGGTCTTTAAATAGGATCCCATGCTTACAAAAATAGAGCTCTAGTTACAATAATTAGACACGCAGCTCGTGACTATAATTAGTCGTTTGACATGCAAACACTCACTTCACTTAATTGACTGTTCATCAACAACAGTTCTGGAAATACACAGGCGACCGACACCGGTCCCTGCTTGTCTGGTGCTGCCGATGTCGGCCGACTGTCTACCGTCGCCGGTCTCCTTCTCCACTGCATCTGACCGATGTCGGTCATACTGCCGACGCTGGGGCTTCTGGTTCTTCAACATCCTTCCTTGTGTCTGCAAACAATTGAAGGTTTTAGCTCCACACCTTAACAGTTATGGAACCTATTAAAAATCATATTTCAAAGATAGTTGCGGCACCTACTCAATAGCATAATACAAAGATAGTTTCACCCATCCCAGATCATAGTGAAGAATAATTTGTTTCACCTATACAAAATATTTTTATACAGTTAGTATATGGGAAAGAGGTAAACATTCCTAAGAATTAAGCTTCATATTAGATATTTATTCAAGGTTCAAATAAATCTAAATTATCTATAGTTAATCCTAAGGTAGTACCGTAGATAATTAAACATGTTTCACATCAAACACATTCAATGAAACCTTATCCTACTATACAACAGACTCTGCCAAGTATTGTACATTATTAAGATAAAAATTATACAAAATATCCTATGATTAGTTATCATGATGTCATGTAACAACACCTTGTGCCTTTTTAGATTCAAATGTATCTACATATATCACTTTTCCCCCATAAAAATTCATATTCAACATCTATGATCTAAGCATGCAATATGATCCTCCCATCAATGGGATCAAAATCTAGTTTATTTCCACAAAAATTAAAAAATAAAATAAAATCAAAACATTTAAAAAATATCAAAAAAATAAAATATTTCAAAAACTACAAAAACATTAAAAATATTCTTTAAAAAAAAGCCCTGAGCATGACACGACTTCCTATTTTACTTATTTACATATGTTATTTATAACATATTTTGGTAAATATCATATTCCTTTTCAAACACACATGAATTACATGAGGTATATCAATATTATGTAAGATATACATTATACATGGACTCTTATTTGTTGGATTCCATTCTACCTAGTGGCCATGCCTATGCTAGGAGAATCTAATTATACATGTTACATTATAAAAAGTTATATTTATTTATGATCTCAAGTGCCATGTTGATATATATTATAAGTGTCTTTCTATTTGATCATATTTTACATTTTACTACATGGATATTCTACTTTTATATAAAATGACATTGATACATATGGATGGAATATACGAGTTTCACTTTTTTCTTTACTTCTTATTCATGAGGGTTGGAATAATTCATCTTTCCAACTCAAGATCTTGTTTATTTATTCAAAACTAGAACTTGATCACTCTCAATTTTATCATTGGTTAAATTTATCTAAGTTCTTAAATAATGGGGTATAGTTATGCATCATCAATTATAGGTTACAAGTAAATTTGGTTTCACATACACATAGGTGTACTCCTTCCTTGCCCACTTTTTAGTTTTTTCAATTTTTAAAGTCCAAGTTTTTTAAATTTCAAATATGGACAAATGACTACTTAATGTAATTTATTTTAGGGTTTTATAAATTTAAGTGCTTTGAAAAATTGAAGTATTTGCTCAAAGATTAAACATGTTGTATACATTAAGGTTCAATTCTTTCTCTTTTACTCTAGAAATTTCATTACAAGAAGGGGGATGTAGACACATAAATCTAGTCATATGTACTTGAAAATTCTAATTTTTAACACATATTAAACTAAAAATTTACACCCAAATAAATGAATTTTATTTTCTATTCCTCTAATCCCATTATCCATATGTGGGACAGACCCCTTTTTTATGTAACTACTATATATAAATTTCAATGTCAAATGCTCAAGCTACTTAAAATTACCATCATACTATCTTTATATCAATATAATTGTCCTTGATATTTTGTAATAGGTCCACCCTAGGAAAAAAGGATCACTTATGCACTCCTATCCACTTAGGTTAGCTGCATCCAGTAGTAAATAGTGGTTAGTTTTTGAAATTCAAATTCTGATTTTGGGTCTTCCCACATGTTTCATAAATTTGTCTAAAGGAAATTATCAAAAGGTTCACCTATAAATACATATGAAAATTCATTTAGTACCACCACTTGATATTCATTTGGTTCAAGCCTTCACATTATTTCACATTTAGAACATTTTCTCTATTATTTTCAAACTCAAGATCACTCACAAGGATCAACCATAATCTGAGTCAAGAACATTCCAAAGTGAGTCAAGAGCTATCATTTTCAAGTATCAATGTCATATTTGTAGCTACATACACATAGTAAATGATCACAAATTTCATAATCAATGTAGGTTGGAGAACCATGTGGGATTGATTTCCATCCTTGGAGTATTGGATACATAGGCAATGGTGAATCATAAATGGGGTTATTAAGGTCAACTCAACCCATTACACTCCCTATTTTATTTAAGATTTCATGCTATAAATGTGATCTTAAGGTTTAAAAGATAATAAAATAAAAATAATTAATTATATACAATATAATCTAAATCATAATATCTAAGAATAATCAATATATAGAGGCAAAAAAGGCAAAAAATTCATTTTTTTGTCATAGTCAACTAGGACAAGTCTATAGTCAATAAACTCGAGAAACCAACACTCATGTCCACCTATAATGGTCTTATACAAGATTATTTTTAAATTATTATGTTGATCTATCATTTTTATAAATATGTTTCTTTTTGTATTTTTCTATCAATCATTTATCACAATCAACTTAAACAAGTTTGTTGTCAATGGATGTGAATGTCCTGCACTGCTATCCACTCACAATAGACCTATCCAAAAGTTGTATCAATTTTTTTCTTTATCATGAAACTTCATAGTCAACTCTTATACTAATTTCAAATTTTAGACATTAATAATAGTCAAATAAAACCATAGTTTGAGGTAAGTTGCTTTTTTAAGTGATTTCCAAAAATGACAATTCTCTATATTTAACAATTGTCAAAATTAGAATTGTTAATTTATTATACATATTTAGAATTCTTATATATTATAGTTTTACACCTATTATAACTATTTGAATAAAAATTAATGTGAGGGGGGGTGGTAAATTAGTGTCTAAAAAACTTTCTTTCAATAATACTTAATCATTCATGAATCATGAAAGAAACATAGTGATCTAACAATGCATAAAGAACCATTCAGATGAGCATGAAACAAGATAACACACATATATGATTAGGAAAAAATCAAGGGGAATAAAACCCAATATGATATATTCAAATGGACTAATTTAATATAAAATAAAATACCAAATTCATTTGAGCACTAACTCAACTTGGAGCACCAACCCTAATAAAGTCAAGCACCCACGTGACTAGGCTTAACAAGCACCAACTTCCTAAGCGACTTAAAACTAACTCAACCACCTCAAAATTTTGATAATATTCATATATATTCTCTTATATTATAATATAAAACTTATTTCAAGACCTCCTTATTCTTAACCATGTATCATTTATTGACTCATGCTTCACTATATGAAATAGGCCTAAACTATCTTGTATACATATTAGTCTCATGATCACACACCACTTGATCGAACAAACACATTTAACCTATTAGTTTAACCAAAAAATAGGTATTGATAAATATTATGAACATGGTTCAATCATATTTTGAACCCTTTTTTATCTATCATAACTCAATTAGGCCTTGTTCCTCCTTTAGGTCTTGTGGAGACCTAGTTGCATTAGGTTTGCCCTCTTAACACTAAAACTTTAGCTTATTGGGATCAGATGGCCTTCTCCAGTAATAAAAAACCATTAAAAAACTTAGCCAAGAAAATATTTTGACCTCATTCATGCTTTATTAGACTACAATCTTTTGTTCATACCATGAAATCATCTTTAGGACAAACTACCCTATTAGGCCTGTGTACCTCAAAAGTATGTCTTACAATAATGAAGCTTACACACCCTTATTCAACCATGAAAAATTAAAAATAAATAAATATTATACATGACATCAACGTCATCACCAAATTCTTGGAATACCTTCACTAAAGCTATAAAGTCTCAAGAACATCTCTGTAACTTGCTTACTCAGAACTACCAAATCACCTTAAAAACCAGCCATGATGAATTAGACCTCCAATGCCTATGTAGACATTTTTCATGACTTAAAATGAATAAAAAATGTTATATCATATATATATATATATAATCCTTAGATAAAAAAATTCATATCATCTAATGAAAAATATTGGTTTTGCAGACTAATTTATTGACCTTATGTCTCACAGTCCTATCTAAACTAGACAAGCCATTTTGTGATCAACATTTTCACCACATACACTGACCTCAAAATCATGATCATGAATAAAAATTTATAAATAAATTATTCATACACTTTATTTCATTAATCTATCATGAACAGGCCCTCAAATCTATCTCTTCATCTCTACCTGAGTTTTACATTATCCACACCATTAGGTCTATCTATGACTGACTTACTTTGATGACCAATTTATAGAAATTGAAGGATATAATATATATATATATATATATATATATATATAATTATGGACATGTTAAATGAGTATTTATATTATTCTACCATCCATTTTCTCTTTTTACCAATTCAACTTTAAAGAGCTACAATAAATTTTTGACAAATAGGCTTGTATTTGTACATTTTCTCTCTCATCTGGTTAACCACCACCACCTAGAGGTACTTTGGAGAATTGAATACATGATACAAGATATTATATATTAATTTTAATCTTTATAAGCTGATTTAAATAACATCTTTCATATTAGGTCCTTATTAGGGTTTTAGGGAGGTTTAACATAGGTTTTGGTGTTAACGATTGTTCATAAAAGGCTACCACTTGAATCCAAAAATAATGCCTAGAGATATTATCTATGACCCTTCCTAGTATATTATTAATAGATAAAACTCCCATGAAAAGGTTATGCATGCCAATGAATGTTTGAATGTGCTTCTCAAGTTTTAAACCTCATTTTATGAGCTTGAGAATGCCTAAAATAGTGATTCATGCACTTTTCCTTTAAATATTGACCTAAGAAATTATAATCATGCCTAAAACAAGTTATCTCACCTTTTTACATGTACTTATGTGCATAATTTCCATGAAATTTGATCTTCATACCTCACTAGGCTAGGTAGGGTCTAAGAGTGGTTTAGATGTAGACATAGATTGAAGATCCTACCCTTTTAGGCTCACCCTAAAACTCTCATGAATGATTATATACCTTACTCACATACTAAAACAATTCCATACAACATTCATATTCCTATGTTCATTCATTTCACCATGCACATAACTCTTCATGTCATGCGTATGCTTCCTATGCACTTAACATAAAAAACTTATACCTTCCATGCATACACAAGACATTATTTGTCTTCAAATTATTTATTTATCTTTCTCTCATGACCACATTATTTCATTCACCTTGTCACATCACACACTACCAACTATCCTTAATCACCTTTGACATCAACCTTTACAAGATGCACCTTTGACATCAATGACAATATTCAACAGTCTCCCCCTTTATCATTGATGTAAACCACTCTCAAAAGCTTCTCTAAATAGGATATTCCCCCCCCCCCATTATAAAATTTATACCCCTTTGACATTAATGAGAAAGATGTACTTCCTCTTGGAGCTAATGAACCACTTTATTAGCTCTCACTAAGCACTTGACTTCCTGAATGATTGTTAGGGGAAGGAATGACATCTAGTTCCTATCATAGATATTCAAATGTTATATTTAGAAGTGGCTAGGTTAGAATATCTACAATATGATCCTTAGTATATACATACTCAAGCTTGACATTTTATTCACTTTCCTATTCTCTTAGGAAATGATACCTGATGGGAATGTACTTAGTCCTTGAACGCATGACTAGATTCTTTGATACACTTAAGGCACTTGTATTATCACAAAATATATGACTATGACTATCATACTCCAATTTTTTGTCCTTTAAGGTCCACCTCATCCATAATAATTTAGTGTAACATGAAGCTATTGCAATTTACTCATCCTCACAAGTAGATAATGCCACTAATGGTTACTTTTTACTTATCCATGATACTAGGCACTCTCCTAAGAAGAAATCTCCTGCACTAGTGCTCTTCCTATCATCTCGACTCCCTACCCAGTCTATATTTGTATAGGCTATTAATTTAAATTCCTTACTCCTTAGATACCATAACCCAAAATCCATAGTCCCCTTGAGATACCTAAGTATCCTCTTGACTAATTTAAAATGGTTTTCCTCTGGATCTACTTGAAATCTTCCAATAAGACCTTTTGCTTGCATTGTATTAGGTCTATAGGTAGTAGTGTATATCAAAATTCCAATCATTTACCTATATGATGTCTAATTGACCTTTGGACATTTATCCTCCTTTTCTTAATTTACACCCTATGATCATATGTGGGCTAACTGCCTTGCAATAATCCATCTCAAATTTTTTAAACATCTCTATTATGTACTTATCTTATGAAATAAATAAACCTCTTTTTGATTGAATGATTTGTAACCCAAGGAAGAATGATTGTTCTCCCAACATAGATATCTCAAACTCCTTATTCATCACATCTACAAAGGCCTTAGTCATATTCTCACTATTTCCATCAAATATTATGTCATCCACATAAATAACCACTATCAATTGATGATCATTTTATATCTTTATGTAAATATTACTGTCTACAACTCCTCTCTTCAATCCTTAGTCCAATAGATACTTGTCCAAAATGGTGTACCAAGCTCTAGGACCTTGTTTTATACCATAATGATGCTTTTTCAATATACATACATAGTCCTTGTTACCTGATAAAGATAAACCCTTAGGTTTCTCTATGTACACCTCCTCTTCCAAGTTCCCATTTAGAAAATTTTATTTGACATCCATCTAATACACCTTGAACCCTTTGAATCATATATATGCTAGAAATAATATAATACCCTCTAATCTCACTACTAAAACAAAGGTCTCCTCAAAATCTACCCCTTATACTTGTGCATACCCCTTGCATGCCAATATAGCCTTGTTCCTAGTGACTTCTCCATCTTAATTCAACTTTTTTCTTAAACACCCATTTTGTGTCGATGACATTCTTATCTTTAGGCCTAGGAACTAGTTCCCAAGTCTCGTTATTTTATATTTGGTCTAACTCCTCATTCATTACACCTATCCAAAACTTGTATTGTCTTGATTCTACAAGGTTCTTAAGTTCAATCTTAGATAATAAATCAAAATTATCTTGATTTAGGTTACTTACCATCTTTCTCCTTGTTTGCATACCTACATCCTTATTGCCAATGATTTATGATTCAGGATGATCTATTTTAATCTGCTTTGAAGGACATTTTAAATATTGTACTTCCTAAGTTTCTTCTTCTTCCTCATCTGTCTCTATTTTTTCTTCTTCATTCTTAATATCCAAATTATCTGATGCATCTTTTGATTGAGAGTGTGACTTCTTAGAACTTGTCTCATTAATATTTACATTGGTGCTATCCATTATCTTCTGCAACCTCTTATTATAACATTTATAGGCTAATATTACTGATGAGTATCCCAAGAATATTCATTCATCAAACCTAAAATCAAACTTACCTAAGTCTTCTTCATCTCTTTTGATGAAGCATTTGCTTCCAAACACTCTAAAGTGTTTCACATTAGTAGGTCTGCCTATCCATAGTTTATAGAGGGTTTTATTTATATTAATCATTATCTATCCTCTATTCAAAATATAGACTACAATGCTCACTTCCTCTCTCTAGTATCCATCAAATAATCTTGACTAATTTAGCATAGTCCTTGCCATTTCTTGAACTATTCTATTCTTTCTTTCCACTAACCCATTTTACTAAGGTATTCACTACTGAGAACTATCTCCTTATCCCATGGACCTCATAGAAGTCATCAAATTCATTAGACTAAAACTATCCTCATTTTTCATATCTTAGTCATTTGATATTTACATTCTTTTCACTTTCAATTACAACCTTAAATGCCTTAAACTTATCAAGAGCTTATGAATTTTCTTTCAATAATGATACACACGTCATTCTTGTGTAGTCATCTATAGGTAACATGAAATAGATATCTCCTTGAATGATTTTAATTCTTTTAGGTCCATATAGATTAGTGTGTATTAAATCTAAATGTATTATATTATAATACTCCTTAGACTTAAACCTTCTTATAGTTTACTTACCATGTTTACATACCTTGTAAAGTGTGTTTGTAGGTTTGGTGATTTTAGGCATATTTTTCATAGACTTCTTAGAGCTTATCTTGACTAGATTATCAAATTTTAGGTGGCCCAACCTTCTATTCCATAACCAACATTCATCCATATTTATCATAAAGCATCTCTCCTTCTTGATCTCATTCAAAACATACAATTTTTTCTGTCTTCTTAGCATTGGTAATTAGCCTTCCTAATTTGGCTCTCTTTATATCACATCCTCTATCATGAAAATTTAGTGTGTGTCCTTGTTTGTGAATTTAACTTACACTAATGAATCTATGTTTTAATCCTTCTACATATAACACATTCTCTATCTTGGTCTTCCCATTGTCTAAACTTAAGATACCTTTGCCAACAATATTGGCAGTTATGTTATCTCCAAATCTCACTATCCTTGTAGCATTATTCTTCAATGAAATGAACTTGATCTTGTCCTTTGTCATGTGGATTAAGAAACCATTATCTATATATCACTTCATGCCTTCATCTTGGATGTGAAAGGTAGTCTGAGCTAGCATATATTCTTTACCTTTAGTCTTTTGTTCCTTCTTCACCTTGTCTATAAGGTTTGAATTCTTGATCCACTTCTCAATGGTATGACTATATACCCTTTTGTTTTGACTAATCTTACTCATATGATTCATCTTTAAATCCCTTGTAATATGTCCTCTCTGATCATAATTATAGCACAAAAATTTTCTTCTAATATTAAAATGAGCATTCATCCTATTCCTCCATGAGGAATTTATTCTAACATAATGTCTATAATTCAAAACTCTATGTCCATATTAATTACATGAGAAATAGTAATCATTGAAATAATTCACATATCTTATTTATCTGATAAGAATTATCTTTTGATGACTTTTGAATGATGCATCTCTACCTTTGTTGTCTCTTGAAGGAGTTACATTGTTCTTGAATTGTTGATGGTTAATTTTGGTCTCATATTTGAGAGTTTATGCATATATCTTTACTCTATCAATATCATCACTTCTTGATAGCCCATTCTCCTTTGAGGTCTGACTCTCCTTGTTTTCCTTTTTGTCTTATTTGAAACCAAGACCTATCTTATCATGTGGAGACCTATGACTATTCAAAATATCACCAAGGACTTTAGTTCTTTTTTCCAATTTATGATGTGTCTTCAATTTGATTATTTCCTGATCTAATTATTCCTTTAAGGACTCCATTTCTATTCTAAACTTGGTGCATTCTTCCTCCTAGATCTTAATATTTGTAGTGATAATCTCAATCTAAGTTTCCAATTGTTTAATGATCTCTTCATATTCATTGGTGTTGTTATTTAGTCTCTCTTCAAAGAGATTGATTTGTTCCTCATAACCCTTAACCAATGATATCAGTTTATGATTCTTCCTTCTTTGGAACTTTAACTCCTCTAGAGCACTCACTAATTCAGCCTCAAAGTTTATTTTAACCTCTTCTTCATCTTCCATAAGACTTTTCCCTTTTGAATAACATTCATTTTTTATTTCTATGGCTATGAATAGAGTTTCATTGCTATCATGATCATTATTATCATCACCACTATCAAATATACTTGTGTCACTTATATCAGAGGAGCCACTATCTTCTTTGCTATAGAAAATTATCTAATTCTTGAATGACCCCTTCTTGCCTTCATACTTCCTGAAACTCTTTTTCCTCTTGTCAGGATTATATAAATTATTATCATCACCATGATGTTCATCATGATCTCCATCATGCTCATTATTATCCTTTTTAGGTCACTTGGATGCAAAGTGACCAATCTTACCATAGTTAAATCACTTAAATGGTAACTTGCCCTTATACTTACCTAATCTTTTCCTTAATTTCTTGATAAACATGGATTCTATCTTAATGTTTATATCAACATCATCCTTTACCATTTTACCTTGTGAATTTTTCTCAAATTTAAATGCAACTTAATTCTTGGAAGGTCTTCCATCACTTGTTCTCATTTCATAGCTAGTCAAGATACCATGAAGCTCATCCATCTGTAGTTTGTTGATATCTTTGATCTCCTACACAACAAAGACTTTCAATAAAACTTGGATGTTAGTGATATTAATACCTTTTGTACTAATGTTGATTCTTCCAAATTTTCTCCTATAAATCTAATGACATTTACCACTTCATGTACTCTTAATAGATAAGATGCAATTTTTTCATCCTCCATTCTTAGAATTTCAAACTATCTTTGATGGGTCTGTAATTTTGGCAACTTGACTTTCGTATCTCCTTCATATATGTTTTCAAAAATTTCCAAATTTATTTATCTATATCAAAATGCATGACCTTTACAAATTCTACCTCTAAAATACCACATAGGATGGCATTCATTGCCTTGGAGTTATTTTCACCTACTTTCTTATATACTACATTAGTTGGTGATGAGGTAGGTGGAGTGAATATATCAACAATTGATTACCATATGTCATAGCCTAAGGATATTAGATGATACTTCCTTATGATGATAAATAATACATAGTTAGTCTTTCTAAAGAGAGGGTCATTTTTGGTTGAGAAATATCCTTGTATTTTATGAATAGGCATGCTTGTGCTTTGAGGATCTCCTTCAAACTGTTAGTCCTACTTAAAAGAACCTATATCTAATACCAATTATTGGAAGCATAATTAATGATAGGGGGTGAATAAGTGTCTAAAAAAAATTCTTTCAATTATAATTAATCATTCATGAATCATGAAAGTGACATAGTGATCTAGCAATGCATAAAGAATCATTCAGATGAGCATGAAACAAGATAACACACATATATGAGTGGGAAACCATTAAGGGGAATAAAAACCACTATGATGATATATAAAAATAGAATAATTTCATATTAAAAAAAAAACCAAATTTATTTTAACACCAACTCAACTTGGAGAACCAACCCCAATAAAGTCAATCACCCACTTGACTAGGCTTTAACAAGCATCTACTTGCAAGGAAGCACCAACTCCCTAAGTGACTCAACACTAACTCAACCACCTTAGAATTTTGACCATATTAATACATTTTATATTTTTTTAATTATAAAACTCATTTCAATACCTCTTTATTCTCAAAAATGTGTCATTTATTCGCTCATGCTTCACTATATGAAATAGGCCTAAACTACCTTGTATATATACTAGTCTCATGGTCACATACCACTTGGTCAGCCAAAAAATGTCAACCTATTAGGTCATCCACATAAAATGTTTTAATACATATTATTAACATGGTTAAATCATATTTTTAACCCTTTTTTATTTACCATAACTCAATTAGGCCTTATTCCTCCTTTAGGTCTCATGGAGACCTAATTGCATTAGGTTTGCCCTCTTAATGCTAAAACTTGATCTTCTTGGGATCAGATGGTTTTATAAAATAATAAAAAATCATTAAAAAACTTATACAAGGAGCTATTATAACCTCATCCATGATTTATTATACCAACATCCTTTTTTCATACTATGAAAGCACCTTTAGGATAAATTGCCCTATTAAGCCTATGTACCTCAAAAGTTGTCTTACAATAAGGAAGTTTACACACCCTTAATATAATCAACCATGAAAAATTAAACATGAATAAATATTATCCATGACATAAAATTCATCACCAAATTCTTGGAACACCTTCACTTAGGAGATAAAAGATCAAGAACATCTTTGCAACTTACTTAGAACTGCTAAATCACCTCAAAAACTAGTCATAATGAATTTGACCTCCAACACTTATGTAGACACTTTTCATGAATTATAATGCATAAAAATGGTTATATGAGATATATATAAAATCATTAGATAGAAAATTCATATGTTCTAATGTCAAATAGTTGTCTTTAAAACCAATTTCTTGACCTTATTCTCACAGTCCTATCTAAACCAGACAAGCCATTTTGTGAGCAACATTTTCACCACATAAATTAACCTAAAAATATTTTATAAAGCATGGTCATGACTTAAAATTCATAAATAAAATTTTCATGCACTTTATTTCATAAATATATCATGCACAGACCCCCAAATCTATCTCTTCATCTCTATTTAGGTTTTACATTATCCACACCATTAGGTCTATCTCTATTTGGCTTACTTGGATGACAAATTTAGAGAAATTAAATAGTATAACCTATCCATAAAACATCATGTACATGTATAATTATTCTCTATATTATTCTACCATCTATTTTCTCTTCTTGACCAATTCAAATTTTGAGAGCTATAACAACTTTTTGACAAATAGGCATATATCTATACATGTTCTCTCTCATCTAACTAACCACCACCACTTGAAGGTAATTGGGAGAGTTTAATACATGATAAAATAGCTTATATAGGCATTTTAATCCATTTTAAGCTGATTTAAACAAGATATTTCATATTGGGTCCTTATTAGGGTTTTAGGGAGGTTTAACACAGGTTCTGGTGTTAATAATTATTCATAAAGGACTACCACTTTAATCTAAAAATAATTATTATATATATTATCTAGGAACCTTACCCATCTCTCCTTAATATCTTAGACTCACATGCATAGATTACATGTGCCAACAAATATCTGAAAGTGCTTTTTGGGTTTGAAACCTTATTCTATGAGCTCAAAAAGGCCTAAAATAGTGATTCATGCACTTTTCCTTAAAATATTGACCTCAAAATTTTTTATAATGCCTAAAAAAACTTATCTCACCTCTTTCCATGCTCTCATGTGTAAACATACCTTGAAATTTGATCTTCATACCTCACTAGGCTAGGCAGGTTCTAAGAGTGGTCTCAGTGCAGACATAGACTAAAGATCCTACCATTTTAGGCTAACCCTAAAACTCTCATGAATTATTATATACCTTACTCACATGATCAAACAATCCCATACAACCTTCACATGCCTATGTTCATTCATTTCACCATGCACATACCTCTTCATGTCATGACAATGCTTCCTATGCACTTGACATCAAAGACTTGTACCTTTCATGAAAACATAAGACATTAGTTGTCTTAAAATTCTCTCTTTATATTTCTCTCATGATAATGTTCTTACATAAACCTTGTCACATCACACACTGCCAACTATCCTTAATCACCTTTAACATCAACCTTTACAAGATGCACCTTTGACATCAATGACAATACTCAACAAGAACCACAATACATTTATTATTTTATCAAAAATATGGTAATACATTTATTCTAATTTATTGTTTTACCCATAAATAAATATTTATTTTGTGAAAATGTCATATAATTGTGGTATAAACTGAGATGGGTAGAAAAATAAGTACATTTAAAAGACTGCAATAAATATTATCTCACCTAGGATATGGAGTTGTTAAAATTATTTTTTATGGACTTTTAAGATATAATTTTGGGTTGGATAAAGATGGATGTTTAATCCGTGATTATAAAGGTGCATTTTTATGAGAGGATCACTTTTTTCCTATGTCAAGAAACAATGAAGTGGAATAAATGAAATTAGTTGAAGGTATGAAATTGGGTTTATATAAATGTTTTTCATTGTGTAATAATTGAAGTAGATTATCTTACACTAATAAATGCAATGAATAAAGGAAAAAGTAAAAATTAGAAGTTGGAGAGTATTATGATATTCACTTCAGTTAGATATAAAAATTATTTTAAGGAATGTAACAAAGAAATAAATATTTTGGAAAATATAGGAGTTGACTAGAGTAATAAATATTCATTATTTGATTTAGATGTGCGTAAGTGGGAAAGCTTAGCTGCAATTATTAATTTAGTTCATAAGGTATGAAATGGAAGGAAAGACATGTGTCAAAAAGGATGGGGATTGTAGTTTATAGGTTTGGGTTCAAAGCATAATATTGTGTCCCGTTAGATAGTCAAAAGTATTTTTAAAAATGACTAATAAATAAATATTAAAAAATAACTAACAAACATTAAAGTTTTTTTATAAAAATATGGATGCATTTTGCCTCCTTTTATAGAAGCTAATAAAAATGTGTCTATTTATTTTAGGTATATGAATTCAAATTTTTTTTGTGGCTATTTTTTCAAATGTGTATAAAATACCAAAATGTGAGATACAGTATTATGTTATCACCCATTACTTATGGAACACATTGGATAATTTTATTTTTTTAGTAATAAAGTGGAATTAAGGATGAATAAAAAATCCTAGAGTAATAAATCTAGCCATCAATTTAAAAAAATTATAAAATCAAACATTATGACCCTATGGAAATCGTAACTTTATTATCTTAAAGTATTAACACTATGGAAATAAAAAGATAAAGAAATGGGATACTTGTTGTATAGGTTGGTTGTTTGATGTAGATGATAATTATGCATTATAGTTTATTTTTTGGGGATAAGCTAGAGTTTTTTAGTTTGTTTTTGTAGTGATTCCACTGTTTATTATATTTGAAATGTTTTTGGATTTAATTTGGTGAAGTTTAGTTTTCCTATAATTTGGTGTTTTGTGCCTAAAATTAGGAGATTGTTTTGTATGTTCTTGAGCCTAAAATTTGATTTATACTTAAAGTTTTATGTTTTTATTATGGTATAAGATGATGGAGATTGGTTTTAGCTATCATATCTAGTGATATATCTTGTTATAAGATGGTAATGATTCTCTATTTTATTTGTCTAAGTGGTGGAAGAATAGCTGAGTAGTAAAATAAATTAAGTGTTGTAAAGTGATCATCTTGATTTAATAATAATTTTATAAGTACAATTGATAGTTTTTAAAAATAATCTTTTTTATTGTACTTTTGTTGTGAAATATGCATTATTGGCTATGCGAAGTTGGAATATTGTAACATTTGATAATTGTAGTTATATTACTACTATTTATAAGAAATAATTTTACTCTAATGGCAAGGTAAATAATTTTACTCTAATGGAAAGGTATGGATAAAGGCTTTAAAATAATGTAAGTTTGAAGTATTTTGAGAATTTTATATAGATGACCCCACCTAGTCTGGATGTATAAGCTTAGTCTTGATGATATTAAAGATTAAATTTTTAATTGTATAGCCTCACTTTTTTGGACATTATATTGAAATGGTATTAGGATTTTATCAAAATATTTTGGAGATATCAAAAAATGTGTAGTCTGACTAGTGAGGATGATGGTTTTTCATACCATCTAACAAGGTATATATACCTCTAGATATATGACATGGAGAGTCAAATGAATAGGGATAGGACATTCCCTAGGTCAATTTGATAGATTGGGTGCCCCCTAGTTTTGATTGATTTTCTAAAATAATGATTTTATCTAGATATACAATTACTCATCAATTATAATAAGCTATATGCAATCATTAACATCAAAAAATATATCAATATCTATGTAATTTTAAGATTCTCAATAAAAATAAACATTTTAGAGATGATTTTTTTTTTTAACTTATATATTTTATTCTAAGCATTTATTTTCTATGCTAAATAGATAAGGAACATATATTATTGTTATCAAAAATAAATCTTTGTTGTCGTGTTTAGATCTTGGATCATGAGTAGTACATCATATAAATTGTTACTTTTGCAAGAAAATAATTTGATTTTAATAGAAATGTGTGAGGGACCCCATAGACCTAATTTTACCATTATAAAAACCATGGTTATTTTCCTAATTATTTGAAACATATTTTAAAATTAATTATATTATTTTCCACCCACTTTTTCAAATAAAATATCATGTTCTAAAGTTTGTGAATGATTTTTGATAAAGACCAACAATGAAAATTACTAAACATTAAAAAATAAATGTCATATATTTACTTATATAAACTTTTATGAATTGTTTCATTATATAAATGTGTAACTTTTATTGTACACTAGTAACTTTTATTGGCACACTAGTAAATTTTATTATTGCATTTTGTTTAAATGTGAAAGAAATGAAATAATATAATAATACCCAACCATTTGGACTATGTTGGTACTAGAATTAAAATATAAGAATTTTTTCGAATAAATTTATTCACTATAAACAATCAAAATGTACTTTAAGGTAAAATGTATTTCTATATGTATTCAATATATTGCATAATGGTAACATTTTACAACTACAAATAATTATGTTTAATGTGTAAAAAATAATTTTTTAAAATATAGTGAATAATTGGTGGTCTCTAATTGGTAATTATTCACATTTCATAATTTTGTGTTCCCAAACCAAATAAATTGGATTAAATCATGAGCCCATTTTTATGAGTTACATACATATCCATGTGAAAAAAAATTAGTTTCATATAATTCTCCTAAACTATTATTAGTTTTCCTAAACTACTTTTAGTTCTCCTTGGCTATAATGTGTCCAAATAATATTTAAATTATAATTAGTAACAACTATATTTTAAATTTTAAATTTTTTATAAGTCAACCTTATTTCATAATAAAATTTAACTTTACATTTAATTATATTCATGGTGGTTTAATATTTTTAACAATTTTATTATAAGACTTATATTGATGATTATTTTAATCAAATAATGGTTATCAATGCCTCATATTATTCTATCTTCATGCCATGAGACACCAATGGCATAAGTGTCTTGTAGTTTTATGTTCATGCAAGAGAAAAATAATCTTTGAGTTATCTTTGTAATGCCCACCTTATAAATTCTTAGTCATCTTATAATCAACATTAAAACACATGATCTATAAAATATTAATAAAGTTTACATTAATAAAGATAATTCTAAGACCACACTAATTTTAGAGGATGTGCACAATGTAGAGGAGAAAATTTTACAAAGTTTGTGCTTAACAATATAAACATGAGAGAAAACTTCACTTCAAGTTTAACTTAAATGTGAGTGTAACATTATATTTTATATAAACTTTAGATTTATAGGAATTTTTTTTTGAAAAAAACTAACAAAAAGGTGGGAAATTAGCAATTGTTGATTCTCCACCATTGAATTTGGTTAGTTTTGACTTACAACAATGAATTTAATCTCCTTCCCATTGATTCGGGTTGCCTACATATCTATGTTACAAAATCAAAGTTATGTAGCTCTCTTAAACTATTTTCATAATTAGTGGCCATTAATTCTACTAACCTTATTTTAAAGTAAAATTCACTAAAAGAATTTATTTTATAAAAAATAGAAATAAAAAGCATTTTTAAAATAAAGAGTATTTAATTTTTCCTCTTTTCAATTTTAAAGAGCTTTAATTTTTTTTAACAAAATTCACTTATGAATATAAATATGGGAGAAATAGCAGTTAATAATTCTCATGTTTACATTTAAATTTGTTTATGTGAGTGTAACATTAAATTTTATGTCAATTACAGTTTTGCATAAATAATTTTTATTAAAAAAAAAACTAACAAAAAATGATGGATAATTAGCAGTCGTTAATTCTTTCTATTATTTTCAGAGCTAAGTGGGGCATTAAATTAAAAGACTATTGGGACTATTCAAGAGGCTACCCAAAATAGAAATTCCTTATTATGGATAATATCATGCTTGAGTAATCCAAAGCTCTCCTTGAGCTCAATTCAAAGATCAAGAAAATCCACATACCCCACTTCCTGAAGAAGGATTCCATTTTTTGGTTTAATGAAGATAGTGGGACTTACTCAATCAAATTAGAATATTTGGTGGATATTGGATTGGAGGATTAATGGGATATTTGGTGACCTCTCTAGATAAAACACCTTACCCCTAAGATTAATATCTTCTTCTATATGGCTTTTAAGAACCAAATTCTTACTATGGATAACCTTATTAAGAGGGGCATAACAATTCATAATCACTACTTGCTCTATTTTACCAATGTAGAGTTCATTCAACATCTTTTTCTGGAGTGCCCTATCAACTAGTTCATGATCTATAAGTTGCTTAATTATTTTATAGTTTCTTGGGTTTGTCCAAGATAAATTCAAGATCTTATTCAATAATGGAAACCCCATTGGCTTCTTTCATCTCTATCCTTCTTGTGAAACCAACCCTCCCACATTTCTTTTGGACCATCTGAAAGGCTAAGAATGATTAGATTTTAGAGAATAGGAGCTCCACACCTGAGTTGATATTCAAGCATATGTGTTATTATATAATGGATAATTGGAAAGTTTTTATGCTTAAAGACAAAGTCAGAAGCTCCCCATCTGAATCTTCAGTTCTTTGTTTGTTGAATTTATCTCAAACTATGGTAACGACAAAATTGGTGACAACTCATCATGCTACTAAATTATCAAATTCCCATTTTAGGTGGCTCAATATTAAATTTGATGGTGCCTCTAAAGGAAAGTTAGGGCCAATTAGAGGGGGGTGCTTCAAAATCATGATGGTGTTGTTATTGCTACTTGTGTGGGTCCCTTGGGTCATCAAACCAATCATGTAGTTGGGGCTATAAATTCCCTTTGGGGAATTCAACTTGGTTCCCACCTCCACATCCCCAACATCATCATCAAAGGTGACTCCCTCAATATTAACCCTACCCTTTATGATAAGATCTCACCATCCCATACCATGAAACCCTTGATTGATGATGCTTGCAACCTTTTTAACTCATTTGAACATGTTTCCATAATCCACGTGTACAATGAGAACTTTTAGGTAGATTTCCTTTCTAATTTTGATGTTGGTGCTGAAAAAATAGTCATGTGGGATAATATTAATCATATCCCACCCTAAATTCTATGCACCTTCTATCAATATTGATCTTTTTCATTTCCTTGAGTCGACTTGGGCTGCCCCAAATGATGTATTAATGAATAACATGAAAATTAGGTAGATTAATGATTTTCAACCCAATCTCTCATTAAACACCATTGGGAACTTCATTTCACTTGAATTTCTCCATAATTTTAAATTAAATAACTAAGTTTTTTATTATTTATCATTATAAATAATTGATAATGGGGGGAGATAGAGTTTAGATGGAACCAGTTTTATGTTCAGACATCAAAACAACATGAAAGTTTGGAAGAAAATCATAAAGGGGGTTTGGATTATTTTATGTAATGAAACACTAGCCATGATGAAAACTTGTTGAATGAATTTGTTATGTCTTGTTAGAATGAGGGTTATATACATTGAGGTCTCAAAGGAAAATATTAGGGAGGTGACAGGTATGCCATGCAACAAAAAAAAAAGCATTCAAAGACAATAAAAAAAAATTGGATAACATGCAAAAGTTTTTCAAAACTAATGAGGATGTGAAGATCAATAAAAAAGACTTCCCTCAACTCAACCTCCCAAAATGATGGCTGGATATCTTCATATAGGTGATGAAATATCTCACCTTAGAAGGTATGTTCATAGCTATATTCTCACACTACTTCCTTCTGCTCAATCATTTTAAATCATTGAGCTAAAAGAAGTAGTGTATTAGGTGAGATATTGAAGTAGTGTTTTAGATAAGATGGAGAAGGTTGGATTGGCCATGTCAGAACTCATTTCATATTGAAATAGACTAAAAGAAGCTACAATTAAGCTCAAAAATGACTTGGATGTATTTCTTAAAATGGAGGACACTTTGTTTGAGAATAAAATAGAACCTATGGAAATCCCTAAAGATTCCCTTGTGCATGATAGGACCAATCTAACCTTAGATGAAGGCTTGTTAAAGAGGACCAGGGGAAGAATTAGAAAGATTTTTTGAAGGAATCTAGCATGGAGATTGAAGAAGATCATGAGACCAGTCAAGAAAATACAAGATCTAAGGAGCTTTGTGGGTCTAACAATTAATTGGTTGGTGGTCTTATTGTTTAGTTAGTTAACCCTCTTAGTCTATTTTTTCTTCTAGTTTTCTAGTTATTTTATGTTTGGATGAAGACCTTATATCTTGTACTATTATTTATATTTAGTTACCTTTTTCTTGTACTACTTTTGGTTAAACTAGTGTTTGTAGGAGCCTTGTAAAACCTGCTTATTCACCTAATCTAATAAAAAAAATCTCCACCATAAAATCTAACTATTTTTGGTGTAGATCAATGTATTTAAGTCAAGCCCTATTGACCTAGGTTACTATTGATGTAATTTAGATCCACCTAATAGGATAATGGGAAAAACCCCTCTTATTTAGAATCACAAGATGTGATTTATGGCACAAGTTTTAGGCATTCAATTTTATGATTAACCACATGGTATAATAATAGTAGAGTGATGTGGTTTGTTATTCTTCCCTAGAATTTTCATTATGAGAGGTTCTCTTATTTAAAAATTAAAACCATACCTATCATGGATATTCATAATAAGGCTAATGTGCATAAATTTATATGGTTTGAAATAAACATAAAAAGGAGGGAAAGGAAGAGCACAACAAAAAATCATCTTGTGCCTAACAAATATATATTTTAAAATAAATCATTTTTTAAAACCCACAACACTATATAACCAATATCCACATAATTATAGTTTTTACTCAGATTCAAATGAATTAAGTAAAGAGTCTAAGTAAAATTAGTTACAAGAAGATAATGTGACATTCACTCAAAAAATAATTGATCTATGATAAATTACTCAAATTGTAGATTCATACATAAAAAAATAATATTATAATATAATATTTTTCCAAAATAGTTAGAATAGATATAAAATTAGTCTAAATAATTTTTCAGTTACACCATAAGCTTCATACATAGATCAATTTAAGCAAACTATATCAAGCATCACATAAAACTGAGAAAGATAAAATAATCTAACTCATTGCACATTCCTAATAATTCTAAGCTTCTATTATTTTTCAAAAATATTATTCTCTTTGAGAGGCAAATACAAATTACATAAATAATCCAATGATGACAACATCACAACTAAGATAAATTTCATGAAATGAAATAGATACAAATCTATAACTAGTTTATTACATCATCAATAGAAATCTCCTAGACTATTGGGACTGATTTGGTGCTTGTGAAACAAATAGTGATTATGAAAACACTTGGGACTTGTTATCATGGTTAGATCTACCTATTTACTTATAAGAGATAGTGAAAATTCTAAAAATTACTTTTCCAATTGAACAGTTTCCATAATTGGTGTTTTAAATAGCACTTTTGCTCTAGTTAATAACACTGAATGATTAACAAGTGGAGTATGAAGAACCTCCCTCAAGTTTTAGTGACTCATTCAAATTTCCCCTTTACACAAGTTACCAAGTTATTTATTAATTAACTTCTTCTTTCATTTCATGAAAAATTATTTGTCTAAATCCTGATGTAAAAGGGATTATTTGGGCTATAAAGAGTGTATGTGGGACTGGTTGTCCATTAAGCATCAAAATTGAAAGGATGTCAACTTATCTAGACAATTACAAAACCTTGACCAAAAAATTATTAATTACTCCAAGTATTAATCTCATTCCATCATCCCAATCATGGAGTGATGTTCTCATGTGTATTTCAAAATTATGAACTAGGTTAATGTCAAACAATAACATTACTAATAGACTAGGGCATAAATATTGCCTAACAACCTTGAAAAGAGGTGCCAATTTGATTTCCAATTTTACAACCTCATCCTAATATAATTTGACATTTTATCATAATAAAATATATTTATTTTTTTCCTCACATGTATTGATAAAAAATTCATACGACTTTAAGTATTTCTCAACATTAATGTCAATATTATTAGGAACAACCTTAGTTCAGTTTTCTAATCTTTACATCTTCTAAGTCATCCCTTTGATTAAGGTTACTAATATTTCCCTAGTGGATATAATTATAGACACATGGTCTTATTTGAATTATAGTACTCCATTTCCTCCCTATTTTATCTTATTTATTAAAGAAAACAATTTATTCTTTGTCTCATACAAGACAGTAGTGTCCTTTTTAGTGATTTTTCACCTTGTTAGCTTTTTTATGACACCAATGGCTTGTTCAAAATTTAGTCTAATATATAGCTCATCCACTACCATAATTTCATATCTTTGGGACCTAAAAAACTAAACATTTTATATCCATCCATATTCTTCTTGAGGCATGGTGGTAGTGTAAGTAGTAGAGGATGTGAAAGAGATGGTGAAGTAGATTTAATAGGACTAACCAATGAAGTGGTGGAGGTAGGGTCCATGAGGATGAAATAAGTGCAAGTGGTTGGAGAAATGGAATTGGTTATTAACAATGATTTAGAGGGTTTGGCTACCCAAAATTTGTGTGTTATTTCCTTTTTCCTTTCTAAAATATCATGCAATAGGCTTTCATCTATCTTTCTTTTTCTTTTACATTACTTGGGTTTTGTAATATCTCTATTAATAACATTTATAAACCATGCCATGATATTAACCTTAGAAGAGGATCTTATATTGAGGGGGTAAACTTTTAGAAATGTATCATTCGATTAAAATGTTTAATGTTGAGAAGATAAATGTTTACCTTACAAAAGGGCTTGTCTATTCAATGATTTAAAGGTTATCAAGGTGGAAGAAATGACTAGTGTTCCAATGGGAAAGAGAGAAACTTTTGAAGTGGTAGTGTACATAACTTGTTCTAAATTATAAGTACCTAAATTTAGGATAGTCATGGAAGTTGTTTGGGAAGACACTTTTCTATAAAAATTTATCACTTGAAAAATGTTTTTTGGGACATCAAAAGTTGAAATTTCATCTTCTAGTTTTATCATAGGATCATGAAAAGGAGGCATGGAAGGGTAAGTAGGAGGTGTCATGGATTGATAAATTTAAGACTTACATTCAAAATTGTAGTAGGAAAAACCTAAGAAATATCATTCTCTATGACAAGTGTAAAAAAATAATATTGAGTTAATTGAGGAAAAATAATCATTTTATAAGCTAAAAAGGAGGTTAGATTCCTTGTAAAACTTTTATCTTGAGACAAGGATGTGTATAAGTTGAATCATAATATGATTCATCATTCTTTGACCTCCCCTCTACATTGTATGCTTATTCTTCCACAAAGGTGAATAATATTCCTACCCTTTACATTTTTTGATTCACTTCATATTTTTTTGAATTCATGAAGGGGATGTGGATGGTGTTCATAAAAATGTGTAAATTTTACCTTGATTTAACACAAGTGTGCCTAAACCCTCCCTTTAGGGTCTCATATTTTATGTTAATGATCATTATGATATAATGAACACTTATGTGTTTTTTTAGTAACCAATATTGGTCATGCCTTGAATTAAATCCTAGTTTTTAATCTAAATATAGGACAAGGGTAATTTTTCATTTCTTTTCATTCTCCTCTAAATCCTTGGATAATCATGTATGAAATCCCCTACTCTAAATTTTTTTCAAGAACAAAATGAGGTAGGCTAATAGGATATACTATAATCCCATTAATTATGATGTTAATACAATCAAAATTATACTAGTAATCTCGCATAGTAGAAATTAACTTTTTTATTTCCTTTTAAATTCTCAACATTGTAGTCTCATTAATAATAGCTTGATATCTTGGTGGGTAAAAATAGTCACAAATTTATTCAAAATACATTTGAAAACTATGTGAGTGCAATTTTGAAGACATCTTGTGAATTTAAATCCCAAAGTCAAGGGTCCATCTTTGATGAGTTTCAAATTTTACTATTATATAAATAATAATTACTAAATAAGATACCATATATAAGTGTTTTCCCTTTTTCACTCATTTACTTACTGCATTAGTTTGAAAGCAATAATTTCTCCAAATACAAGGATTTTTATGTCATTCACAATTATTTCCAATAGACTAACCCAAATCTTATCTACATGAACAATATCTAGTACACCAAAAACACATTCATTAATGTCATACCAAGCCTTACACTAGGTTGAAATTTCCTAATGGTAATCTAGTTAATGTCATCCCTATCAACCAATGATTGGGTTTATATACCCTATCTCTAATAACTTCCATAATATTTTGATTATTTAGCCAATCTAATGCCATGAATTGATTATAAATACAAGTTGGTGGTGTAAACTTATAATATCCCTCTATGTTTAACACTACAAGGAGTTCTATTTTATTATGCTTTTTCAAATAGAAAACCATGTCATTATGTAGCACTATCCTATTGAAAACATTAAGAAATAAATATATGCATGGTAATACCTTTGGTTTTTCAATGGTGTAATGGATTTCGACACTCTTTATAGTAAGAATGTCATATGTGTATGTTGAAAAAGTCTAATTGGGTTTCTATTCATCAAGTCTAGGATTGATTGCTTCTAATTATATGTAGAGTGTAATGTAATGCTTCAAACCCAATGCCAATTCAATTTGATTGAAAT
This sequence comes from Torreya grandis, assembly GCA_037957365.1. Lineage (NCBI taxonomy): Eukaryota > Viridiplantae > Streptophyta > Pinopsida > Cupressales > Taxaceae > Torreya > Torreya grandis. The sequence goes on along the minus strand of JARHVA010001212.1, from coordinate 2,080,210 downwards.
TTGTCTCTATGAAAATTTGAGGAGTGCCAAACTAGAACAAATAAGATGTAATTATAATATAATTTTCAAGTTTAGTATTTTTTAATTAGTTTTGAAATATATGTAAAATGGATAAAATTGCATTGGAGTTCTTGTGCACTCTTTCAATTGAATCTTATTATATTATTGACTTCTTTAAATTTTCATTCTAATAATCAATTGAATTTTAATTCAATTCTTGGCTTTAGTTCCTAGTTTATGTGAATTAATTTCAAAATATTGTTCAAATGTATGATTTTTTTGTTTTGAAATTTAGGTTTTAGCACTTTGCTCCAAAAATTAACTAAGATAGAGTGGTCATCCACATGTCTTCATTTCACACCTTTTGTGAACAAAAAAAAACACCACATTAGTTTCACATGCCATGTGGACATTTATATTTAGTTTAGAGTCATGAAATGCCTTTGATTTGTCAATAAGTTATTGATTTGTCACCACTGTCAAATCTTTTTGAAGAGGACACATGGTCTCATTTGATTAATTCACAACCAAGTCCTTATAGAACTATTTGGAACTCTAATAAGTGTGTGATGAAAGGAGGTGGCATGTATTGCGTTTTTATTATTTCATAGTATTGTGGTTAAAAAACATGGATTTAATTATGTAAAAAGTGTGTGGTTACGAGTGAGTGAGATCATGACATGCAACCTCATCTATCTACCTCCCACTCTCACACTTTTTATAATTTGATGGGAAATATTTAAACATCTTCAAGTGATGAGAGAATGTGAGAATGAAATGTTTCATCGTTTGATTGACTTTCACTCTTACATCATGGGTTGAATTTTTTTTGTGAGAAAGTGCAAAGGAAATGAATAAGTGTTAATGAAAGAAAAATTATGAATCATATGAGCATTTTGATAAATATAAACACTATGAATAACCAAAATTGTGACACATGGAATGTGTCTGAATGACATTGCATCTTTAAAATTTCTACCAAATCTATGTATCATAGTGCAAAGACCTATGTGTATCAAAATAAATAATAAATTTAGACTTTAAAATCCTATCTCAACATGATTAATACTCAAATTACACAAAGAAAAAAATGTTAAATTTTTAAATTCGTGATTTTTGTTTTGTGTGTTCTCCATTAAAGTGTGCAGGTTACACAATGTAGTTTTACATCCATCTAGGATCAAATTTCCAAGTCAAGGAAAATAATTTTCATAAATAACTAAGACAATCTTATGAGATAAATTTTAACCAAGTCAAAGTGTGAATGGTAAAGTTATAAATTTTGGTGCAAGTAAAAATTAAACTTTTATGAATTTATTTGACCTTGGGAAATACTAATCAAATAATATGTGATTTACTACTAGCTCTATTTAAATAAGTGGGTATCCATTTAAAAATAAATAGGGGTCTATTGGTGACAACAATTACCTACATATTTATATTAGCGAATCATAGCCATGTAGTCATTTTAGACCACTTAGATAATTAACAACCACAAATTCTCATGACTTTTTTTCAAAATAAAATGCATTAAAAATATTTAATATCAAAAAATTTGAAAGCAAAAGTGTTTTTAGAATAAAATGTATTTAATTATTTGCATTTAACATTTAAAAAATAATTTCAAAAACATGTTTTCAAAAATACTCCTTTCAATATAAACAAGGGAAATTAGTGGCATTTTGATCATTAGTTCAAATTAGACTCTTAATGGAAATTTTTCCTTTATATTGAAGCCCTTATAGTCATTAATTTTCATTATTCACTCATGAAAATATTCAAAACTATCATTTTTTTACCTCAATATACTCATCACTACTCTTGTAGAATCATTGATATTTTCCCCTCAACGTAAATAAAGTTTACTAGAATCAAATTAATCTGATAATGATTTGGCCACTATAGGAACATACTAATTATTGTTATGTTGGTTGTGTGTCCTTTGTTCCATTTCACAATGATTTCTTATGCCATGATTATTGGTTTTCATTATTTCACATTTTCACCTTGTGAGTGAATAAGGTCCTAATTTTAATTTTAAAATGATTATATATGTGCATGTATCTTAATACATTTTATATACTGCATTTCATAATTATTCAAAATATATTTATGCTGACATTTAGATATCACATATACTGATTTCTTTTTTTGCATAAATTTTACCAGAAGGACATTGATTTAATGAAATAACATATAAATATTACTCTAGTTCCATCATATATCTCATCTGATAGGGATGATGGTGTTTAACCCTAAAAATATATTTTGGTAATCTAGGGTTAAAGGGGATAGAGATAGCCTAAGGTACAAGGGTGATAAACTATCTCTATAATAAGCCAATTAGATGTTAAAATCAAATATATCATATGTTGAATTCATTAAATTAAGATAGCCTATAAATAGTGACAACAATTATGCTAGATATGTAAATGATAAATAAATAATGCACTTAGTTGGTTATGATGCTAACACAATTACAAATATGGAACATGTAGGAAGCAAACTAGAAGATGATTCTAGAATAGTTTCCAAATTATGAATTGAGTTCCTCTTGAGATAAAGACACTAACATCAACCTTATATGGTAGTATTGGTGATACTATAACCTAACATAGGTGTCTTATTCGTAATACCTACTAGAAAAGGATGTGACCACCTGTATGCTTTTGGGTTTTTCATTGGTGCATTAAAATTTGGGTCATGGACTATCACTCCTCATGAAATTACAAAAACCTAGTTCTTCATCTTCATAGTGACCTTGGGAAAAAAAGGGTTAGTGGGCACACGATGTTGAGCTAACCCCAAATACCCATCTATCAATGAGACTTTCCTACATAGACAATATTCTAAAGAAGGCCTCAAAATGATGTACTTATCCCCTACATGTAATTTTGTGTGTGAATCATATAATATGTGGAAAGTAAGTACAATAGTGACCTAGATTATAACTTGACAAATATAGCTCTTGGGATACTCCTTTAGTATTTTAGACTAAACTAGAGTAATATTTGTCAATACTTGACAAGTGTATATGTTGTTCCTATTACTAATATAGAAATAGGATAAAATGGGTAAGCTTTACTCCTTTGAGTGCTTGATTAAATGCCTTTTATAATTTCCTTGGTGAGTAGGTAAAAAGTTTCTAGGTGAGGAATGAATGAGGTTTGATCTTCTATTTATGTCAATCCCTTTGGATAAGTAACTTACATTAAATCACTTAGGCTAACCATTAGGATAAATTTCATTTTAAAATTAGATGAATTTAGGGCACTAAAAACTTACGTCAGAGTAGGATACCTACATTGACATAGGTGTCTATCTGAGATGCTAGTGTCTAGGGAATAATAAAGTAAGTACAAGCTCAGAACTTGTAGAAGTGGAAGATAAGTAGGTTTTAATCACTTTATGCAAGATGGTAAGTCTAGGTCATCAACATAAGACTGGTTGGACCAAGAGATAGACTAAGGGGCATAAGATAGATTAAATTCAATATTATGAAAGTGGAAAAGTTATAAAACTAAGAGGAATAACCAAGGTCTCAGTTTTCCAAGTGTATAAGATTCAAGTGTTATATTATCCATATATATCATCTACATTTCCCCCTTTAATCTAGTAATGAAATTATTGGTTTAAAGGTGAAGAAATGTGTACTTGGGTGTTTATATCACATCTTGCCTTTACTTGAATCCAACTTGAGTTATTTGATGGTAAAAAAATTACAATAAAGAGCATTCCATAGTACATAATCAATACATATAATCTAAAATTGAAAGTATTGAAAAGATTAAAATTGAAAGAATAAGGTTTAGGAGTACACCTGTGTATTGATGTAACCACCTTGCCTATTGACAAATTGATTTGAAAGATATATCATTGTAAGGATCTGAAATTGAAATTAGGACAAATATATAAACCTATAAAAGTTCATATATCTAAGGAGATAGAGAGATATTAGAAGGAACATTCTCCCAACCTTTGAGAAAAGGTGATTTTCCACTTGACAGTTGAGATTAGCTTAATTATGCAACCCAATCATACTTATAACATACTGAGCATGAGTGAAAAAAGTCAACTCATACTATCAAATTGGTGAGGATATATGATACAATCAAGTCCAAACTAAAAACTTGGAAATATTGAATGATTTAATAACTTTAACCATACCAAAATCAAATCAAATATTGTAGAAGATTATCTCAATATAGTACATAAAATTCCATCATAGTGGGTGATGAGAGTCCCTAAGAGTGTTTTGAAATTTGAAACTGATTTGGATTTTGAAATATTAGGTGCACATTGCATAGCATATGCACCTTAGATATGTCTCATGATGAAACTGTGTATAACAATATTATCAATATATATAATTCTACCACAATTTTGAATCTAAATTATATAACTCTATGATTTGGCCAATTTAAATACTAAGTGTGGAGAACATGTTTCTAAAGTATGCCCCCACAATATATGTATAAATATTAAAATTGAAATAAGTGTGAAGATGGTGGACATATTTCCAAAACATTCCCCCACTAAATTTGGGTGTGCCAATTATTGAATAAATGTGGAGAACATGCTTCCAAATCATTCTCCCATTGAATCTAGAAAATGTGCCAAATGTGAATAAATGTGGAGAACATGCTTCCAAAGTATGCCCCCACTGAATATGAAAATTATGAATATGTGGAAACCATGTCTCTATGACATGCCCCCACTAATTCTAAAAATTATGCCAAATGTGGAAAACATGCCTATATGACATTCCCCCATTTATATCCCCCGTTTGAGGTGATATAAAAATAGAAACTGGTAGTTACCTCACCTCAAAAGGATTAAAAAAACCATATAATTTGTGAATAGATCTATTTATAGTTAAATGTAGCATTAAAGTGCATAGAAAAATGTGATCACATGAAAGCCTAAGATTCATGATAAAGATCATTGAAATGTATAGATAATAATAATAATAATAAAAGTTCAACAAGCAAATAAGTACACACACAAGATCACTCAAAACCAAGTCAACATAAAATGGTCTTAGGAGACCATAAACAAGGGGCATGTTCAAATTTTGCACAATTAAAGGGACATGACTTAGTCAAATGTTTACAAAATAAATAATGACATATTCAAATGTCCATGAAATCACACATAGGCATGGGGGATGAAAGCAAAGGATCATATTCAACTGCTTAAATAAGCAATACAATATTAAGGCAAGACACTCAAGGAAGTGCATATAGGAAAGCATAAGCAACCAACATAAACATATCATACTAACCTATGGATCATATTTTTTAGATTTTTTTTTTAAGTGAATAGCATATCAATTACCCTAAGAAATATATAATCATGGATAAAGGCATATGTAAGTACATATATGAGCTCAAAACATGATAATGTAAAGTGACCATAGAATGATATAACCTATGTGTATCATGATCAAAGAAAGAAAATACCCTAATATCCATATCACATGAGGAGAGGGATGGCCCAACATCCTAAATATGAATAAATTATGTATCTATGTATGCTTTTATCACACTCAAATAGAAAATTAACACGTGTATGTAGAAGTAATTGATATGTCATCCATCAACATGGAACTAACACATAGACGTCAAGGAGCCAACATAGTATGTTTATGATAAAAATATTTTTGTATTTTTGAATGTTTTGGTATTTTTGGATTATTTAAAGAGGAAATATCATCCTATGATCCTATCTAAATAATGGTCATAGGTATCTCCTGACTCAAAATCTAGTGTAATATATTTATGGTACTGCCAAGGAGCATGTGTAGGTATAATAATTATCACTATAGTGTCTGTAATGCTCTATTTATTTATAATAGGACTATGAGGTTTTGAAGTAGAAATATAAGGAATAGGGGTTCATGGAACCCATATCTATGTTCTCTATGGTTTATTTGGAGTAATAATAGTAAAAATGTGTTTAGGTTTTCAAGATGTCTAAATTTGATGCATAATAGAAGATGAGGATTCTATGGAATCCACTATATGTCTCTGATGTAATGGTCTCTCAAATAATACCCACCTAGTAAAGGGTATTTCCTATTGTTTACCCTTTTTTATTGGATTAAACTTAATAGGTTTTATACTTAGCTTTTTAGGTATATGTTTTTCTTGTTCAAGAGGATGTTCATATGGGATTCTAGAAACTATGATTAACTAAACTAATTGGCATGAATGTATTTAACACACCATTCACTATAGAAGATACTATTTAAATCATATGGATCCATGGTCTTCCCAATAACATATCAAATATTCCCATGGAAGGTATGATTGAAAAGGTAGTAACCACATGTGCAGGACTGACCTATAAAGGTAGGTCAATCTCACCAAGAACCTTCTAGGAGGTCCCATCAAATGCTCTAAATAATTTATTAGATGGATGAAAATCATGATGAGTATAAACTAGATGCACAAGTAATGTCATGGTGTAAACATTTTCAATTGCACCATTATAAATCATAACATTGTATATAGGCTAGTGATCAAGGAATGCTTGAACGAATAAAGAATGAAGATCAAAGTCGTCATCCTTAATCACAGTATCATTAAAAGTAATATAAGGTCTCTGAACCATAGAAGGTATGTGTCTTGTATAAGTAACAATAATACCATCTAATGGATGCCTATAATGTGATAGAGGAAGATGTGCATTAAATGCCATTTGCACTTTTGGTTCTTTCTTAGAATGGTCTTATAAAAGATTGTTAAATATTTTTTATTTCTAGTGATCAATAGATTGTGAACCTAATTTCTTGGGAGGATCATGAAATATAATATTTTGATCATCAATAAGGTCTTGGATCTTATTTTTCAAGGTAAAACATCTGATCATAGAATATTTTGGTCCTTGGTGATAATCAAAATAAACATTCACATCATACAGTTTGGGTAGAGGCATTTTCATATCAACCTCTATAGGATGAGGGAGAGATATAAGATGACACTCTACTAGCCATGGTATTAATGAAGTAGGATACTCAGGTAAGCATGTAAATTATCTCCTTGATGCATTAAATAAGAATAGTTGATTAGGCTGCTATGAAACTATGTTAACCATGGTGGTTGTTTCTTTTCTAGGCTCAATAGGTCTTACCTTAAAACTTGGTTTGATTGTAAACTTGGTACTGGATGTATATGCAAATGGTGTGTTAACTATAAAATTGAAATTATTCAATGAAATAATCTTCATTTCATGATCTTGTACAACATGGCATAAATCATTAAAAGATTTGAACATCTTCAAAATAATGGACTCATGTAAAGGAACAAGCAAACTTTGTTTGAATATCTCTTGTAACTCCTCATCTGCCATATGATTAGTCATTTTAGTTAACATTGTCTTGTACCTCAAGCCATATTCATTTATAAGTTATTTTATTTTAGAAATTTGAGCATATGAAGCCTTTCCAAAAATATTAATGGAAAAGTGTTCCAAAAACTAATCTTCAAGAGGTTTGAATGATTTCATGGATTGGAGAGGTAAATCATAGAACCACCTCAATGCATAGTCTTTTAGGCTTATTAGGAATATTTTTGTCAAAAGTTTATCATTAGAGGCATAATCAAGGCATGCCACGTAAAAGGATCAAATATCCTATTCAATATCACCATTTCCATCATAAAATGTGAACTCAAGTGCAATAAAACTAGTTGGAAAAGGGTGAAAGGATACCTCAAGTGCAAGAGGGTTATGTAACACATCTTAGGAATCAATAACATGAGAATTTTAATAATTGACTTAAATTTTAAGGGAATTATGGAATGTAAAACCCTAGTTTGTTAAGTTCCTATAATAATAAATCAAGGAATAAATATGCAATAATTACAACGTCTAATTTGTACAATATTTGACATTTTTTATTATTCTATTAATAGAAAATGAACTACAAGAGATGTACTTAACTAGAAACTGACTGAGATAGATGAATTACAAGATATAAACTAGTATAAAGACTATGCAGTGTCTTGATTAGATATCAAGAGTTAAAAACCCTCCTAAATAATAATGTGGTTCCTTGGATAATAGTGTACTATGCTAGTTTCCTTTGTGGAATGGTAGTGTCCTTTAGCAAGAAGGGGTAGTGACCTTCTAGGAGGAACTTCACCTAGTCTTGAGACACTTGTGCCTAGGTGGCTGAGTGCTAGTTCACTATCTATTTCCTAGTTTTTATTGGTTTACATGTAAAACCCTAGGCCTCCATGTTTATTAAGTTATTTGAGGAATAAAATTAGATATGAGTGGCATTATTAGGTTAGGCTAGATGTTACCTCAACACCCCATGTGTTGAATATTGCCTACACACCAATACCTCAAAAAGGGATTAAGCCCAATGTATTTCTTGAAACCTAAGTGTTGGTGAAAGTGAAAGTGAATGCTAGTGTGAGTTTCAATTTGAGTGCTTTGAGTGTGACTTGAGACTATAAATTTGAGTGATTTTATCTTTGGGTTATTTTGGATGGGTGTATGTAGAATTAGGGTAGAATAGGGACTAATGACCTTGATTTGCACAATTGTTTCTGATTTTGTTTGTGAGTATTTGCATCTAATTTCCATCTAGTGGATAAGTGAATAAAAGTTTTCTATAAATCATGTCGGTGCTTATAAAGAAGTTAAATAATTCTAGGCTAACCCTAGGAATTCTTTTGGGAATGGAAAGATATTCATTGAGAGAGTAAGGAGCAAAATGATAGTAGCACAATCCCTAGGTCATTATCACAATATGTAAGTGTCCAAATGGATGCACTAATGTCCAAGTGGGATAAGTTGGTGAATAAGGGGTCTAGGTACCTAGGAGGTGGCTTGGTGTTACTTTTGGTGTATTTGGGAATAGGCCCTAAGATAGATCTAGTGTTAAGCTAGGACAAGGTGGTCTCAAGTGACACTCATTGTACTAAAATGATATTTTAGATGACTAAATTTGTCCCCCATTTATTTTATAAATTCAATAAAGTGAAATGACTAGGATAAATGAAAATAAATATACCTAGACTTACCTAAGACGTGAAGCCCATAAATCTGGGTCAGATTCTATGAAGCATGATCCATTTTGGATCTTGTAAATAAAACATGAAGGAATCAGTATTTATGTACAAAACATTAAAATAAAAGACAAAATTAAGTAAAGAGATGAGAGAAAGAGGAAAGGAATGAATACACCTAGTTGGGTACGTGAACTAATGCTAAAACCTAGTGACATCCTATGTGTGTGCATGTAGATAGTGATCAAATGGTCAATAACTCTAAATGAGATGATGGATTTATAAATCATCATGTGTGGGTGGCTCAAGAACTCAAGATGGAATTGAATCCATCAATTCCCACCCCTTCTTGGTGGATCATAATCTGTGAATAACTTGGATTGGACTGATGGATTGTCCAACCCTCTTATGTAGGTGGATCAAGAACTCAAGTAAGTTATGACTCCATCATTTCCTACCCATGTGTATTAGATGCATTTATAATTAAAACTATGAAATGTAATTGAAATTGTATGATGTAATTGAAATTGATTAGAGTAGATCTAGGGCCACTTAGAAACTCTGAAATGAAAACTAGCTTAGGGGCCACTCAAGCACTCAAGTATATAGCTCAAGGAATAATCAATAATTCCAACCATTGTATATATAATAAGGAATCAATATGGTGTAGAACTAGTGTAAATAATTTTTAGATTAATAACATGGAGATGCCTTTACATCTAAGAGTGTCAGTGTCAAACTAAAACATATGGGAATAATGTGTCATGCACATGCCCCCAAATCTAGTATATGTGCATATGGATTTTAGACCGAGTCATGATAATCTATGTTTGAGTATTTGAAAGTAAAATTGGAGTGGTCATGTTGTGCATGATGCCCCTAATTTGAGAAAAACTTGTGTAATCTATGCAAAAATTGAGTATATACTAAGCCTATCTGATAATCTATTACCAAAACTATGCAAACCTAAATTGTATTTATTGTACCTTTCTATAAATTATAAAATCTTCTACTTATGGGGCTTCTAGCTAGTAGCATAGTCCCTTGGATAGTAGCACACTGAGTTAGTGTCCTCTATACCATGGTATTTACCAAATGTGATGTTTCTATGTAAAACTGAGATTGATTTATATGTGCATATTTTTCACTGTCTTCCTAAATATGAGCTCTATAATTTGTGTTTTCATGCTAAAAATTGTGTTCTAAGTGCATTAGGATGGTGTGATCTCTATGACAAACCCATATGAATGGCCCCTTTTTTTAGGGAAGTTGTTGAACCTTTGAAATAACTGTCCTTAAAATAAAAGTTATGCATCTTGTATGTTAAACTAAAAATATATGATATTTATAAGATAAACCAATATAATGTGTATACATGACATCAAAATGTAAGATAACTTGACCATAATTTAGTAATGTATGATGTATGTTAGATATAGCATTCACAAGGTTTTCAAGATAGATATAACAATTTAAACATGTATATGAACAAAAAATATGATTATAATCTAAGTAACTACCTAGGGGGATGGGGCATGATGTCCATTAAGGAAGCCAAGGAAGAAGGGGAGATGTATGAGGTCCCTCATGGCATCAAAAAATAATTTTAATTGTAATAAGCAAGAGATAAGTGTCATGCTCATGATGCATACATGAAAGCATACATATTATTGGATGGTGGAGCATGATCTTATTATAATTCCTAGTTTTAGATAAGGGGGTGTGGGGGGAAACACCTCACCCCACTATGGACATCATGGGGGTCCATGGGGTGGTAATTTTTTTATGAAAAATTCAATGTAAAATAATTTAATTTTGTAGTAAAATTGAATTATTCATTATTAGGTTGTATATATAATGGTATAAATTATATTGGTGCATTTTTTCCCTAATATATAACCCTCCTTTGATATGAGGGCATTGTAATCATGGTGTTGCACTATGTGTGAGTGATTAAAAGATTGCAGTGGATGTATTATAGGTTTATCCCTTCATATTTTGGACTGAATAAGAGAATAATTGGTTGTTTTTATGTGGGCGTATCCCATATTGGGTGAACCACATTAAATATGTGTCTCTCTTGTATTGTGTTTTCTACATTTTATTTATTTCTTTCTTTCATTAATATTGTTTTGCATTCTATATTACTAGCATATACAAACACATGAGGCAAACAAAGTAGGCCAAGGGGCCATAATACAAGGGATATGGGCACATGTCACTAAGTCTAAGAGAAAAAACATACAAGACATGTTCAAACATACAAGAACATGTTCAAATGTCCACATACATGTACAACAAGCAAGGTTGGCTTGGAGCCACAAGGAAAGACATGTTCAAATGTCCTCATACATAATAAGAAGGCACACACAAGGACATGGGCACATATCTAAATCATACACATAATGAAATGATTTGGTGTAGAGACGTAGAACAATGGCATATTCAAATTCCATCAAATAGATGTAGAAGCAAAAAGATATAATAAAATATAAACTGGTAAAGCTAGAAATGAAAGTATTCATAAACATGTGGTATAAATCTATTTAAAATCAAAGATTTACTTAAGTTGAATCTATAGTAGTGGTAGTCGATGAAAAATTTGAGTGGTATAAGATGATCAATATCAAGATATAGTTAATGATAAATATGTGATATAGAGTATAAAAAGACAACCTAAAAAATTAGAAGTTGTGTGACATGATTCCCCCAATAGGTGAATGTATCAATGTTGAATCTATATATTTATGTATGTGTTCCTAATGGGTAGATAGTAGCAAATATGGATATGTGTAAAGGACCTGAGTCCTATAGTATTATGCAAACACTTGAAGAGAATAAGTGAAGCATGTATGATAAAAAAAACTCTACTAACATAGATAACATATGTTAATTGTAGTAAGGCTACCATGCATAAAGGAATTTATAAAGTGGAGATTTTAATATCTCACATGGGAGAATTGTTTGATACAAGGATCTCTTTAAAGGAGAAGGGTAAGCATATTCAATGCAGTGAATATTCTAAAGACATAGACAAGAAAAAGTCGCTTCTTCAGATTGAATCAAACCTAAAATGCATGAAAATATGCTAGCATGATGTCACAAATCTTGGACATGTAGAAGGCTTTTAATTCCTTTTTGGCTACTTTTTGTCTTTGGTGTTTCTTAAGTTGTTTTCAAGCTATGTTTTGGTACTTTTTTAGCTATTACTATGACTGTTTAGTCATGTTTCTATTTGGGACTTAGTTAATACTCTTGTTATTTTTTATATCTATTTTTATTATATGGATTGATAAAAAAACATAGATAGCATATGTAGTACCTAGAAAATTTAAGGAATGTAAACATGGAAATGCATATAATCTAAAATTTATATTTTTTGAGCAAGTGTTTGAATGTTTTGGTATTTTTGAATATGTTATATTGTTTTTGTATTTTTTGAGTATAATCTATGTACAAGCAATATGAAAATGAAACTATATACAAGGAGCAAGGTAAGAGAAATTATGTACAATTATATAGGAACATACTAACCAATGAGTCTTGCAATAGATTCATTGTCAAGGTGTTTTGTATCAAATAAGGGAAGAGTGACCATACGGGTTGTGTGAGGTGGTATCTTAGATATGTGAACCAAATTTACTAAGTGATCTATATCCAAAATTTCCTATGGAATGTCGATTTGAACTTATGGCACTGATTGAATAGGCCTATAATCAATGGGGTTTTTAGGGACCCATATAGTAGACTAAGTTGTGACTAGCATGGGTGATCTATGTTGTTACATTGATCTAGCTAATAATGGGGTAGAGATGCTCTCTAGATTCCACAAAATGTCTCTAACATAGAGGTCTCTCTAATAAATGTCTCTATGGGAGAGTCTTCATACATGGTAATGTAGTATAATTTGACCTCACTTGCATTTGTGGATCAACTAATATTAGAGGTGTGCTAATAAAATCTATGTGTAGAGCTTAACTAGTGTCTATTATGTAAATGGTTATGGAATAGGTAATGTATACTCATATGGAAGGTCTTTGATAGTAACCACCTGATTAACATGTATATATTTAGGCAATCTATGTATGGTGGACGGGATAGCTTGAGCTACTATATCCAAGGCCTACCTAATAACATGTTACATGTGCCAAAAATAGGTACCACTAATAATATGATGGCCACATGTGTGGGACCAACCTATAATGGAAGTACTATCTCCCTAATAGAGATCCAAACATGGTTGTATCTATATGAGAGATATCCTACTCTAAATAACCCAAATGATGTAGAAGTGTAATAGTACACATATTAACGGTTGACCTATTGTTAAACACTTTAGATGGGATGATGATCAATTTAAGCTCATATAAAGAGTGAATATAAATATGAGCCATCAACGACAATATCCTACTTTGAGAAAGTGATGAGAGGTCTAGCTGGCATTATAGTATGATACACATTAATGATATTACTTGAAGGTTATGTGTCTATTATATGTGTTTGATATGATGCTAGTGGTAGATGTGCCTAATAATTATAGTAAACATCTGAACTGCCTACATCTCATTAGCCATGTGTTTTATAAATGGATCTAAAATTATTTTCAATGATTTTGCTTATGTTGATTATGTTCTAGGTGCCTCTTGAGGAGTGCCAACATCAATGATATTAACTTTTATCAAGTCTTATAACTTATGTTGCAAGTTGATTTATTTATTTGTAGTATATCCCAATGCCTTATGATAGTCATAAAATTCATTATCAACATAACTCTTTGGAAGAGGCTTAGTCATATCAACCTCTTTATTGGGGGGAGAGATATGACATTTTATTCTAAGAGTTATTGAAGAACACATTCTGGTGATTCAAGAAGATTTATGAAAGGTCTCCTTAGATGAGTTGATAAAACCATGTGAGGAATAGGATCTTAAGCTACATTAACCATTATGTTTTGGTTGTTCTTATTTTTGATGACCCTCACCTTATATGGGATATTATTGGAACTCTTATTAGTTGAAATTGATCTAGTTATGTACTTTAATTTTCCCATGGAGAGAAGCTTGACTTCTCATTATTTCATTGTATGGCATAGATCTATGAATGATGGAAACTTTTTGAATATTATAGCTTCATGTAATACTGGTAATAAAATCTACTTGAATATGTCCTAGAGTTCTATATCTACCATGAGGCTAGTCATATTTGTTAATATAGTTTTATATCACAAGACATATTCAGATTTTGGCTCATTGTATTTTTTCTTGAGTTGTGAAACTTGAGCGTATGAAATGTTATCATTGATATTGATTTAAAAGTGTGTTAAAAACATATCTAGTAGTGGATTAAATGTTTTAATGGATTGATTAGGAATATCATAGAACTATTATAATGAATAGTCCTTTTAACTATGAGGGAACACCTTAGTGAGGAGATAATCATTGGACATGTAATTCAAACATGCTACATGAAAAGTTCAAAGATGATTATCTAGGTCACCCATACCATCATACAAAGTAAGCTTGGATTCCAAAAATATGGAAGGCAAAGGAGTTGATGTTATATGTTATTCCAAAGATGTGTGTAGGAGAATATGAGAATCCAAGCCATAAGATGGTATAGTATCTGCCTACTGAAGATGTAACATCTTGGATTATAGATAATTTATCTCATGTAAAATTTATTGTACATATCAAGAGGAAGGATGTGTACTAGCCACAATAGGTTGTGCCACTAGTGAGAGTTGGCTAGTTTTAGCATGTTGTTGTAGAGTTTGATTTGCCCCTATATTAGGTGTAATAATATTGTTATCTATGAGATTGGATGGCTGACCTATAGTGGATTTTAGGATCTCTCCTTGAATAATATGGATAAGTTCATCTTGCATATCATGAAGTTTAGAGACAATATATTTAAAATGTATCTTATCGGTCTCATCAAATTGGTTATTGAATTTTCCCATTGTAGGTTGGGAAGCAGGAAAACAAAAAGTTGTATATGTTAAACCTTTTAAGAAAATAAATCTATGAATGATTACAAAAATATAATAATGAATTAGATATGAGATTTTTAAATTAATTACTGAACATATAAAATAAAATGATATCTGATACAAACCCTAAGAGCATTTATGGTTAGGGTTTGAATGGTATTAGAAGTAAGTGGGGTTCACCAAATGATTTAACTTTTAAGGGAATTATATTTAATAGTTATATCTTCTAATTTGTATAATATTTGACTTTTATAATTATTTTATAAATATTAAATGAACTATAATAGATTTACTTACCTAGAAACTAACTAATATAGATGAATTATAGTCTAAAAATCTGTACAAAGACTGTACAAAGTGTCATGATTAGAGACCAGGAAGTAAAAACCCTCCTAGATAGTAGTATGGTTCTTTGGATAGTAACACACTATGTTAGTGTCTTTTAGGGTGCAATAGTGTCCATTGTAAAGTAGGGGAAATTATCTTATAGGAGGAACTTTTCCTAGTCTTAAGACACCTATGCCTAGGTGGATGAGTGTTGGTTCACTCTTTGTTCCATATTTTTGACTAGTTTGCATATGAAACCCTAGGCATCCATGGTTTTTAGGGTATTTTATGATCACAATTAGAAAAGAGTGGTATTATTAGGGTATATTAGATGTGACCTCAACACCCCATGTGTTGAGCATTGCCTACATATCAATACCTCGAAAGAGGATCAATCCCAATGAAGTTCTCCCAACCTAAGTGTTGGTGTAAGTGTAAGTGAATGCTAGTATGAGTGTTAATTTGAGTGCTTTGAGTGTAAATTAAGACTATAAATTTGAGTGATTTGAGATTTTCATTATTGTAGATGGGTGTATGTAAAATTAGGGAAGAATAGGGATCAATGACCTTGATTTTCACAAATATTTATAATTTTGTTTGTGAGTATTTGTAGATAATTTCCATCTAGTGGATAAGTGAATGAAAGTGGGCTATATAGAATTTTGGTGATTATCAAGAAGTGAAATAGGTCTAATCTGACCTTAGGAATGCTTTGGGGAATGAAAATATATCCATTCAGAGAATAAAGAATAAAAGGACAATAGAGTGGTCCCTAAGTCACTAGCATAATGTACTAGGTCTAAAGGGCCACACTAATCTCTAAGTGGCATAAACTAGTGAACAAAGTGTTTGGGTGCCTAGGAGGTGGCTTGGTGCTACTTTTAGTGTATCTAAAAATAGGCTAGACTCACACAAAATCCAAAAAATGATCAAGAGAGGCCCTAAGATAGGTTTGAGGATAAAATAGGACAAGGTGGTCTCAAGTGACACTCATTGCATTGAAATGACATTTTATATGACTACAAAAAATTTGTTCAATGTTTGTAACCTTGTCCTCCAAGGTCTTTATAACTTAAAGGAGTGTTTGAAGTGAAATATGTCTAGATTGACCCTAGGTATTCCATGGGGAATGGAAAGAAATCCATTGGGAGTTTAAGGATTAAAAGGATAATAGTGTGGTCATTAGGTCACTAGCACAATATACTAGTGTCTAAAGGGTTTCACTAATGTACAAGTGGCATAAGTTAGTGAATAAGGGGTTTGGGTGCCTAGGATGTGGCTTGTTTCTACTTTTGGTATATCTAGAAATAGGCTAAACTCATATAAAAGCCATAAAATGATCAAGAGAGGACCTAAGATAGGATAAAGTTGTCTCAAGTGACACTCATTTTAATGAAATGACATTTTAGATGACTACGAACATTTTGTTAAATGTTTGTAACCTTGTCCACCAAGGTATTTATAACTTGAATGAGTGTTTGAACTATGGACCCATTAGGATTTAGATTAGAAAGATAATTAGTCACCAAAGGTGATCTAATCATGGTTTGAATAGGCATAAATATGAATATTTGAGTTGAAACATTTATTATCCCCATTCTAGATGTAGTAATAGTATTTTTAGGAAATAAAAGTTTAAATATATATCACATGCCCCCACTAGATGTATTAAGGTTGATAGGTATGGAATTAGTTGTAGCACCTTCTAAGGATTCACCATCACTAGGTGAGAAGGCCTTAGCCTTATCGTGTTTACTGATTTCATCTCATGTAACATACAAAAATAATCCATTAAGCCTTTTTTATTATTGATATGAGTGATCAAGGCCTATTTATCTTCCATTTGAAAACATGTTTTGCATTAACATTTTATATTACTTTACAAATGAAAAATTTAGAATTTTCAACAAAGTACATTAATCAAGAAAATAGGAAACATAAAACCCTAAACCACCTATGGTATGGAGTTGAAAGGTTAGGTTCACCAAATATTTATCCCTAAGAATCTAGATTGGTGTTATCTAGAGTTAAAGGGGATAGATATAACCCAAGGTACAAGGGCGATAAACTATCTCTACAATAGGCCAATTAGATGCTAAACTCATATATAACTTATTTTGAATTCATTAAATTGAGATAGGATGAAAATAATAAGTATAACTATGTTAAATATGGAAATGACAAAGAAAAAATGTACTTATTTGGTTTTAATGCTAACACAGTTATGGATCTATATTAGGCAAGAAGTAGACTGGAATATGATTTTATAATAGTCAATAAATTCTAGATTGAGTGCCTTTGAAGTTGTATACACTAGCATCAAACTTGGATGGTTACATCCATGCTATTTTATGAGATTGATGTAAGTGTTTTATATGGAATATCTATTGTAAAAGGATGTGACCATAAGGATGATTTTTTTGGTCTTCACCTTTGCTCTAGTGCATTCATATTTGGGTCATGAACTATCGCTCCTTATGAAATTTCAAAAGTCTAGTTCTTCATCTTAATAGTGACCTTGGGGAAAACTCTGTTAGTGAGCACATGATGTCGATCTAGCCCTAAATACTCATTTATCAATGAGCACTACCTACATATAAAATACTCTAATGAGGGCATCAAATTGATGTAGTTCTCCCCTACATTTTGGCTTATGTGTGAATCATGAAATATGTGGAAATCAAGTTCAATAATTACCTAACTTGTAACTTATAAAACATAGCTCTTGGGATGATCCTTTAGTAATTCAGACCTATGTATGTGTTATCCTTATGATTCATATGGAAATAGGATAAATTATGGAAAATTATCTCACTTGAGTGTTTGATTGAATGTCTTTTTTAAGTTTCCTAGTGAGTAGGTAAGAATTTTATAGGTGAGAAATTAATGAGGGTTGACATTATATTTATATCAATCACTTTAGATAAGTATCTCACATTAAAGAACTTAATCTATGACTATAATATGTTTAACTTGAAAATTTTATGACTTTAGGGCACTATACACTTGTGTTGGAGTAGGACACATGTGTCGATTTAGGTGTTTGTTTGAGATGCTAGTGTTTGGGGAACAACAAAGTAGGTAAAAGCTTAAAACTTGTAGAGTTAGAAGATAAGCAAGTTTTAAGAATTCTAGGTAAGATGGTAGCTCTAGGTCATTAACTTAAGACTGGTCAGATAAATCAATAGGACAAGGGGCAAAATATAGATTAGATTCAAGAATTATTAAAGTGGTAAAGGTCTAGAACTGAGAGGAATAACCAAGGTCTGAGTTTTCCAAGTGTAAAAGATTGAGGTTTTATATAATCCATGCATATCATCTATATATGGATGGGACTATCATATACATGGGACTAGATACTGATGTTCATCAAGGTTGATTTACATTATTGAAAACATAACTTTTCATAATAAAGGGGGGATGACCAAGATAGGCCCCTTGAATAAAAAACCAAATATTTATGTCTTAGCAACATGTTGTTAGAGTAGATTGGAGCTCAAGAAAAGTATAAATAATTTTTACATATACATGCATTAATCTACAAATCAAAGAGATGTTACTGGGTAACATTTTATGATGAAGTAATTCACAAAGTTATAGACTAGTCAAAGCTACACAACCACTACCAAAATATGACTACCACTATCAAGAGGAATATAATAATCAGAGTTGTATGATATTGGTTTTATCACTATCATAGGGGTTTGATTTTTGTCACTTCATCAGATCATTTTATACTTCCTTGATGCTCTTATACATTATTTTATAACCTCATTTTTAGTACTTTCATCTTGTGTTAGAACTCATGTGAGTAAGAAATTAGGTACATATATTTAAATGCATTGTCAATTATTAATTTTTTAAAGTTTGTAAGGGATATCAAATATTTGAGCTAACCTTAAGACTATCACCAAAATGAATTCTAAAATGGAATGAATTGAAATCTATGAAATAAATTACATAAGGATTTATCCAAGAAAAATGACCACTTCCTTAGATTAAAATCTCTAGAAAAAATTCCACTATTATATAAGTAACTCTCTAATCCACCAATTAAGCTTACACACTAACATTTTATATCCTTATAAAGATAATAAATATAGTGAGAGATAGGGGTTCATAATTATTTTACTTGCATAATGTGTATTCTTAAAATAAAACTTTCTTATTATAATTAAGAATCAATGAAGTCAATTACTTAATCGATAACATTATCTAATAATAATATATTTATAAATGTGCAAAACAATTATGTATCTATATTTAAAATTAATTAATAATATTTCATATTAAATAATAAACTAGTGTATGAGTTATTTAATACACTAACATCCACCCTTAATATGTATTCATATAAAGGGGGAAAATGAGGAATCATTGTAACACCTCCCTTGAGGACTACTTGAAATCTAGCCATAGGTATGAGAAGTAAAAAATGAGGAATCACTATAACATACCCCTTATGAGAACTACTTACTTAAAATTAAACAAATATCTAAGGTGAAAATACCCATCATTAATGAATATAAAGAGAAAACATGTGGAACATGACATAAATAATGGTTATAAAAGTCTCGTGTGGCAAAAAACTTTGGTATAAAAGCCCATTTATGTCAATAAAATTCTATTCATAATATATCAACTTGAGAATGAGGTGTCAATGAGGCATGTCCTTTTTATATGTATTGCGATAGATAATTTATTATATAAAATGGTATATTTTGATCAGGTGAACAATAAATAAAATAAAAGCTCCATGAAATTATTTCTAGTGATAGTTAGAGGTAATGGTGTTGCTAGCTAAATTGGTGTATGAATAACAAAGGATAACACTTCAAACTCATTATATTACATGTCTAGATGAATTATAGTAAATAAGTGTAAATGTGATCTCTATAAATATTGACCAAGTAAGACCTTGAAGGGACAAAAATGTAAAACTTGTAAAGTTGGTATGAATCACAAAGCTTTCCAATGGTAATGGGTGAATTATTTTTAAAATATTTTATGAAAACACCATGTGGTGAGAACTCAACATTTTTTTTGTTTTGTGTATGGTTAATATTATAAATGGACACAGATTCCTATGAAAGTTCAAGAACATAGACTACCTTATAGAATTGTACCATATCTATATCAACATTGCAAATCCATAAGACATATAATTAATAATGATCACCAACATATATTTTTTTGATGTTTAAATGATTGGGATTATAAAAAATGAATATTTATTTTTCCATATGATGTATGGCACCTGCTTCAATAAACCAAACATGTGAGGTGGTAAATTTAATTATAGAAGAGAGAGCAAAGACATTATGGGAAATTTTAGAAACATAAGTAATTGGACTTCTATCAAATAAAGAAGACATATATGGAGTAAAATTTTCATCTCATTATATGTTGTGATTTTTGAGTTTAGTTTTTCGTTTTGTTATTTAAGCATGTATATTCTATGTGACCTCATCAATTGAAATACATGCATTTCTAGATGTCCTTATTCTTTTAATGAATTGAGGAATATGAATTTGACTGTATGCCTTTAGATGGATCATCCTTAGATTATTTTAACCCCTTATATGATACCTTAGTCTACTTTAAACTCTCTTGGTATGCTACAAGTACATGATTTATGGAATTTTAAGGAGATAGTGTACCAATCCATATAAGAATTTCATACTCAGATGTCAATCACTCACCAAAAAAAAAAATTATAAAATTATCACCCGATGGTTTGTAATGCCTTAAAAAGTGGATTCAAATACTAAACATGATTATTTTAGTTTAGAAAGAATTTCCACGATGATTTGATCATCATTATTCTCAATTTTGCAATCCTTCAATTGTAGTATAATTAGCTTAAATTGAGATATGAAATATTAAATGGTGGTAAAATTTGAGGATTAAAAGTAATAATAACATTTTCCAACTTGAGTCCTCTAATGAGATCTGTATTCTAAAAAAAAGTTTACTCCAAACTACCTAAAGATCCTCTATGTCAAAAATGTGGAACTTAAGATCTAGAGAAAGGGAAATGCTTATTATACCAATAAATTTGTCATAATTATTAAAAAAATTCAACTCATCATCCCATTCTAATTATTTTATTTATTTTCATGTTTTTACCTAATATAGACCTTTGCGTCTAAGTTTTTCTATCATGGACTCCTTCCATGTGTGGAAATTATGTCGATTCAAGAGAATGACATTAGATTTTAGCATATTTATAGGTGAATTCACATAAAAAATGTTAAAAAGTGTAAAAAGATTATATATTCAAAATTATAGGGTCAACACTATCAGGGGACTAGAGAGTACAGGTGGTCACTAAGTGTGGTGGTGATAATGGTAGTTTTGATGTTATTGTTATCATAGATACAAAGAGTAATAAAAATTATGATATTTCAAAAACCTTGAACTAAAAATAAATATGTATGAAAATGTTATGGTTTTTTTAAATTCAATGGGTTTTATAATATTATTGAGAATAAAGAGATTAGGTGGCCATCAGAACTTCATAGGTCATTGGAGAGCATAGGGGTCCATCAAAGCATGCTATAATCTAGAGAGTACAAGTGGGCACCATAACATGCAAGGTCACCAAAGAGCACAGGGTCTCACTAGAACACACTAGTTATAAGATAGTGTAAAATATGTACAAAGGGTGTAAACATTGAATATAATTATCATAGGTGATTCAGAGAGCACAAAATTCTATAAACAATGCATAAATACCCAAATGGAGCTCAAGGGTGTGCTTAGTTAGAAATCATATATATATATATATATATATATATATATATATATATATATATATATATATATATATATATATAGTTAAATTGAAAAAAATGGTATGGTCCAAGGTTGATTAGTTGTCCTTGGCCATAAAATTTAATGTTATAAAAACATTTTAATTTTATTAAATTTAATTTATAAAAAAAAAATATCCCATGTGGTCAAGTGCATGATTTACCATAGGTCATGGGGAACATGGAGAAATTGGTTCACAAAAGTTGGAGGAGGAGATTTGAATTGGCATTAGTGGCATGATGATGGATAAAAGCACATAGAAATCATTAAGGTGAACTGTGTAAGGTAGTGAACAGGTGTTTACATGAGTTAATGCATGACATAGGAACCAAGGATGTAGGAAAGAGTTGAACAAGAACTAAAAATTCCAAAATAAAAAATTAGAACAACTAAGAAAAACTAAAATGCCACATCGAATGTAAATCCACACCAAAATAAACTAAATGAGATGGTAGAGTGTGGGGATAGTCTAACATAGGTTATGTAGTAATCACATAAATATTTGCTTGTAAACATAAATCAAACCAAAAACAAAATTTAGAGAAATATGGTGGAAGTTACAAGCTCAAGGACATTAGGTTTGAAGGGAACAATGTATGGGGATAACAAGTGGTAGTCATGAACAACCAAATGTAGAAAACAAGGTAAATTCATACCAAAATACAAACTGATCAAACAAATGATGCCAAACCATGCTAATAAAGAACCAAAAATGATAATTAGACGATTTGTAGTGGAGTTTGTGCCACAAATAGAGAGTGATAATAATAGAAAAAGGCTGCAAGAATCTAATAGGTTGCATGGGTGTCATGGGAACATCCATGAATTTTTAAAAATATTGTAGATTTAGATGCAATGGCATTGAGAATCACATCCCATTTTCCCAAGCACCAAAAATGTAAGTGATTAGTGCAATTAATGTTATATTCTATGATCTGATTAGTTAACTAAATGTTTATTTCAAGGATATGGATGACAATTTAAAAACTAATGGTGGATTTTTTAGATTGATCAGTTGATTTTATTTATTCAATTGAGTTATGATTAATGTTAGATGGATTATGCATGTGCTACCTAAGATGACCAATATAATAATCATGTTTCTCTCTATCAACTAGGATGCAAACAAAAGATCATAACATAAATCTTGCATATAGTTGGGTGGTTTAGAAATTATACATGGGGTGGATGTAGAATAGTATATGATAATCCACACTCAATATCAGTGGTATAGGGTTCCAAAGCCTTTACCTAAGATAAGAGGTAAGATTTTACCTAGATCCCAAGATAAATTGATGATGTAGAAAATAGTAACAAAGGGATATCAAGAATAAAATAAAGAAAGCATATGCAAGGAACTAAAAAACAAGGATAACATATATCCAAGATGGTAACTAAAGTAAAATTTAAGTAAATGGTGTAATGGTGGATTGTAAGCATAGTCTATATAGCTTAGAATTATAATGTCAAGCCTAGGCACCCTACACTATACCAAAATATTTGGTATAAGGAGAACTTGATCAAAGAAAATAACATACATGTAATTATATCAATAATAAAATTGAATTTATCTACTAACTAAAAGAAAGAGGTAGGGATTGAGACACATAACTTTGGGTTTACTCATCAGTGCATCAATGTGCCCCTTAGCTCTAGTGGCACTTTTTAGGATATATTGTAGGAATGACATCTCAATTGGTAAGGATGAATACCTAAATGTCCTTATTTATGGAATAAAAATATTATGGGGCACCTCCTTGTTCAACTCCTCATATTGATGTTTAAATTTCTTGAGCAATAGTTGACCTCTAATAATTAGACATTATTCCTATAACTCCTCATTTTACTTAAGGACATAAATTCAAGTGCAATCAAAATAAATGAGTGTTGTGTGTGTTGGAAATGATCATTATGTCCCATATATATATGAATCCAAACATATAAATAACTTGAGACTCTAAGACAATGGTATCAACCAACTAATATAGTCAAATGGGATGTTGGTTGACTCATAGCTATATTATCTAGGTTGATAAAGTTGGAAAGATAGTGGTAGAATCTGAACTATATTAGTCATGCCAATACAATATAATACAAGGATAAAAAATTAGGAAACAAACTATATTAATGAGGTAAATCTATCAATAATATAGGGTGGTAAACAAAACTAGGCATAAATAAATGAATAAGAAAGATAGAAAGAGACTCAAAAGAGATAAAACTATTAGTAGTGAAGGTTTGATAGAATAATATGCAAATAACTCTTATAAAGTACCACAAGTTGAATCCACCCATTCCCTAATGCAATATTTAGGATGTGCACTTAGGAAGAATGATGCACTAATAAGTCATGAAAGAGAAAAGGTCAATATAGTGATCAAGATTTAAAATATCATATGTAGACATATACCCCACTAAAGCTCATCACGTGTCACAATAGTGTAACATGAGATGGTGCTTTTGGGAAAGATACATACCAACACAAAAACATAACTAAAAATAAATTTTAAAATAAATGAATAACTGAAATTAACATATACATATCTTGACTTACCTTTACACATACATGATGCATGCCAATACATTAGTCTCGATCATGGAGGGTGTAGTAACTACATTTGGAAACCATAAGATACAAGACTAAAAATATATAAAATCAAAGTGTGTGTATGTAGGATAGTTAATGAGTAGATTAAAATTGAAAAAAATCTCATGAAAAGACTATAAATCCAAAAAAATGTAAGTTGAGATCACTAAGGCTAAATTAGAACCAAAATATCCAAATAAGTAGATAATAACAAGGGAAGATTGGCAAACCAAAATGCTAATGTTAAATTAAAACCATAGAAACCAAGGAAATAGATGTAAAATGATATAAAGTAAGGCATGAAAAATTAGAAATGAGACTAGATGGCCTTTAAAAAGGTGAATCATGAAAGTATGAAATGGATAGTTTTGATTGGATGGCTCACAAAAAGTGAATAGAAAATTGAAGGTCCCAAGCATAATTAAGAGAAATACTAGAAATATAAGGCAATAACCAAGAGAGAATCTTGCAACAAATTGAAGATGCAACTTATATTGAAAAATGGAAAATACTAAATTGTCATAAAGCTAACATGTTTGAAAACAATGAGTAATAAAAAATATAGAAGCTGGGATATATTTAAAAATAAACCTACTTGATAACTAGTAAAAATGGAGGGAGGGAAAATAGGGTGTCACAAAGGAAAAATCATGGCATTTTTCATAAAAAAGACAATATAATAATGTTAACAAGGATAAAATTCATGAACATCAATAGTCCTAAATAACCCTTCCTTGGAAGTGTAATATTGGGCTAAGTAGTGAAGTATAAAGATCATCCGATGAAATCTAGTACATGAAAGTAAAAAGATCATACTTTACCACAATGTGTTCCCCACTCATCAAGACCCCTTATAGCTCTATCAATCTATTATGAGGATTAGCTACTTGTGTGAGCAAATAGGTGGCACCAAAATGTAAAATGTATATGAGAGATCTCATACCCTAGTCTATTAGTCTACTACACCCTAATGGACCACAACTCTATCATGAGGCCAACTGTGGAGTTTGAGATTATAATAGAATATGTAGTGTGTAGAGAATAATATCATGTATTTTTGTGTGATTTAAATTTTAATATTTTTTCCTTTTTCTATTGTGATATATGTATTTTGAATCTTTTAGATTTTTATATTTTCCTCTTCCATATAAAAAAAAAAAAAACAACCATGGGTGTTAAATATAACTAGAACAAGAGAGATTACACTTAGTTGCTATAGAGGATAGCTTATTAACCAAGATGCCTAGATACTCCTAGACTTACACCTTAGAAAAAAGTTTATTCTTAAAATTGAGCTTAGTGAGCCCAAAAAGGATTGAAAAATAGGAAAAATCATGGAATTGAGCATAGTAACAAAAAAATTATGAATGGATATGGTACAATGATAGGCTGATTGAGACTTCATTATAATATAAGATAAAACGTGGATGAGAACTTGTATATGTAATGCAATAGTTTAAAAAAAAGATAATATGACCGACTCTAAGTGATAAAACACTACTCTCCAAGCCCCATTGCCTTATCATTCTGAAAAGACATCTTGCTAACGTTAAGAGCATATTAAGAATCAAAGTGAAAAATCAAGGTCTTCTCTGAGAAGGGCTTGGTTGTATTCCCTAAGGTCTTACTATGTAACTCACAATATAAAACTATAAGAGGCATAAGTAAGATGAAACTATTAATCATAAAAAATATATCAAAATTTCCAATCATGAAATGATGATACAAGATCCCAAAGAACTGTAAATGAAATAATGGCTGATAAGAAATAAAAAGAAGGTGAAAAAATAAAATAAAGAGGATGGGCATTTGTGAGGAGGTATTAATTCCAAAAGTCTTAACATGAAACTCATAAACTAAAAAACTTGAGAGGTGTAAAAATGACATTATACCTAAATTAAAAAAATAGGTAATAAGGTTTATGCTAAAATTCCCTAAGGTGTAGATAAAACAAGGCTAAGTTGCAACATAAGAGATTTAAAAAAAACCTGCAAGAAATGTTAACTGAAAAGAATATAAATGAATTGTAATCAAGTAAGTGTAAATTAAATATCTAAATAAATACGAAAAAGGATAGTACCTCAAACAAATTACATGTGTAAATATAAAGGATACATGTTAGAATCTTTCCTTAAGTTGATTTTTTTCTTTATTATGTATAATATTATAGATAATTAGCTCATTGAGAGGGTGAGTTATCAAGAAAACTAGAGAATAAGGATGGGAATAATAAGATACCCCAAAAGTGTACATGAAAATAATTACACACATTGAATTATGCACCAAAGGCTAAAATTGGAGAAGGGTGTGCATCATAATATATCCTAACATGTGAAGTAAGGAAAGGATGGGATCACATGATGTCTCAATATGTGTGATAAGAAAAGGATGGGCATCACAAGATGCCCCAACCTATGGGATGTAGGTGGATTAGACTTAACCTTAAGATTTAAATAATTGATAATGATGTTAGATATTGTTTAAATCTATGCTAGAGTAGGTAATGTAGCATATAGGGAGATTTTTGGATATTTGGGAGTAGTGAAAATAAATGTTACTGTATAGTATCGCCTAGGTTGTTATAGTTTATTTTGATAAAACTAGGTTGATTTATAATTAAGTTAGTTAAAATTTATTTAAATTCAGGATGATATAGTTGGATGAAATAGAGGGATGTTGATCAAGAAAATTAGTTTATTTTGACTAAATTGAAATGGCCAAGTTGATAATATTTAACAAATATGGGTGACTCTGAAGTGTTTGTAACTAAATTGTATCAACCTTAATGATAGTGGAATAGATATAAGATTAATATTATTATATCAACATTGGGTGTACCTATTAATTTGATATAAGTTTTCTAATTGATAGAAATAGGTATTAATATTATATGAGGATAATTTTTATTTTGGCTGATATAGTTGGGTGTGAAAAAAGTGATTGTAAGACTATATTGGCAAGACCAATGTAGTTGTTTGTGATAGGAAGCAAACTTTGAATTGTTCGATGTAGTTTTTAAATAAGATGTAATTTTAAAGTTGTACTTGAACGTTTTGAGTCATGGATAATGTAGTTAATTTTGATAGGGAAAATATCTCTAATTGTATAAATACAACTAATATAGTTGTCAAAGAGAAGAAAGTGATGCATAACTATATCAAAACATTTTTTGTCATGGCCAATGTATTTGTTTGTAATATGATCTAGGCTTATAGTTGTATCATCATATTTTTCCTATCACCAAAGAAATTATTTTTAGTAGGTTGTAATTGAATGGTATTAGGATGGTGGATATAGTTTGATTGATTTGAGTTTAATATAAGTGTATTGATGCAACTAATACATTTGGAAATAAGTGATTATGTAGATGTGAATGATTGGGTTTATTTGGAAGAGGTTGAAAATAAAATTAGACTTATAGGATAGGTATGATTATTTATATAAGATATAATATTAGGATCAATATGACTTATAATGTTTTTTGGGATAGGCAAGTGAATTAAGTGATCCTATTAAGTTGTTGAATTGAAAGAAGTAGGTTTTAGAGGATAAATTTGAATGTGAATTGAGGTTTTATAACTCATCCATATAAATATATCTAAGGTTAGGGTAGATGGTCGATACAAATTAATGAAATCATGCTCATAATTACTTGAGTTGTAGTGAAGGTTTCTAAAAATGGCAAACTTTCATAAGGATTTTCATCCATGTCATAAATTTCATCAATGTGAATATTTGTTATTATGCTAGGTTCTCTACCTCCACCACTAGAATCATCACCATAGATTGGGAAAATAATTATACTGATTTGTAACCATGTTATAAGTGTGATAAAGGAGATCCTCTATCATGCTATTATTTTTATAAATGGGGAGATCATAGTGGGAATCTTTAGTCTAGTTATAAGTATTGTGATTAGAAGCTTCATAAGGAATATCATAAATGGGAAGACCATATTGGGTATATTTAGTTCCATTATAGGTTTCATCATTAAGATCCTCAAAGTGATCAAAATAAGTGGGAATATAATAATGGGGATCTTAAGCCATGTGAAATGGAGTGGAATAATTTCACCATGAGGAACTTCCATTAATGGTGGGTGTGGATGGTAGAGAGAGACCCATGAAAAATTGAAATGGGTTGAGGATATATAAAAATAACCTAAGAGGAGACATCACTAAAAAATGATGTAAAATATAAGGAACTAGAAAAACAAATTTTGGCATACAAGGTTTGTTTGAAAATATGGAAAAAATAAAAATAAAGTAAAACATGAAGATAATCCAACTAGTGGTTAGATTGGATTCATGTCAGGTTCACCATAATATATATGTGGGATATGATGACCAACATAAAAATCCTATTTCTATATATATACTAGGATATAAATAAAAATTCATAATGTAAATATTGAGTATACTTAGATGGTATAATGACAATACTCTAGATGGACATAGATCTTGTAGAGAGTAATACAACACTCTACGTCAAGGGTACAAAGTTCTAAAACCTATTCATAAGACCCAGGGAAGGGTTATGACTAGACATAAAGATAAATACATGATGTAGTAATGGTAACAAAAGTGTATCAAGGATGTAATTAGGAAACCACATACAATGAACTGATGTATAAGGGTAACCCAGATCTAAGATAGAAACCAAACTAAACAATAATTAAAGGGTGCAATAACAGACCATAAGTGTAGTCTATGTAGCCTATAATGGAAATGGAAAGCCTGGGTACCCTATATTATAACACCTTTTTTAGTATAAGAAGAACTTAATCAAGGAAAAATACATGCATGATACTATAGGGAGAGAGATACCAACCTTTGGTTTGACTCATTAGTGCATCAATCTCCCCTTTGGCTCTAATGACACTTTACAAGTAATGATGTAGGATTAAGAAATAGAATGGAAAGGATGAAAACTTAAATATCCTTATTTTAGGACTCTAAATACTATGAGGCACCTCCTTTTATTAATCTTCAAGCACTTTGAGAAAGAATAAGATTTAGTTTCTCTAACACCTCCTTTTATTACCTAAGGGAAAAAATGCAAGTACAAGTAGAGCAAATGTTGTGTGTCTTATGAATGATAATTATGACCCCTATTATTCTACCTTATTTTTTAATTTACGTGATCTAATAAGTATAAAAAATTAAACTAATTTAGATTGTGTGAAGTATAAAATATAACACAAATTTGAATGTAAAAGGTAGAATATGATTTTACCAATTGTAGTTTTAATAAATAAACAATACCTAAGTGAACAATATAATTAGAATTATAATATAATGTTTAGGTTTGAGATTGAATACAGGTGGCAGAAAGGGTAGTAAAAAGGATTAATATTTGCTAAAATTAGGAACTATATATCTAGATGTGATAAAATTGTCAGCTTCTAGATGGTAATGAGAAATATTAGCGTGTGAAACCCAATAAATTTGTCTAAGTGGATTTTACTTCTCCATTTCCAATAGGTCACTGCATCTACTTATAAACCATCTCTATGTGAAATATTTAGGAACTATTTGTGATCATAATTCTATAAAGCTAACTCTTCTTTAAAAACCTGGGTCCACCTTTGACACTAGGTCAAAACCTAATAAAAGAGAATAATAGTGGGTTGATTTGACACCAACCATTCTGAAATGAATGGAAGAGTGTTACCTCCATACCCAATAATTCATAAAGGGAACTCAAATTTCATTTATTTCTTTCATTTAGGTGTATATGTGAAATAGTGCTCCTTTAATGAATGAAACGTATGATCTAGATTTTGACTCTTGGTGAAGGAAAAGTTCATCTTGGATTTGAAGTGCTTAAAAAATGGTTAAGACCTATAAATTAATTGGATATAGTAGAGAGTTACTTTTATATGTGGATAAGTGTATATATGTATATTTGATAAGTGATAGATAGGGAATAGGCTTATAACTATTATGTATGTATACAAGACTCTAAGCATACTTTATCACACCACTTACATGTGAAATGAATGGGCTAATGCAAAAGAAGGATTTGAATTTGAAAAATGACTATTACTTG
Organism: Torreya grandis; assembly: GCA_037957365.1. Lineage (NCBI taxonomy): Eukaryota > Viridiplantae > Streptophyta > Pinopsida > Cupressales > Taxaceae > Torreya > Torreya grandis. Next base: position 2,049,420 of record JARHVA010001212.1, on the reverse strand, counting down.
ATGTGAGATGATTCCATCATGTTTGGATGAGTCTAGAATTTGGAAATAAACTGAGTCTAAATAATTCATCTGAGAGATAGAAATACTAATTTTATTTTCTATAAATAGTCTAAATAGGATTTTGAGTAGGTTAGACACAAACTAGGTTATTATTGTAGGTGAAAGATATAATATTTGGAAGGTTAGACCCATGGAAAGAATGTGTATGTGAGATAAGGTATATGTTTATGCACAAGTCTTGTAAGGTATATATAGGCCAAACCTGACATTTCCAAGTATCTAATATCATATTTTAGTGTCTACCTATGCCACCTTTTTATTTTAGTATTATAATGAAATGCAATTCTATAGTAAAATGATAAATAGATCCACATGATTGTGTCTGACACATTATTTTTTGGGAGGAGATTTTGAATGTGCAAATCAATCCATGAAATCTACAATGAACATTCAACAATCAATGTCCATATATGATAATTAAAACTAAAATTAAAATTGAAACTTAAAGATCAAGAAAGGAATACACATGTAAGTGGGTAAACCATGTTTCCCTATATCATGCCATTGGAGATGATACTTCCTTGTTTAATCATTAGATATCCATGATTCCTTATTTTTACACTTATAAAATTGGGGGTGGTCACACCCCAATTTTTTTACTAAGGAAAGGTAATGGTTTGGGAAGGTAAATTCTCAAACCCTCATTAAAATATGAGTAGTGCCTAGGACATTGAGGGCATAAAATCTCCACTGCACTACTCATGTAACTGATCTTAAACCTCAAGATGAAATTTGGGATCCACATATTAGGATCACAAAGTAATGCCTAGGTCATTGAGGTTTTTTAATCTTAACTGCATTACTCTTTTATCTAAAGTAACTACTGCATACTAACTTATAGATTCAAAGTGATGATTTCTATGTATTTTCAATGCCATAATAGAGAACTTTAATAGTGTGTAAGTGTGCTTGAAAAATGTTTGTTCCACTATAATATGAACTAATTGGTGCCAACATGACATAAAATGTTATGCATCTATATTTAATTTATCACAAATCTAAAAACTTATAACTCATATTCTTGAAAAATGTGTGCATATACATTTCATATTCACCCAAAATATGTTTGAATTTGTAAATATATAAAAACTTGTAACTTTGTTACTATAAAATGTGTTTGAATATATAAATATATCTCCCGTATTATAAACCAAATTGATAATATGAACCATTTTTAACTCTGTGAATCTTGTAGTTTGTGCCAAAACTTGAATTTTCTTTTCATAGAGGCTTGAATCTCTATGACAAGCCCACTAATATGCCATCCTTTTGAGGTGAGGGGTATATCCTATGAATTATTAGTCTAAAAAAAAGAGCTAACATGATGCAGAACCTATGCCTACAACCTCTTATACTCTTCCATTGACTCTGATATTTGACTTTGATCTTTGATCATCTTCTTGATTATAAGTACTTTACTTTCTTGACATTTTTCCTCACTCTTAAATTAATTAGACTTAATAGCCTTATTAATGCTTATAATCCTCCCTCTCTTTTAAAAATTATCACTTTTTACCTTCTTCTAAATTCACTTTTTCTTAGCATCAACCCCATAACCTCATAATCTACTTCCTAGATTGTACTCTTTATTCATTTCTTAAGTTTGATTATTTTTTGACTTAAATTCAAAGGCCTAAAGGCCTCATTCATGGTTAAATTATTATAAAATTATCCCTATTGAATATAGGGACATACACCTTCTCATTTTATCTATTACATAAATTTAATAAATCAAAACAATCCTCGAGTAATAACTCCCAACTCAACTACACCTTCTTTCTTTAAGACCTCCTTCTCTAATAGCCTTGATTCTACATAAACATCCTTGTATGAAGTGATCTATAGGGTTTATATATAATATAATAATATTTTTTAGTACCTTTTATCACTTTTAATCTTCACATAAAATTTTAGGATTCAATTCTCAATGGAAGTCCACTATCTCCAACCACATCATGATCAATTAGGTCTCTTTAGGTCTAGTTTGAGTACACAATCTAGGAAACCATATGATACAGTCCCATACAAACTCAAAACCACTTGAATATTAAAGGTAATCTTGGATAAGTTTATATCAAACTAAATTACTAATATCCAATGGTGGAATCATTGGTTATTCCACTTTCCATTTTAAAACCCTAATCCTTATTTAGGTAGGCTTGTGCAAGGTCGAGAGGCTAATTAAATGGACAGAAAGAGATTATAACACCTGAGTTAAGTCTTACCTAACCCCTTTTAATCTTTATAATATCTAGTATTTCAAAATCTATCTTGAAATGACTCAAATAAGCAAAAACATAGAATTTTTGAGTTTTTGTGAAAGATTACAAACCCAGGAGCTTCATAAAGGAAAAATTTTGAGATTCACATCACTTAAATAAAAATTATGAAAAAATTTAGGTATTTCCTATCTCATTACATCTTCCTAAATGTTTATTTTATTTTAAAATTTCATCAACACTCATATGGATATAAATTTACAAAGTTTTATTCCTTCTAAAGACCTGTGTGTAAAAGAATGAAGATTTTTCTTGGAAACTTACACTTTTAGTATACTCTAAGCATTTAATGAGTATTTAAAAACAAAAAAAACAAGATACAAATACTTTTCAATAAATTTATGTGCTCAAAACATCCTTCAAAGCATTCTTACTCATGGATTATTTCCACATACATAGTCAACTATAGAATTTCAAGATAGTAGGGTTCATTTTGAGTTTCCTTCAATCCTCCATCGGTACAATAATGGTATAAAGATTGAATGGGATTATAAATACCAATCCCCTTGTACTCTAACCAATTTCTTATAGTATACCTTTCATATAAGTTAAATTTACTCATAGTCTGACTGTAACCTTACAATCCTCAATATAACCCTGCAAACTAAGAAAAAACTCTCTTCAAAGACCTCAAAAACCTCTCCAAATAATATAAACTACTTAAATTCATTTATAAAACAATTTTCATGAGATTCTACACATAAAACCATAAATCTTTAATGAACTCAAGGTAATATTTACACACTCACTCTCTATCATATCAATTCCTTCGTGGATAATACATTTTTTTCATTTTCCTCCATTTTTCTCTCTCCTTCAAGCCTCCTTACTCCTATTGACTCTCTACACTCATCCTAATATCTAAAAAACACATATATACCTTTTTATTTTCTATACTTTTTATTTTATATCATCTAAAACATACAAATAACTTCCTCTTGTCTTGCCAACCTAACATGGGTGGCAGTTACATGCAAGGTTTCTTGATTTAAATTCTTCAAGTAAATGGCTTGAACATGTAAAAACATCACACCACATATGTATGAACCTATATAATCTTTATCAAACATTATAAAACATTATATTTCACCTAAAACTCCAAAACACCTCACCAAGTTATTCTTGAAATTCAAAAATTCAAATTGCCCATTTTGGTGGGAAAATGCCAAAGGGCTACAAGAACCTACTTTAAGACTCTTCACATGACCCAAACATCACCTATGGGACCCTAAGATAACCTCACTCTTACTCAATACCTAAACACTTACACTTAACCATATCTACATAATGTTTCATGATGTTCCTACATCATACTTCCCAAGTGGGAGAAATTTGAGCTCCAAAACAAATGCAATTGGGTCTACTTTCTTCTTTGCTTTCTAGTTGTTTCTTCTAAGATACTCTAGGATTATATGTATTTTATACCTCTATTATTTCCTTTTTTTTCTAAATTGGTTCTTGTATTTATTTCCCCTTGTCTTTCTTTCTTATCAACTCATCTTCTACCTCTATGAGGTGTGTAACCTGCTGCAACTCCTTATCCAATGCATCTTCTATATTATCCATCTCAAATTTATCTTATTCATACACTAACTAAAATACTTTGTTCTTGTTCTTCACCCCTACTCCTATTTCATATTTTCTTTCTTATTTACTATTCATGACTTATCTATGCATTCTTTGATGGTCTATCTCTTTGGTAATACCTTCTCCATGGTTTTCTTACTCTAATGACTATTGTTAAACCTTCACCTTTGTTATACATTTAGTTGTGCCTTCATTCACCATTTCATTATTAAGTTATAATTTATAATAATGAGACTTCACATGGATTCTTTTCTCAACTTGATACATCATTCTCCTCTTCACGTCAGGTTCACAAGTTCTAAATGTTTCTTCCATACTTGTTCCATTGTACTTATTATGTATATTTTTAATTTTGGTAGCAACACTATCATTTAAATAGTTCAACTTCATACCTTGATCTTGTTTCACTTGCTTGTCTTCTTTTTCACCTCATTGTCTCTTCCTCACTTTTAGTTCTTCATCTCTTGGCATACTTAATGTTACTTTGTATTTTTACTCACTTGGACTGGTTCTTGGGTTAAAATTTCCCTCTCCTTACTTCCTCCATGTTATTCTATTCTTATTATTTCCTTGGATCTTCTTAGGACTGATCTTGTCCTCTTCCAAACACACATTCTCTCTTCAATTCCCTCTATATATGTCCTCTTGTATTATATCTATCATGAGCTCTTTTACCTTCATATTTATTTTCTCCATGTGGTCATGGAGTGGATTTATCTTTTGCCTCTTCATACTTGTACCATCAGGTTTAGAACTCATCAAATTTCATTCATGATACTTGATAGTCCCTTCAAGTACCTCATTATCTTATCCACTCTCTCTTTCTTTGGAATTATTCTTCCAAACCTTAATAGGCTTCTCTTTCATATTATTGAATTCCTTATCATGTATTCTTAACCTTTGATCTTCATTGGTGTTATTGGATACCATTGCTTATTATTTGATCCACTCATATGATTCTAGGCCTCATTCTTTCATAGTGTTACCTTGTCCATTTCCTTGTTTGATTCTTCCTTTCTACCCCTGTATAACCTCCAATTTTTATTCTTGAAGTGATTTTATAAGCAACATATCCCTTGGCTTGGGTTATTCTTTACTTCATCTTGAACTATTACCTCTATCACATTGATGATATTTCTGACCTTCTCTTTGCTTTGTCTAAGGAACTCTATGAGGTCTACTTCACCTTCTTGAATCAATATTCTCCAAATCAAATCCTTTTATTCATGGTATTTTTTCAAATCTTGTACTTAGGTTACTTCATATCCATCTTGTGTGAAGCTAGACACTCTTTTATTCTACCAATCAATTTGTATATTCTTAAATATCTCTCTCTTTTGGGACTCCTTTGTCTCTTGCTCATTGATCATATCTCCAACCAATATTGTAGGACAATATTTATCCTTTTCTTCATCATAGATGGCATGCTCTAAGGCTACCATTTATGCATGTTATTTATCCTAGCTTCCATAAATAAATGGTTAGTCATGTTACTCATCTAGTAGCTCTTGATATCTTGCATACTTTTGTTCAAGATACTCTATATTCTTATAAAGATTAATTATATTATAATTTTCCACAAATAAATTCTCATTTTGTACCTCTTTGATTGATTCATGCAATACAACTTCTAAATCTTATCCTTCATACCTCTTGTCTCTATCTTCTTGATGAAATATTTCTTCTTATATGCCTTTCATGAGGCATCTTCCATACATGGTTATCCAATCAGCTTCTTATTTCTCATAAACATGTTTCTCATGCTTTTTATTCTTCATATTTTTAATCTTTATGTCCTCCATATGGACTTCTTCTTATTTCTTTACTCTTTTACCTGCATACACACATGATAAGAAATCTTTAGTTTTAAAAGCTTGATGTTTGTTGGCCTCCATATTATCCTTTTTATATTTATTTTCATCCATGGATATCTCATTCTTCTTCAAAAATTTCTTCTCACCTTCCTCTTTTCTACCAATTTGTTCACCCCACATGAACTCCTTCTTGACTAACTTCTTTTTCATCTCATGACCATCTTTCTTCTTCTTTCTATGAGTAGCCTCATAGGCCACTTGGATTATTTATTATTCATAACCCAACCATACCATTGGATCTCTTCTTCATGCATATGCTCCACCATGAGAATTATCCTCTCTAAGCTTTTCCCCAAATATTTTCTTATCTCTTTCACCTCTTTTTATATATCCATCTTTTCTCTTTTGGTGTCTGCTTTCATGATATTATCTTTGTGGTATTTTATCTCAACCATTCCCTACCTTTTATTTTCCTTTTCTATCTTCATCTTTATCCTCTTCTTTACTTTTTAAGCCTCACTTGGACCTATCTTTCTCATCAATTTTTCCTACCTTCCCCTTAGGACTCACTTAGGTCTCCTTCACTTTTTATTCCCTTATTTTATTGAATCTCACTTTGAGTCTATCTATTTTTAAGTTTGTACTTGAGTTCTAACAAATTTTTCACCTTATTCAAGCCTTAATGGATTTAGTTCTGCCACCACAACTTCTATTGTTTTTATATTTTGAGCTTTTATGTTATTTTATCACTACCTCCTCTAGGCTCTTCTTACCTAGTCTCATGTCTGTCACCTTGGAATTAGGGGATCTAGCTTATTATTCTCACTAATATTATTCTCCATGTTGACTTCAATGGGTTATACCATCACCTTGGTTCAACTTACAAATGCTCTTCAAAATTTAAACTTTATTTATAAACACAATAATAAATTATCAAATAAAATGTACCTTTTCCTTGTTTATACTTTTGTATATTCTTCTTTGCCATCAAAATCTTCTTGAAATGATACCAATATGATGCAAAGCCTATTCTTGTAATGTCTTCTAATATTCCACTAAATTTGATATCTGACTTTAATCTTTGATCATCTTCTTGATTATAGGTACTTTGATTTCTTGACACCATTCCTCACTCTTAACTTCATTAGATTTACTAGCCTTATTAATGCATATAATCCTCCCTCTCTTTTAATACTTATCAATTTTTACCTTATTTTTCATTCTATTTTCCTTAAAATCAACCCTATAACCTCATAATCTACATCCAAGGCTATACTCTCTATTATTTTCTTAAGCTTGATTATTTTTTGACTTAAATTTAAAGGCCTAAATTCCTTATTCATGGTTCAATAATTTTAAACTTCTCCCTAGTTCATATAAGGAAATAAACCTACTCATTTGATTTCTCACATACATCCAATAAATCAACACAATCTTCAAGTAAGAACTCCGAATTCAACTAAACATCCTTTCTTTAAGACCTCTTTCTCTATTAGCCCCAATTCTACATAAAACTCCTTATCTGGAGTGATCTATAGGGTTTATATATAATATGATAACCTTTTTTATTACCCTTTATCACTTTTGAGATTGACACAAAATTTTAGGATTCAATTCTCAATGGAAGCCTACTTTATCCAACCACCTCATGATCCATTAGGTCTCTTTAGGTCTAGTTTGAGCACTTAGTTTAGGAAATCATATGGTACAGTCTGGTACAAACTCAAAACCACTTTAAACTTGAAGATAACCTTGGATAAGTTTATATCACAAAATTTTAAGAATTTATAAGTGTGAAATCACTAGTTATTCCACTTTCCATTTTAAAACCCTAATCCTTGTTTAGGTAGGGTTGTGCAAGGTCAAGAGGCTAATTAAATGGATAGAAAGATATTTTAACCACTTCAAGAGATGATAAAACCTAATTTATTTCTTACCTAACCCTTTTTAACCTTTTAAATAGATACAATTTCAAAATATATCCTCAAATGACTCAAATAATGAAAAACATAGAATTTCAAAGTTTTTATGCAAGATTATAGACTTGAGATCTCCCTAAAGGAATAAATATGAGTTCCAAATCACTTAAACCAAATTTAGGTCTGTCCTATCTCATTATACCTTCCCAAATGTCATTTTATTATGAAACATCATTAGCACTCATATGGATATAAATTTACAGAGTTTTATTCCTTATAAAGACCTATGTGCATAAGAATGAATATTTATGTTGGAAACTTGCACTTTAAGTATAATATAAACATCCAATAAGTATTTAAAAATGAAAAAAACAACATAAAAATAATTTTAAAGAAATATCTATGCTCAAACCATCTTTCAAATCATTCTTATTCATGGATTCTTTCCTCATACATAGTCACCTACAAAACTTCAAGACTGTCAGGTTCATTTTGAGTTTCCTTCAATCTTCCATTGGTACAATAATGGTAAAAATATTACATGGGATTATAAACAACATTAATCACCTTATACTATAACCAATTTTGCATAGGTAACCATTCATATAAGTTAAATTTACTCATGGTCTGACTATAACCTCACAATCCTTAATACAACCCTGCAACCTAAGCAAAACCTCTCTTCAAAGACCTCAAAAACCTCTCCAAATAATTTAAACTACTCCAATTAGTTTATCAAACAAGTTTCAATAGATTTAACACACAAAGCCATAAATATTTATTGAACTCAAGGTAATATTTACACAATCACTCTTTGTCATATCAACTCCATGGATAATATAAATTTTCTTCATTTTTTGCCATATTTCTCTCTCCTTCAAGCCTCCTTACTCATATTGAATCCCTAAAATCATATTAATATCTACCACAACACATATACCTTTTTATTTTCCATCCTTTCTATTCTATATCATCTAAAACATACAAATAACTTCCTCTTGTCTTTCCAACCCAACATGGGTGGCAGTTACATGTAAGGTTTCTTGATTTGCATTCCTAAATGCAATGGCTTGAACATGGAAACACATCACACCACATATTTATGACCTTATAGGATATTTATAAAACATTCTAAAACATTATATTTCACCTAAAACTCCAAAACATCTCACTAAGCTATTCTTGAAATTCAAATATTCAAATTGCCCATTTTTGTGGGAAAATGCCAAAGGGATATAAGCACCCACTTTAAGACTCTTAACATGACCCAAAAATAACCTAGGGGACCATAATATACCCCTAGCTCTCACTCAATACCTAAACACTCACACTTTACCATATATACATAATTTTTCATGATGTTCTTGTATATAACCACATCATGTTATGTAAAAAGATGTAAGAATTAATAAATATGTGCTGACATTTAGATAAAATATCATCATGATAATAAATATATTATCTATGCATTTATGAAACACGTAGTGCAATTAATACAAGTTTCATTCTAAGATATATATATATATATATATATATATATATATATATATATATATATATATTAGGCACCATCATTGGTAAAATCATTAAATAATTAACTATATATAAAAGTGAAAGATATGAATTAGGCACTAAAAACAATTAAAAAGTGTGCGATATAGATCATGACATCACAAACTTTAAGAACTCAAGAAACAATCCTACATTTATCCACTCATAAGAATAATAGAAAACACACACAATGGCACTCAATGTTACACAAGTGTAAGGGACACACACAATGTTAGTTAATGTAAAGGGACAAATAAAGAGAATTCATAGAATTAAAATGTAAATGAATAATAGTATTAAAATAAATTAAGGTCCCAATAAAAATTCATATAATGAAAACTCAATCCAATAACATCATTAAAGAAGGCCAAGGGATAAATAAATAGGCATACAATTGTACACTCTATCCAAACAATGTCATGTACTAATCAAGAAGCAAACAAGTAAAATCAATTATTAGCCTATTAAAAATTAAAAAACATTAGTGAAGCATAAAACAAATGATCTATTCTAGACTATCAATTTATGTCAATGTCACAACATAGTAAAATAGCATGTCCATGAAATGTATCAATGTAAATAATATGAGAAAGAGAAATACATGTTAATAAATGGATGTATCTCAGCATGATAACTGGAAAGGCCATAGATATAACATTCAATATTGTAACATATGGAATAAAATTCCCTCAACATTGTCATGGCTTATGAATATAGGAATGTTCTACATCTATGCATCCATGAATCTTTTGTAACCAATATATTCCATCCATGAAATGTATCATCATAAATAATATGATCAAGATAAATACATGTTAATAAATGAATGTATCTCAACATGAAAAATGGAAAGTCCATAAATATAACATGTAATAGTGTAACATATGGAATAAAATTCCCTCAACATTGGCATGGCTTATGAATATAGGAATGTATTTTTATCTATGTATCCATGAATCATATGTAACCAATATGTTATGAATCTTACTTATATGTACCATGAAATGCATGTGCATATGAAAAATATATGTAATGTACCAAATATGTGACAAATAACATAAATGAATAATTAAATAAAAAACATGTCATACTCATGCCCTACCTTTTTTTAATTGTTCTGAATATTTTGTGTTTTTAAAATATTTGAAAAAGAAGTTTGTAATCCACCATAGTCATCAAATGGGTCTATGTCACTTGGCTTGTCTTTTACCTTTACACTTTTACAAAGGTTTTGTAAACAAATTGAATTTTCTTCCACTGTGTATGAGTGTTTCTATTTTGTATTTTCAATTATCCTTGAAGGTTTTTCCTTTTCATTATCATTATTACCATCATGTCAAATATTGATTTTATTTCATTCATGTAAGAAGGTGATGTACTAATTTTATTTATACACTATAGTTTTCATCTAGTAAATCCATTAATGTCCCAATTCAAACATCATCTAGGTAGTAGAGGGCATCACCCATATGGGTATATCAACAACCTTTGGCCCAAAATAAATTGGTAGAGTAATATATCTAAGTGATCCCTCCTAATATGGACTATGTTGTAAATTATCAATGTTATGTCACAAGTGTCTTAAGAATAACATTCTACACACATTTTCACAATTATATTCATCAATATAAATTTGATGTCCATAAGCACCCTCCATGTATGTTTTAATAGTCAAGAGTTATTATTGTGGGCACTTTTTACTTTGTCATGTTGTATATATGTATTGAGTTCTATTAGAACTTAGTGATGATTTTCCCCATTGTAGTTCAGTGACCTTAGTTGATCCATTCACTCTTGTAACTATGAATTTTATGTTGTAATGTTATACAATTTTTTATTCCATACCTAGTGATTCTATGGTAATCATAATATAATTCACCTTCCTGGTGTGATAGATGTCTCTCAGTTCTATGTTTAGTAGTTGGTAATGGAATAAAGTTGATATCTAGTAATATTTGTAATGTGATTCTTAGCTTATTCAGAAAACTTATTAATTATAATGTTGTGGAAGGTTTTATCTTTGAAAACTCTTCATTGAACTTTTTGAAATGTAAAATTGATCTTGTGTCTAAGTTATAATTGATTCTAAAACGTTTTGTCTTGATGGAATGTTTAGTATGGAGAGTCATAGTTTGAAATAACATTGCAACATTTTTTTTCATTTTGATTTGTTGAGTATCAAAAATTATTTTCTTTAATTTTCCCCTTGAAGATTTTTATTGAGTAGAAACCTTTGTAATGTCATATTTATTTACATATGAATTATCTTGATGCTCTCCAGTACCACTAGGTGAAAAAATTATGGGATAAGCACTCATCTAGATTAATAGGATTGAAATCCATGTTTCACAGATGATCATCTATATTTTCTATATATCATTATCATAATAATCACTATCATGCTAATTTGTGACTATGTGGTTTGTAATATCTAAATTTAAAACCAAGGGAATATTTTGAATTGTTTCATTTTTATCTACACCATATTTTAATTGATTATTTTCTTCCTCATTAATGAACATAGTTGGGTCCTTGTCATTTATTTTATTTGGTTCACCAAACTCATATGTATGAATTTTGTCTAATGAAATAGATTGTGATGGACGCACTATAGGATAATGCATAAAATCTAATTTTGAATTACCCTCATTATGAGATTGTGTCATTTTACAATATTTGAAATGACCATTATCTTCAGGGCATGTTCATAAATCTATGTAATGTAAATGGTATTGCATTCATATCATGTATCTAAGGTCAACCCAAAAGTAATTTTTAATATATATGATGAGGCATGGTTTGAAATAGAGTAGGCAATGTATTGGGTCCTATTATCACATCCAATGATATTGATCCAAATACTTGACATCGAACACTATCAAATCCTCTTAGGATTTGATATTATTTTTGAATTGTATCCATATTGATAGCAATTATTTTAAGAAATATACATTGAAAATATTCATTCCTGATCCATTATCAATTAACATCCATTTGGTTGTTTTACTTTTAATTTTTCCTTGAATGAACAATAAAATATTTTTCTCCATTGTGTTTTTGGTAGGTAAGTATTTTTTAAAAATTAAATGACTTCTTATTTATTCTTTAATGTAATAAAACTAGAGTAATTTTTTTAGGTTATGTATCATTTGGAAGTGTTGTCCCATACAATGCCTCATATAACATGCCCTTATAAATAGTTAATATCTTTAGTAATTTAAGGATGGATATCTTAGAATAGGTATTTTCTATCTGATTAGTGATATTATACTCTTTGGCTTATGTGGATGGTCTTGTGAGAGATGGAGGGGGATGGGAACATACATGTTAACTACTTCTATCTAGACACACATGGTAGGGCACCCTATCTATTCTAGTACTGATAACATGGACCTCATAATCCATTATAAGTTTTTGGTGAATAATGGGGGTGGGATGGTAGTTGCTACAACTTTTAGGCCTAGGGGGATGAGTAACAAAAGGATTCATACATACCGTTTGGTGCCTAGTGTTAGTAGGAATAAACTTGGATTGAATATTATAAAAAAATTAATTAAGGATGGACAAAAGATTGTTCATTATTATTTGCAGCCCTATTAGTGCACAAAGATATGATCCATGGAATTATATAGTTGTTACAAATTTTGTATATTAAATTAAAACAAAATGAAATGATTACAATCATAGCTTAAGTTAAAGTAAAAACTATGTAAATCCATTATACCCATATGTAATTTTTGAATAAGGAGAAAAAATCACATTTGAAATCATATTTATATACATAATTATAAAACCCTATAATAAAATATGAAACACTAAGGGAAGAGCTAGAGTTTGACATGATCAGTATTAAGTGGGTTCACCAATATTTTCTAACTTATTTTTTATTTATTTGATATAATAAGTATAAAAATTTGAACTAGTTTAGATTATGTCAAGTATAGCAATAAACACGAATCTAAATGTAAAAGAAAAATTTTGATTTTACCAATTGTACTTGATATAAATACTAAGGGAATAAGATAGCATATTAGTGTACCATTAATGTCTAAAGATGAATACAATTATAAGAAATGGAAGGAATATGAATCAAAATTTGGTCAACTTAGGAACTGTATATTTGGATGCACCTAGATATAATTTTTAGCTTCTAGATGGTAAAAAATAATGTTAGCATTTGAAACTTGATGGATTCATATAAGTGTATTTTGACTCTCTATATTTGTATAATTTGTTTCGCGTGATTGTAAATTATTTATGTGTGTGATCTTCAATAACTATCTACACACACAATTATAAAAACATAATCACTCATATAGACTCATTGATATTTATGCCTTGAGCTTAAATAACCTTGAGTAGAATCAAAATAGTTTACTAATGGTTTGAAAACTATAAGAACATTTCAATTTTGTTCAAGATGGGTGTGGGTCCCTTCCATTTCACCATGTTTGTCTGTGCCATGATTTTCATATTTTATGCTTCCACATTATTAACTTCTGCACAAATAATCTCTTATGTTTAATTTTTCAATGCTTGTATATACACATATACCTTAATATATTTTATATAATATTGCACATAATAATTTTAAAAATATCAAGGATGACATATATATATAATATATATCAAAATTTCCTTTTCTACATATTTGTACCAAAATAAGGATATTATAGTTTCATCTTGCATCTCATATAATAAGGATAAGGAATGGAATTATCATATACACAAGACTAAATGTTAACATGCATAAGTTCTAATTTTTAAACCTAAAAAAACCTACCCTAATGTAGAGATGGGGGTGACAGAGGTAGATCCCTTAAAAAACTCAAATTTCGTCTTAGTGAGGTATTTTTGGTGTGTATTGGATCTAAAAGGGAGAAATAATTCTACAATCTATGCATATTAATTTTAAGAAATTAGAGGTTTTATGACATCATTTCCTAATGAATGTATTTTCAAAGTTACAAACTTATTATAGTTACACAACTACTATCATAATAGGATTACTTATTGATGACTTTCTAAGTCACCCTAGCTTGCACACTCCTATTCAAAAGATTGTTTATGCCTCTATGATGAAGTCTTGCATTAAATTGTAGATTTTCACATTTGTATTATCATGAATTATAGGTTGAGATCTATGCTACGTACATGCTACTTGACCAACTAATATGGGCCATAGTATAAATCAAATAATTAGAGAAAATATTAAAAGGGGACTTGGCAAAAAAGGATTAAAATTCATGCACCCTAAAAAGGACTTCTACATCTATGCCATTCACCTACTCACAGTTCACTATTTAGTCTAACTATTCATCCCTCAGTGTGAAGATGTATCCAAAAGATGTAAGGTAATGGCATGGTAGTCCAAGGGAGACCCATGCAGTTATTGACAAGTGGCAATAAAGTATAAATAGGTAGTTAAAAAAGTAGTTGAGTGGCATTTGAGGCCTTTTCAAGATAATTAAATGTAGAATTGGTTGTTATACATTAGAATATGATCACACACCACCCAATTAACTATTAAAAATATATTCCATTCTCAGACATACATGTGGATCCATAAGAATCCTTCTACCAACACCCAGAGCTAGATCATCAGGAAAAAATTAAGAAACATGAAAGTGGTGCCAAAATAGAATTAAAATACTCTATCTTATATACAACCAAAGGGGTGAATTAATTTTAAAGGGATGATCTATTATAAATCCTTGTTCCTTATTGTAAAAAACGTTTGACCTTTCTAGGCAACCTCATTTTGCCAAAATTTTCCCTCTAGGAGTATTTTTTTGGCTAAACCTTGCATGTTAATGAAAGTTAAGTTCACCTCCTTATATTTTTCATGAATTCTACATGATATTTATGTTTATTTATATGTTTCTATGGGTGTTATTCACTCCTCTCATTATCATCTATTCCTCAGCACCTCTATGTAAAACTTAGAACTCACTTATAGGTTATATCCTATGCATATTCGGGTCTATGTAGATATTGTCTATGGATCATTTATTGTCCCTCTCAATGTTTTAATGAATTCCCATGAATATATGTAAAAAACTTATGTATTTGGATTTCCCATGGTGGAATTTGTGTGATATTATCTTGTTCTCAAATATTTGTAGTGTGTTCATGATAGTAGGAGCATTCACTCTATTCTTGGTGTACCCCCTTTTATTTTACATAAAATTATTACCTTATCCCTCCATTTTCCCTAAAAATATTATGTTTAAATTAATATTATATTTACCTTTCTTTTCAATTCTATGCATTGGTCCTAAACTAGGTGCACTTAGAATAGAAGGAATCCAGCCTACTCTGAGGGGTCATCCCAAGGAGCACAAGGGTCCCACACCTTGGGTATATTCCCATAATTGTGATAAGACAATCGATTCCCTACACATGAAGGTGAGTGATAAAATTTCCATGCCAAATGCCAAATGCTTTTGTGTTATGCATAAGGCATTCATTCTCTACACCCTACTATAAAGCCTCTTATGCTACAAATCATTGATGGGTACACATTTCAAATTCTAAAACTTTATATCATGTTTTGTGGAATAATTTTAAAGATATATCTAAGTAAATTATGGTACCCTTAACTAAAAGTGTTACAAACACTTAGTAAGAGCACCTGGTGACTCTAAGTAATTCTAGTTCATAAAGATTAGCCTCCTATCTACATGCCAAGATAAATGAGATCATTTGAAAAGGGTATTGATTTCAATGTCATTGAGATTTTAATATCCTATAGAAGAAGAAGAGTAAGAACATCTCCATACCCAATTAGGAGAAGCAACAGGTAAAAACAATCATCCCTTAGAACTCAGTCTACACCTCCATTTTGGAAATTCCTTGGACTTAAAGATAGAGTATTCCCTATCTTATTCATGGATGCACAAAGGAATCAGTTGTTTATGCCTTTCAATGTAGGAAATTCATTAATTATTTCCCAATATGATGATATTCTAGTTGTATCCCTCAAAATTTTATCTTACTTTACTAGCAAGAATTCAATTTCTCTTGTGGAACATATTCAAGATATCATGAATATATTCTTAGTGCACCATGTCATCAAAGAAAATTTCATATTTAGGTTGAATACATCTTATTTCAAAGGCAAATCACTTCAGTGGTACTAAGCCTTGAAACCAAATTCTTTTCATAACTGGGATGAACTCGGGGATGAACTATGCAAGTAATTTGAGGACTGAAGTGACCACTATCCTTGATAGATAAAATCAAAATTATAAATCAAGCCCCACAAAATATGATGATTTATTTCAATTTCAAGTTCTAAAGATTCTAGGATATGATCCCACACTTGTGTAAGCCATCTTTGAACACTGCATTTTTATATTTTTTGAAAGCTCTTAACAATGATATAGTTGTGATGATTCAATCCATAAGAGGTGCAGTACTACTTGATGCCTATGAAGTTGTGCACATAGAAAATTATTTGATTTAGGTAGGGAATATCACACCTAGACCCTTTATTCATCTACTTGTAGAACCTCCTCTTAGCCAACCAATTGTGCAACCTATGTTATCACCTATCCTTATCATGATAAGCCAACCAAATTCATCCTCTACTCCCCTTAATGAATTACACAAGGTTAAAATGTTACTAAAAATATTTAGAAAAGATTTTTTCACCCTCAAAAGGTAGAAAGTGTAGTATCCCAAACCTCATCAATAATTTACTCAATAATATTAGTTAATCGGGCTTGCCTGCCAAGGTGGCACATAGGCACAAAATCATCTCACATATAATAGAACTCCTTATGTACAAAAGTTTAATCCTATTAGTACCTCTAGAGCTCTTGTAACCATGCAAAATAATCTTTCACAAGATCCCAAAAGGTTTTCTCCATGTAGTTAACCACATAATCAAGCTACATGAAAAATAGAGTCATGAACCAAACGCTCATGGTGAAAATATTATCACAACCTTAGGGGTAGGCAAATACCATAGTTATATATGAAAAATAAACTCAAACACCAACACAATAATAATATGGGTCTACTCTTATCAACTAACAAGAGGATAACTTCAACTACGTAAATCAGAGTGGTGCATCAAGTGTAGGAAATACCCCAATTATTTTCAATACAAGTTTTAAAAGGAGAGTGACAAAAGAGGCAATACCAAAATTAACACCCTTGCCTTCATAGGTACACAATACAAGATACCTTTGAAACATTTAGTGCACATAAAATAGGTTGTACAAAGAGAAGAACCACCTCATACTAGTGCACAAATATTAAAAAAGGCTAATATTCAAGAACCATATCCAAAGTGATCTCAAATTCCCTTCAACATAGTCAAATAGATGAAGAAGATGAGACTCAATATAACCATGTGGGATTCTCTTGTTATTATATATCAAATTAATTTGATAAAAGATGCTCTAAAAAGCTTTCAATAATGTAAGACATCACAACTTATGGCTTCCATATGTATAAGTCCATGCTATCCCAAAGTGGAAGAAATATAAGTGTGTAGTAGCACCAAGCTTCCCCTATTCTATATCTCCTTGATTATTAGCCAACACTTAGTGCATAATTGCATGATCAACTTAGGTGAGATCATCTCAATGATGATAAATAAGATTGCATATACGCTTGAAATTATATATTCCCCTATTTAAAAAGGAGTGTTCAAGCTAAATGGAATGATAGTCAACACCATGGGAATCATCAAGGATTTGAATCTTAAACTACACACATGCATAAGCCTTTCAATTATATAGGATATCATATTCATTGACTTTCCCCCTACTTTATCATCTACCTCTTCTAAGACTTTAAGGCAAATATGGGTGGATATTTATCTTCAGACTAGTCACATATGTTACTCAAAACTAGATATATGACTAAGGTGACCATTAGGGCTGAACCCATCTTCAAAACTCATGTTGAACCATACTCTCCTATCCTAATTGAATTAAATTGTGTAATTTTAGATTAAGAGGAGAATTTTATTCTCTATGAATCCATAACACCACTTAAAGAGATCCCAGATGATTTTTTGGATGAATGGGCACATGAACATTATGAGTGCAACCCATATGACAATGTAGAGGAGATAGGTCTAGGTATATACTACATTTTAGAAGAGGATTATGTGCTACCCAAGCTCATAAAATTATATGATGATCCTGAAGGTATATGGAAATTATACTTCAATGGCTATCAGAGCAAAAATGACACTGGAGTTAGTGAGATGCTAGTCTCCCCTCAAAAAGAGAAGTATTTCCACGCCTTTAGGTTAAAATTTGGTTTTACAAATAATAATACAGAGTACAAGGTGATGATCCAAGGTCTCCAACTAGCTTAGAAGAAAGTAATCAAGGAACTTCAATAATTTGGTGATCGTGTACTATTTGTTAACCAGGTTAGAGCATAGAGCATGACCAAGAATAGCTTGATAAAATCCTACAAGCATATAGTGTGGGATATGATTGAAAGATTTGATGAATTTAATATTAGTTCCATACCAATATTATATCATTATGATTTGGATAGAATAATAATCATAGGTACATAATATGACATCTTATGTGACATAATGGAGTCCAAATATCTTGTCAAGCTCATTATCAGACTAGTAGTCCTTGACAACGTAGATAATTAGTAGGTGTTTGAGAGTGATGATCAGATTATCATCTTCCTAAAAGATGGGATAGAGTTATATGATAAGAACCAAGAACATCTACAATCCCAATATTAAGATTAAATCATCTAATTATAAGGGAACAATCTACCCAAGGGGTTAGTTACCCTTGAAAGCATATTCAATTCTAATCACTAGTTCAAAGGAGAAAAACAAAATATGATAGTAAAAGAGGAGATCTTCATGCAATTAACCATATCAAAATTAAAGGTCCTAAAAGCCATCAAGATATGTTCCCCACTATAAATTAAGAACTTTATTGAACTTAGGAGGAGATACGATGATATATTTGCATGGAGATATAAGGACGTTAGAGGCTTTGATATAGGATTATCACAACAAATAATTGAGATTGACCCTAGCGTGCAACCAATATACCAAAATCATAGGCTGATCAACCCAAATATCAAGCCCTTTATGGAAAAGTAACTCTCAAATCTCATTGAATCCAACATAATGCTTACAATTAAACACTCTTCAAGGGTGGCCAACTTAGTCCCAGTGTAGAAGAATAATGGGGAAATATGACTATGTGTAGACTTTAATGACCTAAAAAAAGCATCCCTTAAGCATAATTATCCTCTCCAACAATGGAATAGGTCCTAAAAATATTTAAAAGTGTAGATATATTATCATCTCTATATGGTTACTTTGGATACAACCATATTCTTGTGAAAGAATGAGATCATTATAAAATAACATTCACCACTAAGTGGGGAACCTTCACATACCAGTAGATGACTTTTAGTTTTAAAAACATAGGAAAAACCTTACAAATATATATGGATATGGAATTTAATAATCTCATTAACAATGTCATCTTTTTTTACCTCTATGACATAATTGTTTTCTCTAAACACGTAGAAGATCACTTAGGCCATCTGGAACAAGTCTTTAAAAGGTGCTGAGAGTTTGGAATATCTCTAAACCATAGCAATTGTATATTCATATTTCATGAATTAAATATATGTTTTAAGTAGATACTAAGAGGTGGGGTGAATTATTTTCACAACAATGACCATTCAATTCCATTTACCATTCTATGAAACATGCATTCACATAAGAGATCAATGCATAACCAAATAACTACACAAGCATACAAGAGAATACAAGAGATATATGGGAAACCCTCTTGGGAGATAAAACACACTAAACAATTCACATTTAACACTATAATATAATGACAATATTCAACATTTTTTTAATCACCCACTTCACAAGGAGTTCCAACCCCTACCTAGTTGAGCACCCACCCAACTAGTCTTCTGCAAGCTCCAAATTGCAAGGAAGCTCTAACCCCCTAGAAAACCAAGAAATAAATTAGATAAATAAATATATAATCATATTTAACACCTATTTATTACTATTAAACTAATGATGACCTCATTTTTTCACTCTCACTCAAACAACCTCTAGGGCTCACTTGCTCAATATGCCTCTTCTAGGCTCATTAGGTCCAATGACATATGTATCCACTTGAAACATATTGATAATATATGAATGAATGATCATATTCACCCTTTTATTTTCCTCAATTACCTCCTATTATCCTTCAATGATCTATTTTATTCACTTAATTTTGCACTCACTCAATTAATCAAATAGCCCAATTAGGCCTTGCCTTTATACCACACACTTCATATAACCCATTTTGGTTGGAAAAAATATTTACCACACTTTTTTTATACTTTAAATATATCATAATTCATGTTAAATTAATGATACAATCTCTCCATAGGTTGGTCATAGTACATAGAGACCAATTTCACTATTAGGCCTAATGGAAACCTAAAGGAATTAGGCCTTCACATCCACACATTACACTTAGACTTATTTGACCACCTTTTTCCTTCACAAATGATTGAAAAAATTTAAATATCACTTTAATATACATAATATATCTCAAATTTTTTCCTTAATACCTGAAACTCCATTCACATCTTGAACCTATCAATTAGATCTTCTTGCCTTTTAGGCCTTCACACACATAAAAGTTTTTCTCTTACAATTAAATCATACAATCACTTTTCTCAAATAACCCACTTGAAAAAAAATAATAATATATAATTAATGACTTTAAAACATCTCCATTTCCATTTTAATCCTTCACTCAAGCTCTAATCATCAAAAGTCAATTTTGTAATAAGCTCACTCAATTTTGGTCAAACACAATCAAAGTAAAGTCAAATAACTTTGACATTTCACACTTGAATATGAACACAATAGGAATTAAAATGTATTATAATGAACATTTTATACTTAATTTATGTATTAAATCTCATTTTATTCTTAAAATCTTCTAATAACACTTCCAACTCACTTCTATAAAGTGATCACTTAGAAACTACCTATAGCATAAAAACATAGTCTTCAACAATTTCATGTTTAGCACTTGAAAAAACACTTTAGTAACATTTAATACAAATATATGGTTCATATGAGGTGTATATATAATTATAAATCAGTTATATTTATTATCTTATCATCAATCATTGGTCTAATAGACCAATCTCTCATACCACTCTCACACTGTACATACACAATTGGATAAGCCATTTTGGCTTTGACAATTCAACTCCTAAAACTATCTCTATACCTTAAAAAATTATTTTATATTTAATTTATGTCTCAAAATATAACATAATATCCATTTTATTCATCACATCTTTTCATAAATACTAAAACACATCACTTACCTTAGCACACCTGAAACTTTCAACTTGGCTCAAAAACACATTTATAGTGAACATGACATCTAACACTTGTGCAGACACTTCCTTAATCTTAAAATGTATTAATTTTATCCTTGAAAATCCTAATATAAAATAAAATCACAAATTTATGTAGTTTTAATATCATATTAGGAACATATGGATCAACTTTTGGAACACACACCTTCACAGTTCATCTTACTCAAATAAGTCACTTTGTGAGAATCATCTAGCCTATGTATGATCACCAAAAACAATTTAAAAAAAATTAAAATGATTAATAGGTCTTAAAAAATACCCAAAATCATTTTACCCATCCATATTCATTTTAAACTCATTCGTAAATAGGTTCTCACTCAAGTCTAGTTTCTTTCACTATTTTCATTGTCTGGTATATTAGTGATAGGTCAACTTGATTGACCAAAAAGATTAGAATAGAGAAAATATATTTAAAAAATAAATCCATAGGTGTCAATAAAAATTATTTACCTTCAACCTCCAATTATTTTCATGCATTGACTCAGTTAACCCTGCTCGTAACAATAAAATCTCTAGAAATAAGTAATTTTCTGAACCTTCTACTCACTGTCCTAACACACCAATACCACTTGGAGGTGATTTGAGGATTATTATAAAACATAAAATAATAAAACTTGATCAAAAAATTAATTTTGAGCCAAAATCATTCACATATTTCCAATCACTCCACTATGATGGTTTGTAGGCATAAAAACCTCTTTACCTTCTTAACATTTGTTCATAAAGCTAAGGGCTTTATTTCTATGAAAAATGCTTTTGAAATATTCTTAGGAACCTTACACAACTAATCCAAATGGATTAGTTCACCATGAAAACTCTATACGTGCCAATGATCATGTCAACTTCCTTCTCAAGCTCTCATCTCTTCATTCTAAGCACTCAATAAATTTCAAAACCACTCTTAGGCATTTCAATGTAAACTTATGACTTCAAACTTGGTATACAACTCCAAGAAAACATAATAGATCTTGTTCAATGCTCAAATTTATCATATTATATTTATAAATAATTAACCTATCTAATTTGGTCAAGCTTACCTATGATTACATACCCTTGAGATCACCAAGACACTGTTCATGTACCTTTGTCTTCATTCCTTGACCTGTAACTACATAGATACAAATTTTTATATAATTATCCATTGATAAAGACAAACCAAAACACATGGATAACTTATTAAGCACACAATGCCTTCTCGTCACTTCATGATATCAGCCTTCATCAATTACATCACCACTTTGTTATTACCTTTGACATCAATGACAACACTTTTGCCAACACTCCACTAGGGCACATTTTCTTCAAAGAGGGACTCATGATCAAACCTAAGAAATTAAAATATATTTCATCTCTCCCTCTTCTAAATCATAAGAAGAGTCTCCATATATTCTTAAGAAGAATCAAATTTTTTACAATATTCATGCCTAATTTTGCTACCCTAACCAAGCCCCTCAATATGATGTTCAAGAATAATATTGAATTTTATTAGACTCATGAAATTAGGGATAATTTTGAAGCCATTAAGAATGTCATTGCATAATCTTCCACCTTGATAAATCCATATTATAGTAAGTATTTTATCCTTTATGCATTTAGTGGGGTTGAAGGCATCTCAACCATTCTTGCATAGTAGAACAATGATCAATTAGAGCAATTAGTTGTTTTATTCATCCAAGTGATGAAAGAATATGAGATACACTATATCCTTATGGATAATCATGCCCTCATATTTATAAGAGTTCTCAAGAATTTTTGACATATGCTCTCTAATAAAAATATTCAACTAATGGTCCGAGACATAGGCATCAAAGATTTATTACTTAGCAAGGACATCAATGATAAAAAGGCTATTTTATTCATAAAGGTGATGGAGTATTATGTGGACATTAAGGTCATCAATCTAGTTTGAGGAAAAGGAATCTATGAATAATTGGATGAGGTGGAAAATTTTGAAGATAGAATAGTCCTAGTGTCATGTGAAAAGGAATCAATAGACCAAGAAGTTGCAATGGACTAGACATATAATATGATGAATTTCCTTCAAACTGGATCATATCCCCTTGGCTTAAATAAAGTTGAGTGTAGGAATTTCAAGTTGCAATCCATTCTTTATGTTCTCATTAGTGGTGTGTTGTTTAGAAAATACATAAATAGAGTCCTCTTGAGGTGTGTGGAATCAGACCAGAGGAGTAAAATTCTCCAATAATTCCATGATAGCCCTGTAGGAGGCCATTATTCACCGAAGACCACTGCTACAAAAATCATGTGAGCTAGATATTATTATCCAACTCTATTCAAATATGTGAATGCATATGTGTGAAGTTTCAAGAGATTTTCCTTATTTATAGGCAAACAAAAGTTGGTTTCCTTACCATTTAAAGTGAATACAATCTAATCATCCCTTTTCACAATGGGGCCTGTAATTCATAGGCACAATTAACTTGGCATCATGTGATGGAAATAAATGGATCCTTATGGCCACATACTATTTCATGAGATGGATAGATGTAGTAGCGCTTAAGGAGAATAATGAGACATCCATCCTAAACTTTTACAAAGGCATTATAACAAGATTTGGTATTCCATCCACCATTATCTCTGATAATGTGTTGGATTTCTTTAGAATTGGGGTCAATGAATGGGTCATCAAACATATCATTCATCTAATTGCCTTATTGAATTATTACCCTCATGGTAATGGCCTAGCCAAGTCCATGAATAAGAATTTGATTCGCATTATAAAAAGGACCATGGAAGACAATTAACAATCTTAGCATACTAGGCTTAGGACTACTCTTTGGTCTGATTGAGTCATTCCCAAAAGAGTGTTGGGAAATTCACCCTTCATGTTAGTTTATGAAAGGGAAGCCAAATTTCCCACATCTCTCAAGTTGCCTTCATTTGAACTCACCCATTAGTTGGAGTTGCTTGAAATAAATCCCCTCATAGTGAGATGAGTAGAACTAATGGATCTAGAAGAGACTAGAGCATAGGTTACACACATTATGGAACTTCAACATGTCCATACAAAAATGACCTTTGATAAAAGGTTTACTAATATTAGTTTTTAAAAGGGAGATTTAGTGCTCAAATGGGATACAAACAGAGCAAAATATGGAAGGAATACTAAATTCAATGTGATATGGAGTGATCCATATACCATAATAAACTACAATCAATCCAATGATTTCTAACTCACTAAAATGAATGGATAAGAGTTATCCATCCCAGTCAATTGGATCCATCTTAAGCACTATCTCCATTGATTCTTGTATAGTTTGTAAATAAGTAGATTAGATGTTTTTTTCATTTCCCTAAGTTTCATGTGCACATTATTTTAGGATAGTTTCATTTCCTCTAAAAACTTGCATGTAGTGTTCCTCTTATCTTATATCTCTTTCCTCTAAGTGTCCTTGGCATAGTTCTTTGATTTTGCTACGAGGATCTCAATTCATTCCAAATCTAAGAATACACATCTAGTGTATTTAAGGATGAGATGACCAGAAGTTCCAATGAATCCATGCCCAATAGATTACTTCAAAGGCTATTAGATTCCTAATTATTAATAAAGTGGACTATATAGGTTGCCAAAAGTGTTGACTTTATAAGTCACACCTAACTTTCACACTCATATTCAAAATATTGTTTATGCCTCCATGATGAAGTCCCATACCAAATCATAGAGTTTCAATTCTGCATTCTCATGAATCCTACGCTTCCTTATATGTTTTACACATGCTACTTCATTGAATAATGTTGAGCCCTGATATAAAATAAATAACTATGGAAAAATACCAAAAGGGGACTTGGTAAAAAAGGACTAAAATTCATACACCCTATAGAGGAATTCTACATTTGTGCCTTTCACCTACTTACAACTCACTGCATAGTCTAACTATGCATCCCTTAGTATGTAGATGTCTTCAAAAGGTGTAAGGTAATGTTTCATAATAGATGTATAGTAATGACATGGTAGTTCAAGGTAAACTCATGTAATGATTGACAAGTGGCATCAAAGTATAAATATGTAGTTGGAAAAGTATTGTCAAGATAAGTAAATGTAGAATTAGTTGTCAGATGTTATAATATGATCACATGCCACCCCTTTGGCTATTCCAAAGATCTTCCATTCTTATACATGCATGTATATCTAGAAGAATCTTGCCACCAACTCCCAAATCTAGATCATCAGGTAGAAATTAAGAAGCATGGATGCAGTGTCATAATAGAATTAAAAGATGGTATCTACCACCCCAAGGGGAACATTAATTATAAATGGCTTGATCCATTATAAATCCTTATTCCTTATTATAAAAAAAGGTTTGACATTTTTAGTCAACCTCACGCTACCAAAATTTTCCCTCCAAGAGTACTTATGTTGGTTGGACCTTGCATGTTAATGAGAATTAAGTTCACCTCCCTCTATTCTTCCTGTATTTTGCATGCTCTTTATGTTTGTTAATATTTTTATATTGGTGGTATTCACCCCTCTCATTGCCTTCCATTCCCCAACACCTCTATGTGAAACTTGGAACTCACTTTTAGGTCATATCCTATATGCATTCGATAGACATATCATTTAACATCCCTCTCATTGTTACATTGCATTCCCACACCTCTATGTAAAACACTTATGTATGTAGAGTGCCCATGGTGGAGTATTTGTGATATTATCTTATTCTCAAATATTTATAGTGTGTCTATGGTAGTAGGAGTGCTTTCTCTATTCTTGGTGTATCACATTTTATTTTACAACAAATTTTTACCTTCTCCCTCCCTTTTCCCTTAAAATATTAGGTTTAGATTAACAGTAGATTTACCTTCTACTCTTTAGGTCTGTGGGCTGGTCCTAAACTAGGTGCACTTATAATATAAGTAATCTATCCTACTCAGGAGGCTCATCCTAAGGAGTGTAAGGGTCCCACATGTTTGGGACATTCCCATCATTACAATAAGACAACTAATTCCTTGTGCATGTAGGTGAGTGATAAATTTTCCATGCCCCATCATCGAATGCTTTTGCACCCTTCACAAGCCATTAATTCTTTATGCACTACCATAAAGCCTCTCATGCTGAATATCATATGTGGGTGCATGTTTTAAATGATAATGCCTTTGCCAGCAAGATTATGATTATTGAAGGGGTATGATACTAGTCATATCATTGTCAAATAGGTTTGATTTTGATCACTTTAATAATGCATTTATAATAATAATATCCAATTTTAATATAGTTCATAAAGTGAGCTATCATCATTTTCTTACAAGTTTTTCATCTTTTATTTCAATAAGGAAATAAGAATACAATTATTACAAGTAACAAACTTATTTTACATCAAGAAACTATTATTAGTATATATCTTTATTTTTAATAAAGGGTCTAATATAAGACAAAAATTATCTTTTGTGAATAAATACTAAATAGAGTACATATTTTTTTTTCTTGAATCATAACCTCATACCATTAAAAACTTAGAATAGTATTTCATTCAAATATTAAGGAAAGAATAATAGGCCCACTTCCTACTTACATAACCTTTCCATACACAAATAAGTACAATGTTACAAAATCAAACACAAACCATAATCATAACAAGGAAGCATAATCAAGACACAATACAATGTTACACTCATTATCATTACAATTACCACTAGGCAACCTAGATACTTACATCAACTCTATCATATCAACATAATACTATAAAAGAATAAATGTTCAAGAGTGTTAAGATCTTATTCTAATGAATCTATTTCACCTTAAAATAAGGAATGAACTATATAATCCATGTATATGAATATCTAATAGCTTATTTAGATTTTCAAGTGAACCTTCATAAATCTATACCATACAAGAAGCCAACTGGGTAATAGAAAAAAAATTGTTACAACATACTTCTCAAAGAGTCTCGAGTTACAAGTAAACAAATTCAAGGAGAAAATTCCTTTGATATGTTATTCTTACTAACTTTTGTATCATGAGATAGGTTTCTAAGAATACATATATGGTCATGGTGACCTATAATTATTAAATGCTCATCAAACTATACTAAGTAATAACTAAGTATAACATAACTTTATGAGTAGTTTATATGAATTTACTCATATAATTAGTTAGAAGCACCTTTCTACAACATAGGTCCTCTTAGGGTTTCCTTGAATGAAATGAATAACCAAATCCAATTGGCATTTACAACATCTATAAATTCAATAATAATTCCATAAAACTATACATTGACTTTTGTGATAAAAGAGGAATAGGGTTTTTAATCTAGTAATTTTCAATATAAAATACAAATCAACAATCCTAACATGTTTTAGGTGAATAATCAATTCTTGATTGATATGCATATTTCAATATATTCACACCAATGTATATATCTATCCTTATATTTGTTATACCAAATAGAAGAGTCAAAGGGTTTCCTTATAAATCTAATAAAATATCTATATTCGATTATACATGATTAAAAGGGAGGAAATAAATATTCACATTATTTATATAGTGATACCATTGAAAACTTTAAGAAGATGTTAAAGGTGCCTACTTCCTATCCATACTCTCCTTTCCTTCTCCTCTTTCTTGGTGTTCCTTCCAAATCTCTTCCACTATCACTATATATTTCTCATACCTAGAACTAATTTTCTTCCTCATATTTATATTGTCAATATATCTAAAAATTACCATCAATAATTTCATGTAAAATGGATAAATTTAGTCCAATACTTGCATGGTAATTATTTAATATTTATAAAAATGTAACATGATAGTTACATGGTTGATAATCAAATAATGATTCAAAAATACCACAAACCCATCAAGATAAATCCATGCAACCACTCAAATGTTTTCCATGCAACACTTTATCAATATCATTATTTTATACATGTAAGTTCATATTCATAATTGGCTTGGGTACTATCTACATTAGAACTCAAAATCATGGTAACATAGAAGTCAAACTAACAAATCCCTACATTATCATAACCCCTTTGAAATATAAGTGTGTTAGGCTACATTATCTTCTTTAAAAAGATTTTAACTTCAAAATAATTTATCTTCTTTTATTTATAACTGGTCAAGTCTGGTAATAGTCATATATGTCATAGTCATTATTAAAATATTGACATTTAAAATATGATAATTAACATAATGGTTTAGCATATTTTATCAAAACATTCAGTAAGTAGGATCATATTTAGGTCACTAGGGTATTTGGTTTAATTTTCATAGTATATATTTTGATTATAAATTATAGGCTATAATAGATAGTAGGCTCAAGTCCTACATTAATAGATAATAATGTCAAATCCATGTAAATAGGTTTATAAGTAAATGTAACTAATATCGCATGTTTGATTCAATTACTAACTCAAAGTCAATGCCAAATTAAAATAAGACTACAACTAATGATACAATTATATATCCAAACTAAGTCTGTAACTCAAAGTCAACATCAAGAAAAATAGTGACATGAATACAAAATTCAAATCTTGATAGTAAATTATAACCAATGATAAGTAAGCCTTCATAAATTATTTAAGTAAAAATGGAACATTAGATCAACACATATATGGGTGTCGATTGGTTTCTAATTAACTTGTAGATAGAGTTAAGTCATCAAATAGTGGTAAGGGTATTGGTGTGATATCATTCAAATATACATGAAAATATTATTATCAACAATAGCAATTTCATATTCATAGACTAGTCTCATTAAAGTGAAATAAAAGTCATTAAAATTAATTATATAAAAAACATAAGCATACTTCTATTCAAACATGACTATGAATTGAAATAGATAAAGGCACATAACCTACACTATAGGGTAAAAGATACAAACTATCAAACCTTCTTAGGTGGGATACAATATTAGTTATGGATTCACTATCAATAAGCTTCCTTATAATTATATACACAATATTCTCTTGCATGTCAATACTAGTGCATCTACCTCACTCTCTTTGATGAAATTATCCCCCTGCTTAGGGTGGAACCTGTGTTGTAATCACACCCTTAACACAAAAAATAAGTGATTAGACTAGGATAATATATCAAATTAGTATGGTAATCACAAGAAATATAAACCATAATTAAATTTATAACATAAGTAATATACATATGTCTAATATAGCTGACATAATCATGATTCAAATTACATAATAATCAATGGATTCCAATATAACCAACCATCATTAGTTATGTAATTATTTAGATAAATAAAATAATAATTGAATATAATAAAATACATAAAATTTAATTACTAAACCAAGTCAAATACATTCACAACATAATTCCACTTATTACAACATTACACACACACACACACACACACACAATAAAATCATGATGTGACATCCTCCTCCTCTTGGAAAAGACATTTCTCCATGTCTGTAAAAAATAAATTATTCCAATAAATAAATGATAAGAAGTCATAAAGATTCTTTCAGTACTCTTCCCATGTAATAATTATCCTACTATATCTTGACATGGGATACTTCATATCATGAAAGATAAGTTGTAAAAATTAATGACAAAAAGAATCCAAGTCAAAATTACTACTGAGTTATACACTTGATGATTTTTAAGCACCAGTCCTATGGTTATCAACCATTACACATATCCTTTATTGAAATTCCTATTATTTATTCAAAAAAGGTTTTCCTCTTGTATTTTAACTATTTAATTTTTCAAGATAATTAATGGTATAATGATTTCCTCTAAAAATAAATCATCCACCAACAGGGCATAGTTTGTCCTAAATCATTTCCCAATTGTTACACTTACCAATATTGTTCTTTCATCTATTTATTCCATTTCTTTAAATGTAAATTTTTGTATTTTTTTTGTTAGACTATGTATTCATCTTCCCATTAACATTATTTCTCCTATTTTGGGGGTTGAATTCTATTTTTGTCCCTTCCATTTTTGTTTGGATTATTTTCTTGATATTATAAGAGTTTTCAACTTTCATACCTATTTTATGGAATTTTTAAATAATTGTTATATGATTTTTTTTCCATGGATATTAACATCTACACTAATGTATAGAATCAATCTCATATTAAACTTCCATATCTTTAATATCTCATCCTTATAGTATTAAGGTACGTACCTCAAGAGACATGAATTTCTCCTAATATTTTATAACTATCATTTATCCAAATTAAATATTCTTAAATTATATCATTTTGATGTAGTCATGGCTAGGAGGTCCAATGAAGGATAACCTTAGACCACAAAACACATAGGTTTAACACAAAAACTAGACTAACTTTCATTCCTACACATAGACACAATATGCTTAACTAAAATAAAAATATTTTTAATTGGTCCAAATGAGGAATTAAAAATTTCATACACACTACATTATGATTACAAACTTTCATAGTTACTCTAGTCTCCAAATTATATGTGTTATAGCCTTTCACTCTCTCATATCTATGACTTTCACAAATATTTATTTGAACCAATCTAGGTTATTTATTTCTATAAAAGAATCTAACTTCCAATAACTACCAAGGAACTAACCCCAAGAAATCCCTCTCACAAGTGTACAGATGTGTTTATATAGATACATGATCCACCTACTTACATTAATTCTCTCAACTACCCACTAATGATACAGTCATTGAATACATGTAACACATCACCATGAGGCACAATCATTAAATGATTGTAAAACATCACTAAGTATCATAATTATTAAATGAACAATAAAATCCCAATGTCCATAACACATTGTAGGTTCCATAACATGTCAGCAAGGCTTATCATGAATTCCAAAATTAATTAACCATGTCACATTCTATTGGAAATCAGTCATATGTAGGTTCTAAGAAAATAGCATTTACGAAAATAAATTATATCCTTATACCATAAACTAATTTGGCATATGATTTTAAAATTATATCAATATGTGTCTTATATAACTGTGAGTTAGCTTGATGCTTATAGCATATTTTAATTTTTATTGGAAAACCATGATAGTGTGCATGGTTTTTAAATGATGATTATAATGTCCTTATAAAATTACACATTACCACAAGGCATGCAAAAAAAAATTCATTTTCACATAAATTTGTAAGAACATGGTAATATCTGAGTTAGTAGAGGTGTTCCTCAGGTCATTTACATGCTTCCTAAAAAATTTCATGCTAACACAAGATATATATCTCCATTGCATTTATTTAAAGATTTTCATTAGTTTTTCAGGTGCTATGTCACTTTCTAAGACTATTTAGATGTTTTATGCATGTTTCAAGTGTTGGAGGGAACTAAATAGTGATCTAAAAACTTCACAACTATAATTTATATTTTTAAGTGTTGCACCATTGAATCATAGTGTCCAAAAAATTATGGCAATGGTCTAAGGATCCAAGATATACCACAGACCTATTGAAATTATTCCAAAATATGTAAAACATTCTAATATTAAATATATGTAACCCCACTTATTTTTACCTATCCTAATCATATTTTAGGTTGATACAATATTGAAAGAGGCCCAAAATGCTCCTGCATCACATCTTCCCATTAAAATATTTATTTGGAAGCCATCTTTTCCTAAAATAGGAAACAAGGACATCCCAAGTGATATACTTAGATGTGAGTTCATGTTTATCCTTCAAACTGGTCCACCAATATGAAGCTTATCCAAAGAGATGGCAAGATCTCAAGCTATCTTGGGGAATGGTTTCCCCAAAAATGTTATGGAGTTAAAAATTAATTATCTATATCAATTATCCATGATTTCACACCATCTCCAAGTATATTATCATTGTAATTTAGGTGGAGTTATCCTCCTGAAATCCCTAGATAATTTTATCTCAAATCAAGCTCTTTTCCTTTGATCCTAATGGTCTAGTTGATCTCGAGGGTCTTAATTTTGACACTCATGATATTGCTCATCTTGATAATTTTATCTTGATCATATATTGGTTATTATTATTATTTCCTTAATAATAATTATCATTATGTCCTTGGTTATTTCCCATATCATCTTCTAAGTTTAATTATTGTACCCATTATTAAAGGGCACCAACTCTTTCCTAAGTATTGATTACCATCACTAGGATCTTATCGATCTTGTATATAAGATTGTCACCATGTTATTATACATCATCATTATCTATTTTCTTGAACCATGCTTAGTTTAAAATAAAAAAATAACATGATTTTATAAATTTAAATGTGTGCATTAAACATAAGTGTTGAAGTTGGGATTGGATACCACAATGTATGAACCATTCTAATCGAACACCAAAAATATGCCTAGAACTTTTTTATGTGTGAATCCACATCATCCTCCCAAAGTTTTCTAAATTAATCCTAAATTAATTTCTTTAAAACAAATTAACATTGATATCATATTTAAAGTGCATAATCATAAGACATTTTTTCCATTCCAAAACACTCATGTAATTAGATTTTTAATGTTATAATGTTTCAAAGTTCATTTCACTATGTAATTTTGTTTTCATAATCATAGTATACAATTGAAACTAAAGCAAAAAATCATAATAACTAAATTATTTTTTATTTTTTTAAGGTACAACTAAAATAAATATCTATTTATGTATAAATTTCTTAAACATATCATAATAACATCTGATAATGTTTACATACATCAATATTCTCTTTATCTTTCAAATAAATTTCAATGCTACATCGTGATTTCATCTTAAAATATTACATATTCTCCAACTACTAATATAATTTATTTCATTTTTGTATCCATGACAACCATGTAAGTGATTAAGTCTTCATAAAGAGACATGTAAATACCAAAGATCACCACTATTGTTGAGAATAATGTAGGAAGAGGGAGAGAATCATTAGAGGCTTACCTCCAACCTCAAATCCTTTTTGATATTATACACACCTCCCATTATCAATTTTGGCCCTACCCTTCACAAGGTAAATGTGAAATCGATAGTTAAAATTAAAATAATTTGTATATAAATTATACTACAAATAGATTCACGTAGCATAAATAAAGTTTCAATAGTGAAAAAGAATAGGAATAAAAAATTCCTAACACATACTAAGCATATATGATTATGGACATAAGACTCAAGATTCAGTGATTCCACCTCATTTAATTTAGACTCAGTAATTATTTCCTACTTATAAAGTTAAGGTGAAACTAGGGATTTCCACAATTCATAGTGTTCATGTTTCTAAGTTCATAATTACCCAAACCCATCTTTCGTAATAGTAATGTAAAATATAGGTATATTAATACAAAAAATATTGAAGCAATGTGAGTAAAATATTTGAGAAATATGGGAATGATAATTTATTGTGATTTTTTACCATACCACTTGTATGAATCATCATAATCTTCCCAATACACTAGGGATTTTTAAAAACTATACTAGAAAGTGACACAAAGTTAATCATTGAGAAAGTGCTTGAATGATAACACATCACACAAGTGTTCCATAACACCTACATGAAGTGTCATCATTAATTACCCTACAAAATATTAACAATAATCCTAATGAAATCTAAAGACAATATTTTATATTTATTAAGCTCATAAAATAATATAAATATAATAATTTATTCACAACCAACATATAAATACAAAAAGAGAGATAATATGAATAATTTAAAATGTAGAACACATTTATTTTATATTCATAATATAATTTAAAATAAATTTCATCAAAATTTACTTTAAATATCATATATACTTAAAATGCTAAAGTTATATCAAATAAATAAAATAGGACATTATAAACCTTAAATTGAAGTAAATTGTATTATATACATTATTGGATTTAAAATCTTCTGATACCATTATTGCCTTTTCTAGAATTTCATTTATCCTTATTAAATTTAAATCATTCTTATCTAAGGGCTATGACTAAGAATGAAACTTAGAGCATAGTTTTTATAAAATCATTTAAACATATAATATCCAAGCTAAATATAGTTCATAAAGTGAACTATCATTATTCCCTTATAGCTTTTTCCTTGTTTTGTTTTAGTAAGGGATAAAGATGACAATGAATACAATAAACATGATAATTTTATATTAAAAACTTATTGTAAACATATAAATATTTTTTAAGGGTCAAAGAGAAGACAACAACTATCATTTGTGAACAAATACTAAATAGAGTTCAGATTTACTTCTCTTATTCATAACCTCATACCATCAACAACACAAAAAAGTATATCATTAAAAATTAAGTAAAAATACTTTTCTCATTTCATATTTTAATCACCTAAATGTGGTATTTGACTGTTAAGATTGTTAATTGAGACTAATTATCCTTAGCTTAGCCCTAGACCTATCCTAGAGCCTATTTTCACACTTATCCAACCTTTGTGTAGGCTATAGGCATCCCTAGTCATCCCTAAAGTAGTACCAAACCCTAATTTCTTGAGCATGACCCTTTGTGCCTAGTGTTCTGACATTTACACACTAGTGCCATAATAATTATAGTAATGCCACATGGCATGTATACCAATAATGGTGTTAATTTTATTTTATCTCTTTTTCATGAATGGATAAATATAAAACCTCCTAAGGTTTCCCTAAACATCATTTAGCACCCACACAAGTATCAGAATAATATATATACATGACTTTTAGCCATGTAACCACTAGATGGAAATCAGATGCAAAATACACATTCAAAATTATAACAAGCCCTAAAACATATTATTTACATACACTAAGTCCTAAAAGGTTAAAACATTTGGTGAACCTAACTTATGTCAAACTTTTCTCAAACCTTAACCCTATATGCTCTTAGAGTTTATATCCTTTTTATTTATATGCTCAGATATTAGTTCTAAAATCTTAGATTTGTTTCAATATTTTATTTTTTAAATCTCTCATATATTAAAGTTCTTTAAAGGTTCAAAATATACAATAATTTATTTTCCTACTCACCAAATTATAATAGCAAAATTCAACAACTGATTTGATGAAATGATAAGAGGTAATTGTAATATTTCATTTACAAATAATTATATATGCAAGATGACCTTATCAATATTATTCATGAAGAACTTCAAAAATAAAATAATGGTCAATCTTTTACTCCCCTAGATAATAACATTGTTACACTCACATTGGGGCCAACTCATATAGCATAACAACCAATTGTAATTCAACAACCTTCAATGAAAACTACACCTCTTATGTGTAATTTCTCCACTTCAGATGTGCAATCTCTTATGTAGGAGGTTCATACTCTGAAGGCTAAGGTGTTACATCCTAAGCAAGGAGATACTTGGCCATCACATGCCTTAGATTCTCATGTTATTTTGCATACACATTTTGCACATCACATAGTGACAACTCCTTTATCATCTAGACTCATGTCACCTAAGCTTTTATTGTATGATGGTAAGGGTGACCTAGAGCACCATCTCTAAGCTTTTCATGTAGCATGTTTAGGCTACGTGTCCAATGATTTATTCCTCACTAAGTTATTTCCACATAGTTTAAATGATTATGCCTTACAATGGTTTTATGATCTAATTAATTATTTTATCACCACATTTAATCCATTGGTAGACATGTTTTTAGCACACTTATCCATAAACATCAGTGATAAGATATCATATGCTCAATTTGCACAATTGAAACAAAAATCAAATGAGCCTTTTGCAAAATATGTCTTATGATATTAGACTATATTCATAAAATTAACTAACCCCATAGTAGATACCAAGTTTTAGGACATCTTCAATTAGAGTCTTCTACCATCATTACATGAAGTTATCTTGTTTAAGAAGTTTCTCGCCTTTATAGATTTATGACACATAGTGAAAGAAAGAGAAGTCAATCTTCTCACCATGGGTAAACTAAAATATACCAGTGGATCAAAATCAATTTCTAATATTTATAGTAATCCTCCATATAAGGTAAGGTTCACTAAAAATAAGAGTGATCTAAAGTCCAAAGTTAACATAGCTTCAGAGCCATCTCCTTGCCTGGTTTTATTAGCTCCTCCATGGAGAGTTTTCACCAACCTTACAGAATCACCAACATGTGTTTTATAGAAACTCTTGGAATATAATGTCATATCTCTCCCACCCATAAAAGTGGTTGATATGATATGGAATCTTATAAATAACTATGATTCTAATACATTATAAAAATAACATAGGGCACCAGGCCATACAACAAATAGATGCATCTACTTGAAACATAAGATACAATATTTGATATAGGATAACATTATTGAGGTGGGCACACCCATACAACAAATGGGATCTATAGCATTGAAAATATTATCATATCTATTTACCAAGAATACAACAAATGAGGTAGGGGAAATTTAGATGTTTACTACACATATCAAGCACATCCATGACTAGCATCATATCATACTAATACAAAAGAGGCACACCCACTACACAATATCATTGGTGTAAACCCCACTATAGTTCTCGCTATACCACTCATCACCTTCTCAATGTATAATATTATTGATGAAAATTTAGATTTATATGCACTCCTTGTATGAGCCTACATATATCATCATCTAATCTAAAGTGTTATGGTTGACAATGGATCAAGTATTAACATGTGCACTATCACACTTATACAACATTTGGGGTATTCAAAGCATGATGTATCTCCTATAGACATAGTTATTAGTGGTTTTAGTGGCTATGTTCAGAGTTCCATCAAGGATATTGTACTTCTAGTATAGGTTTAACCAGCACAGGTGGACACTATATTTTAGTAGTACCTAGTGTAGGTGTATTTGACATGTTACTATGTGGGTCATGGATATAGAAGTTATAATCCATCCCATCCATAGTGAACAAATTCCTAAAATATATACATGTAAATTAGGTGGTCACAATTGAGGGTGTTCCATATGAGTATCCTCTAATTATCCCACAAATAGTTACATTATAGTTACCAGTTATAGCTTATTTACCAATTACATCATATTTACCCATTACAACTCTGAGGATAGTTCATATTAGTGAACCACAAAGTTCATTATATCCACTAGTGCAAGTGAGGTCTACTCCTATAGTGTTACAATGTTTACATACTCTCCCATGGAGACCATTATTAGAGAGATCCCTATGCCAGGATATGTTACATATTTTATAGAGCCTCCCTCTCCTCACCTTCTTCTGAGATCAATATTATTAATTTATCAAGGTTCTCATCAGAAGGCACCTATGCCACTTAAAACATCTTCTACCAGATGGGTCCCTAAGACCCTTGCAATTTTTAGGAGACCACAACTAATGTCACATATTCCTAGCATCACTCCACTAGTAGGGTCAGACATGGATCACTCAATATAAGAGATTTTGGGACCATAATTACCCTTTCATATGACACACATGATCATAGTTACTTTATTTAGTGCATGCCACATTGATAGTGAGTCTCCCATGAGACTCATCAGCTAGTATTTTTCCTCCCTTCTTGTACATATTTTCCTTATCTCTTGATCCTTGTAAATAATTCATTTTCATTTTGATTTTACATAGATTATATCTAGAAAATACAAAAACAATACAATATTTCATAAAACATAAAAAAAATCAAATATTTACTCAGAAAACACAAATTTATAGATTGTATGCATTATTATGTTTATATTTCTTATTTTTTCTAGACACTACATATTTTAGATATTTTAATATAGTTAGTTTTGTCATACATACATGCTTCAATTTTTCTTATCAAGTGCTTTTAGATTACTACAAGACTCATGTCCACTACACTGATCTATATTTGTTATTATTTACCCACTAGGGGCATATACATTGATACATGGGTTCTTCATTTGACACATTCACCCACTTAGGGGTACCCTATACACAGAGTCAATTACTAGGTTTTATCTCTCTATACTCTACATCACAATTTTAGTATTTTTATATCTTGATATTGATCATGATACACTTAGATTTTTTTTGGCTATTACTACTTTAGACTTAGCATATGTACATCCTAGCTCTTACACAGATTTGTTTTACATGTTCATGTATACTTTCACTTATAACTTTCCTAGTTTAGACTTGATTATATATCTATGATTCTTCTATTCAATGGAATTTGAATATGCCATTACTCTTTGTCTCTATGCCACTTATTTTCATAGTATGTATGCTTTGGACTTGTGCCCATGTCCTTGTATGTGTCTTTCTGATTGTGTATGTAGATATTTAA
The DNA here is from genome assembly GCA_037957365.1 of Torreya grandis. Taxonomy (NCBI): domain Eukaryota; kingdom Viridiplantae; phylum Streptophyta; class Pinopsida; order Cupressales; family Taxaceae; genus Torreya; species Torreya grandis. The sequence continues at coordinate 2,010,610 of JARHVA010001212.1, read as the reverse complement.
ACATGTAATTTTATGTGGCTCTAAGCCAACTTTCTTGTTTCTTATGTATGTGGACATTTTAACATGTCCTTGCATGTATTTTTTTCTCATATTTAGTGACATGTGCCCATGTCCCTTGTATTATGGCCCCTTGGCCTACTTTACGTGCCTCATGTGTTTCGTATGTATGGTTTATTATATGCATCATGGCCATGACATTTTTATCTTGCTTGTTACACACTCCAATTTTATATGCCATGAGGGACCTCATGCATCTCCTCTTCTTACTTGAGTGTCATGATGGACATCATGCCCCATCCCCCTAGGTAGTTACTTAGTTTTACTTAGATTTATCGTTATATATATATATATATATATATATATATATATATATATATATATAACACCCTTATGAATTATAGACATGACATACACCACACATTAAAAACTTATTCTTAGATTATATTGCATTTTTATGTTATGTAAGCAAATTATATTGGATCATTATTCATATATCATATATGATATGACTAACACACATCTTGAAGCACTTTTTCTTTTGAGGATAGCTATTATATAGGTTCAACAACTCCCCTCAAAAGAGGGGGAATTCACATATGTTTATCATAGAGATCAAGGTTATATAATGCATTCACAATAAAAATTTTAGCACATAGTTTCAAATTATATAAATCAAACTCAAGTAAACATAGTGGGAAAATAGTGACACAAAGATCAGCTCAGTTGCATATAAATCAAAACAGAAGGATACTAACACATAAATTGGGACACTAGTGCCACATATCCAATAATGGAATTTATGTATAAGACATGGTGCTACTATCTAGTAGTCTTAGTTTCATAAAAACCCAAATTAACTATAAAAGTACAAAAAGGTACAATACATGTTTACACAAGTTTAGTTATAGATTTATTAGTTTTACTTAGATTCATACTAGTTTATCTCAGATTCATAGTAGTTTACTTAGATTAGGGTCATCATGCATGACATGACCATTCCCATATTCAATTTAGATACCTAGGCATAGATTAATATAACTTAATCCAAAATCCATATGATTAGATATCAAATTTTGGGGCATGTACATGGCACATTGTTTCTGTATGCTCACTTACACACTAGTTGATCAAATGTATGAAAAATTTCATGTCATTATCTAAATTATGTACATTTGACATCATATTTCAGGTTACACATTAGTTTCATTCTTGACTCCATCTACAATGGTTGGCATTCTTGAGTGGCCTAGAGCCACCTAATATACCCAAGTGGCCACATAATCAAAATACCCAATTAGACTTATCCAATTACATTACATAGTTTAAATTTGAGATGCATGTACTATAAATGTTGGGTAATGATGGATTCATAGCCTACTTGATTTATTTATCCACCTACATGAGAGGGTTGGACAAACTATTAGTCCAATCTAAGCTATTCATAGGTCATGATCCACTAAGCAAGGGTGGGCAATAATGGAATTAAAATTGGATTGAGTTTTTAAGCCACCCACACATGAGGATTGAGTAATATACCATCTCAGTCCAATCTACTCACTGATTGATCAATATATACATGCACACACACAATTTTTCACCAGTTTATGCATTAATTTGTATACCCAGTTAGGTGTATTCATTCCTTTCCTCTCTTTTATCTCTTTACTAAATTTTACTTCTTTACTCAGTTTATTATTTACTTTTGACATCTATTAAGTAAGGAATTATTTATTCATGTTCCAATTGTAGGACACACATTGGAGCATGCTTCACATACTTAAACCTAGCTTCATAGGCTTCACCTTTTAGGTAAGTTTAGGTACGCTTCTTTTTCCTTTATCTTAGTCATTTTACTTTGTTGCATTTATAGAATAAAGGTGGGGGAATGTACTCAACTAAAAGTGGTATTTGAGTGCTGAGTGTAGACACTCAATTTTGGCCACTTTCATGCCTAAACTAGGACTCAGTTTAATTTCTAAAACATGATGTAATTTAAGCCTAGAAATCACTTGAATTGCCCAAATTTTGCCCAAATTTGACCACATAAGGGATTTAATTTCTTAGAAACATGGCAAGGTTATTTTATTTGGTGTATTACCCTGTATGAAGCAATAACCTAGTTCGGTTTCAACCCTAGCCAAATTATGACCTAGTAGTTTGACACTTTTGACCCATCAAGCTATTAATTCAAAACATTTAAAATAATTTCCAAAAGCCAAAAAGCACAAATCAATATTAATTACATTACAAATCTTAATTAACTTGATTAAACAAAAATTCCAAATCAAATTAGTGAAATTCAATTATCAAAAAAAGAATTTTTAACCAAATATGAAGTCAAAGGTCAAAGGAGCCAATAAATTGATTTATTAATTCTTAAATATTCCAAAAAGGTGAATCATAACCTCAAAAATATGTAAAGTGAGTTATCACAGCTAATAAATATATGAAATTGAGGTGTTAAGATTTTATTACTGCTTTGACCCAACCCAAGGTTATCCTAACTCAATCTAGTTTATTTTAGACTCAACCAAAGTTAGAATTTAACCTAACCTCCCTAACTCAAGAGTTAGTTCTTAGAGTTATAAATATAAGTGCCCACACCATATTCCAACAAGATTTTGTGTGTAAGGTTATTCTACTATAATACCTTCAAGAATCCATTTATGTTGAGCATGGTCATTGATGTCGAAGAGAGAATGATTCATATTGCATTAATGACAAAGTGATCAAATTGATGGTTTGGAGGATGTTTGCTTAGTTAAGAAATTGATGGATGATATTGATGGTATAGAGATGTTTTAAATACCTATAGGGTGATATGAGTGCTTAGAGTGATTATGGAAGTGAAAGGAGTTCATCAGAGTAGTCATATGAGTATTTAGGTTCAAGTAGTCATCTTGACAGATAAGGTTGAGTGAGCAAATTGATGATGTCAGCATTCACACATGTGAAGGTTTTAGAAGTTGTTAGGTATATTGATGGATTCCCCTATGAGATGTGATCATGTGATCTAATTTTTATTTATGAACATGGTGCACATAAAAATTTATAATAGTGTAAATTTGGTCTCTCAAATAGTTCACTAAGTTTCTATACTTAACCAAATTTTCAAGAAGAGATCTAACAACAAACATTCAATAGATCTAATGACAAACATCTAATCTGAATAGATAAGGATCTAATAGAGTACATGATCTTGTTAGATAGTGATCAAATATTTCATATTAATTCAATATGTCAAAGGATGCTCAGAAGGCACATGGGACTTTCAAGTGGTGAAAGATCATTGGAGACTAACTACAAGGTACGTAGAGGGCACACAGGGCTGCCAAGTGGCTTGATCTCAAAAGTGAGGATCTAATATCAATGGTGAGTGATTCAAGGTAAAGACCAAGATACTCTCAAGGATATATATGGATCACATTTGAGAAAGTTATGTGAGGACATGAGATGAAGACATGTGTCTGCAATATTTGCATTAACCAGTGACTGTTGGTATTTGAAATTAATAAAGGAAAAACCAATGTTGAGTATTTTTCTTATATATTTTGATCTAGAAAAAATTTAAAGGTGATGTAAAAGTAAAATATATAAAGTTGCATCCATAAAATTTTATTATAATATTTTAATGTTTGTAAAATTGTATATATTGAGCTCTTGAGTTAACTGTGTGTTTGACCATGTTTTATAAGTGACCAAAGAAGGATATTTGAGTTATTATTGATAGTATTTTGATATTTAAGGATGAAATATATATTTTCAGAGTATTATATACTCAATGAGGATCATTTATTTGTATATTTTAGGTTTTACCAATCCATATTTAGTGTGAACAATTTCTTATAAGTTGACTATGTTTGTTGATTGCACTGGCAGATTGAGTAAACATGTTGCAAGAGTGAGTGGAAGGTGTCCTGAGTGGAATTGAAGAATAAAATAAGTATGGAGACATTATATAAGTATATAATTATAATTATAAATCATTTTATGTCATGATATTCCCATGATCAAATATGGAGAGTCAAAATAGTATAATTGTATTTTGACTATGTGTTGCCAACCTGAGTGGTCATTTTGAGAGAGTTGTTTTTAGTGCTTAGAGATTGTGTTGAAGTGTCTAAAGAACATGAAGTCATTTCATAGGTATTTAAGGTTTCACCATGTGATATAATAATATGTCTATGTCAAATATTTTATTATTATTTTTAGAAGTTTGAGATTGTGTTTTTTATGTATAAAGGCCTAAAGAGTGAGGAGACCTAATTGGTAGGATCAAGTGTTAAGTTGGTCTTCTAGGTGACATGGACCCATATGATAGTGATAAAGGGTATATTGGAGATAGTTTTGATGTTTTTAAATCATTTTTAAAGGATGAATGTGGTCTAAGTAGTCTCATATGTAATGTGTGAGTATGAAGGCTTAATTGTTTTAGGTATCACCAAGACCTAATGGTGGTTTGGGGATAATGAGGTATTGGATGACCTAAAGAGTGTGTTTTTATTACATTTAACATGTTTGGGTACCTATTTAAAATATATTATAAGTATTTTAATCATCTTGGATGACCAATATGGGTTATAACAAGAGAATGGTATAAATATAAGGCATTGTTGGCCTATTTGTGCAGTTTGTGGAAGTGTGGATTCAATTGAAGGAGAGAACCTTCGAAAGAGAAAATGTGGGTCATTAAGGACTAATAAAGAGTGAAAATTATTAATCATTCTTGTATAATCAATTTTATTTAAGAGGACACATAGGTCATTGGACCTAATAAGCCTAGAAGAGGCAATTTGATTGAGTTAGTCCTAGAGGTAGCTTGAGAGAGATTCGATGTGAAGAGTACAAACAAATGTGATCATCATCAATTAAATAGTAGTAATAGGTGTTTAATATGACCTATTAAAGGTATTTTAGTGGGTTCTTAGTTACCGAAGGGGTTGGTTTCTCCTTGCAAGATACATCTTGCTAAAGGTCTAGTTGTTGTGGGTGCTCAGCTAGATAGGGCCAGTAGATCCTTATGGGATTGGTGTCTCACTAAAATAAGGGATGAATGATCCTTAATCAGTTGGTACTGGTCTAAATTTTATATCTTGTTATTATAGGACTATAATCCATCTTTCAAGGTTTAGTGGGTTTTATCCCCCAAGAAGGTTTCCCACATATATCATGTGTTTTGTACTTGATCTTGTTGTATCTTCCATGTTAATTATTATGAATGATGTGTATGCTTCATGATTGTATGTGTTGAATGGTTAAGGGTTTAAACAATTTGGAATTAGATTTAATATATGGCATCACTAATTCACCCCCCCCCCCTCTTAGTGATTGTACCTTTAACAATTGGTATCAAAGTAGGACCTTCTTTACAAGTTTAATCACTTGAAGGTGATCCAAGGTAAAATATGGATAATAAATTGAATAAATAGAACCAAGAGTTAAAGGCTTAATTAGAGGTTTCCTATGCATGTCTAAAATCAAGTAAAGAAAAGTACAATCAATACAAGGCACTTGTTTATAAGTATAGAGGTAATATGAGCAAATATGATCAAGATAAGCTTAGAATAAGATTATGGCCTCAAGCTTTAAGGCTATTAAGGATGAGTGCATCAAACTCAATAAGGAGCTATAATCCTTGAAATCAAGATCAAGATTAGAATATGATAAAGATAATATCATCATTCTTGAGGATCAATTAAGGGTTACAAAGATAAATCTGATTTCAAAAGAGGAAGAATCCAGACATCTCAAGACTCAGTTAGAAGAGACAAATGCCAAGTTGAGTTCAAAGTAAGGTAAGCATGATGAGTTGAAGTCCAAAATTGATTCTATAAATATTTTTGAAGAGAAATCATGTAGATTGAAGGATGACATGGCTAAAAAATATAATAGGGATAAGGAGACTATCCAAGTTTTCAAATTTTAGGTAGAGGCTATAAGTTTAAGTATGAGAGCTAAAGAGGATGAGAGCATTCAATTGAAAACCAAGCTAGATTCATTAAATAATGAGCATGATCAATTTATTGTCAAGATAAACAAGGCTAAAAAAGAGCAAGAGAAGTTAGCTTAAGATAGGAAGGATGCAAACACCAAGTACAACATGAGAAGACCTATCAGGAAACTAAATGCTATAAGGTATGAAAGTTCATTTCATAGTCACTCTTTGCATGTAGGTTTTTTGGTAATAAGGTAAGAAATTATAAAAGGAAGAGCAACTGGTCAACTAGAGGTATGGATAATGTAGTTTTATATAATTTTCATGACATGGGACATATTTATAGATTCTACCCCAGAATGCATGGGAAAATACTAACCCAGTTATGGATACCTAAGACAGTTAAGCTTGAGCATAATGAACCTAAGAGACAAGATGTTATGTTTGATAAGATTCATAATATTCATGAATCAAAAGGTATGAATGATGTTATTTATTTTAGTTGTCATCAAGTTGGTCATATTATAAGATATTGTAAAAAAAAAATCTCAAGTCATAAGAAGGTGTCTGGGCATCCTAGAGTGCTCAAGAACGGTCAATCTTTGGTATGGAAACCTAAGGAAGTGAAAACCAAGATAACTAATTTAGTTGAGTTAAAATATCAAGGTGGAATACCTACTAAAGTAAAAAGAGAATTAGATATGGAGAAGGTTCAGGAATGCTAAGAGAATGTATCATTTATCCAAATAGAAAAGGAGAATAAAAAATTAGTTCAAGTTAAGCTCAAGGAAAAGACCAAGGTGCTAGTTGAGGCTAGTTCTAAGGTGTGTATGGTTACAAGTAAACATCTGGCTATTGTTGAAAAAATTTTGTGTGAAGAACATCAGTTTTCAATGTCTAATGATTAGGTATGTCATGAATATTTGTCATCTCCATGTATTATCAATTCATTCTTAAAAAAAAGAGAATATTGTAGTGGATGAGCAAGTTGATTCTTTTAAGTCCAAGAAAAAGAAGAACTATCAGTTTTAGATGACCAAGTAGGAGAAGGAATATGAGTTGTGGATAGCTCCTGGTTTCACATTGTTCTTTGAAATTATGGGTTAGGGTATCTCTATCTATGCTTCAAGGAGACACTTGATAAGTCAAAGGAAGCATGGTGGATGCCAATTGAACTTTGGTTGATGTTGTAGGACAAGAATATCATTTGAAGATGTGTTTGGCTAAGGGGAAGCTAACTTAGTTAGCTTGAGTGGATTGAAGGAGATGTGCATGATGTGGGGATAGTATATGTGAAGATGATTTAGTCATGATAGAAGTATGAATATGTCTAATGCAGTTGTGAATTCAATAATATTGATATGATGACTTGATCAAACCAAGTCATATGTTTTGAAAATGTATTGAATCTTCATACATGAGCAAAGAGAACTTGTGAGTTTTATAGGTGGACAGGTCCAAGAATCAAAGAATCCCAAGCTCATATTGGTGTATGTCAAGGAATAGATGACATGAGATGGAGCTTGATGTTAGGGGTAGATTTCTAATATTTGTGAGTAGTTTTTTAGGTCAATGATCAAGCTGGCATATTGAGGAAGAGACCATTTATCATTAATGTCAAAGAGGGAGAAAGATCATAATAAAGGAGTTCAAATGAGTAAGAATTCATTTTGAGGGTGTTTTTCCATCAATGAAAAAGGGGGAGATTATTGAGCATGGTAATTGATGCTAGGTTGTCATTGATATCAAAGAGAGCATGAGTCATAGTGCATTAATGACAAATTGATCAGATTGATGATTTGGATAATGTTTACTTAGTTAAGCAATTAATGGATGATATTGATGGTATAGACATGTTTTAGAGACCCTATGGGGTGTTATGAGTGATTATATTTCTTATGTAAGTGAAAGGAATTCATCAAAGAAGTCATATGAGTGTTTAGGTTCAAGTAGTCATCTTGACAGATAAGGGTGAGTGAGCAGATTGATGACATCAGCATTCATACATGTGAAGGTTTCAAGAGCAATTAGATATATGGATGGATTCCCTTATGAGAGGTGATCATGTGGTACAAGTTTTAGGTTTAGACATGGTGTGTAATAAAAAATTTAATAGTTCAAATTTGACCTCTAAAATAGAGTTCACTAAGTTTTTATATTTAGCCAAATTTACAAGAAGAGATCTAACGATGAGCATTCAATAGATCTAATGGAGAGCATGTAATCTAAACATATAAGGATATATAAGAGTGCATGATCTTGTCAAAGATTGATTTAATGGTGTGTATTAATTTAATATGGCAAAGGATGCTTAGAAGGCACATGGGGATGTCAAGTGGTGAAATTTCATTGGAGACTAATTGCAGGGTATGAAGAGGGCATGTAGGGCTACCAAGTGACTTGATCTCAAAAGTGAGGATCTAAGATAAATGGTGAGAGATACAAGGTAAATAATAGGATAATACCTAGGATATTTATGGAGTGAATTTAATAAAGTTGTGTGAATACATGATATGAAGAAAAGTGTCTGTAATATTTGCATTTACCAGTGACTATTGGTATTTGAAATTAACAAAGGAAAAAAATAGTGTTGAGTATTTTGCTTCTATATTTTGATATAGGATAAATATTAATATGATTCAAGAGGAAAATATATAAATTAATTCAATTAAAATCCATAAAATTTTATTATAACATTTGAATATTCATAAAATTGAAGATATTGAGCTCCTAAGTTGACTATGTATTTGACCATGTTCCGTAAGTGACCAGAGAAGGATATTTGAGTTGTTATTGATAGTATTTTGATGTTTCAAGATGAAATATATATTTTTTAGTGTTATATACTATATTATGATAATATATGTGTATTTTTTAGGTTTTACCAATCCATCTTCAGTGTGAATAATTGCTTATAAGTTGACTGTTTTTGTTGAATACACAAGTAGATTGAGTGACCATGTTGCAGGAGTGAGTTGAAGGTGTTATAAGTATAATTGAAGAATAAAATGAGTATATATATGTTATATAAGTCTATAAGTCTTATGATAAAGTATTTTATGTCATTATATTCCCTTGATTAGATATCAAGAGTCAAAATAGTATAACTATATTTTGACTATGTGTGACCAGCTAGAATGGTCATTTTGAGAGAGTTTTTTTAATTTCTAAAAGCTTGTGTTGAAGTGTCTAAATAACATGAATGTATTTTATAGGTCCTAAAGGTTTAATCCATGTGATCTAATCATATGTCTATGTCAAATATTTGAGTAATTGCTTCAGAAGTTTGAGACTATGTTTTATGTGTATACACATTTGGTCAATATATTCATGACTATGAAATATAATCCATCATAGTTTAGAGAAGGATAGTTTTTAGTAATATGAATATGATATTTTATATATGAATATGAAAAAATAAATGAATCATTAAAAGGAGCATGCAATCTATGAATCCAATAAAACATTCTACATGCCAAAAAGATGCACTAAAATATGAAAAAAAATCATACTTGTCATTCCAAATTTAGGGAAACACCATTTCAAATTTTCAATGTCATAAAAGAAAAAAATATCTCACAATAATTTATCACTATTTTGGAAAGTGCTTAATTTTATGATGCATTTAAATAGTCTATTACAATACCTTTCAAAAAATCAATGAGAACAAGTGTTTTACCTTTCCATGTTTTGTTTTGTTTCCAAGCATAGATGATATTATCTATAAAAATGGATGATAAATAGGTGTCTATTGGGTTTGGATTCCATTTATTTTCCAAAAAACCTAAATAAATTTATGCTTCTTCCACATCTTTTTTCTTTGCATGAACTAGTATGAACCAAGTTATTTTGACACTTTATTCTAGATCTTCATTTATTTTCAGTATCTCAATATTGCTTTTAGCTCTAGTAACCCATATTGTGTATTTCACTCCTGTGGAATCATCAGGTCTAGAAAACATCATATTTCCTTAAGCACATCTTGAACTGGATCAAATGAATTTTTTGGTCTTTTAATTTTTAGACCAACATATGTATCTATTAATGCCACTCCCAAATCAAGGACCTATCATGAACCATTTTGTGTAGATCTCTATGCAAAGGCATTTCATGGTGAGTTATAGGCCAAAAATCTCCTGTATATTCAAATTCATAAGGTAACATGTCTTATTTCATTGTGTTATGAATATTTTGGAAGTAATATGCTAGATCCTTCCACTTACTATTTCTAGTCAAACCAAATTCATTGAATTGCTTAACATACTTATTCAAGTTATCTTTAATTTATTTTTCTCTATTTTTTCTACTTCTATCTGAGTCTTTTAAAGTAATGGATTCTTGCGACATTTCTCTATTTTTTAAATATTTGAAAAATATTCTCATAGGATTACCCTCTGGAGCATTTATCTCACCATTTTATTTTGTTCCCCATAATTTAATTGGGGGGGGGACAAATTACTATCTTTTATAGAGTTTTTTTAATGCATAATACGCTGACCTTGCTCTATGCATAGAATAAAATATTGGTATTTTATCAAGCTTACTATTTCATTACTTGATTTCATCTAGTAATTATTAACAAATACTTTGAAATCAACTACTTCAATTAAAGATGACATGAAGTTTCTTGTATTTTCACATGTCATATAAGTGTCCATCATCTCTACCACACTCCATGCATATTTCCTCTTTATACATTCATATGGGTTTCCAAATGTGTCATTGATGTCCTCATGGGTATGTCCTATAGGAAGAAAACCAACCTCAATGTCAAGGAAGATACCTTTGCATATAAGGAGAGATAAATATTGCAACACAAACCTGTACAAAAACACATGATTTTGAGTAATTAGAAAGCTAATAGAATTACATTTAGTTCCATATAAGGTTATAAATTTGTTTCATATTAATATAAAGCTATAATTTACTATATATATATATATATATATATATATATATATATATATATATATATATATATATATATATATATGAGCATGGAATGTGGTTAAGTTACCACTACATTATGTAAGTCAGTATAAAATGGCCTTCTTAGTATCTCAAAAGTGATACCTTCATTTAAAAACATTATAACATGAAGCATGCAATCATTTTTTATTGGTCTTCTTAAGTATATCAAATGAAATAATTTTGTATTAATCCTTCGATAATTATCACATAAGATATAGTGGCAATAAAACTATATACTTAGTAGCCATTGGTATCTCCCAAATGATACCTTGGCATTATCCCATGTATATTAAAAAATAAAATATGTTCTTAACACAAAACCTTTATTTTTTATCTAAACTTATCTCTCAAATGATATCTTACTTTTAATGAAAATGACTATGATACTACTACACCATTTTTTGATAATATGCAAGGAATAAATTAAATTATTTTCTTAAGAGACACCTATAAAAAAAATGAAGTGGATGTGTTATGAATACATGTTGTTTTGTGGTATTCAAGGCATACGACAAATGTATGGCTTGAGAAAAAAATTTATATAGTAGTAGACCAGATTTTGTAGAATTAAAGTTTATTTGATATTTTAGAAGGGGTAATATAAACATATCACTTGAGAGACACATAAGAAAATAAAGGGAAGTGGTTGGGATTGATTTTTTTTAAATAATCATGATCAACAAATTAATTATTATGGGAATTTAATATGTAAATTAATAAAACATTATATATGTATTTATTTTTAAACATAATTTTCAAATAAAAATGTGAAGGAAGTACATGCTCTTATTATCCCCACAATAATTGTCTAATTGAATATATATCCTAGAATAAAAAGTTCTTGAAGGTGTCAATTGAGTGTGCTTTGTCTATGTATTTATTTTATTTAGGGTATAAATTATTAGAAAAAAGTGCTTCATACAATGGATATTTTAAAGATCCAAGTTTATATAGTAAAGATCCATAAGTATATTGAATTATTGTTTCAATATCCTTGAATCACTTGTTCAATGAGGTGATACTAAAGTTAGACCCTCCAAGAACATATGTTTAAAAAAATGTCTATATCCACTTGCACCATGACCATGTGTGATAATCCCTACCATTGATAACTCTACTACTTTATCATCCTACAATTTAATCTTATTCATCCTTTGTTGTGTCAGTAGTTTTTTTGTCGGTTCATTGTTGATAGTCCATTTTTTTTTGCTTGGGTTGTTTTTCCAAGCGGTTGGATGTTATGTTTTATTGTATGGTTGTTTAATGCCATATCCTAGGATCCTTGATGAAAAAGGATTTTATATATCTATATATATATATATATATATATATATATATATATATATATATATATATATATATATATATATATATATATATAACACTAGTTTTATTTTTTAAGCTGATTTTCAACACAAATATGGCACCAATGAGACACCAATTATTAGTGCAGTTTCAACACATTTTAAGTGGAAACACAAAAAAATTCGATGTAATAAAATGTCTAGTCATGTCATCTATTCATTGGTTTTGTGTCATGGAATTTGAGGTGATTTTTTTGTTATTTTGATGCAAAAACACTAAAAATGGATTATTTTTAGTTCAAGTTTGACCCAAAGTTAGGTAAAAATCACACTAAATGTATCAGTGTGTAATTTTTTGATGTAATCATAATTAGGGGATCTAATTAATAACATTTAATGATTTTAGAAGCAGTTGTTAGTTGAGTTATTTGAGAGCATTAATTTAAGTAGATTATGGATCTATATAAACACATCCCTACACTTGTTTGAGGGGAAACTAGAGGCTATTAGAGGGAAAAAGAGGTTGATAGGTTGGAAAGCTAGTTAGAGAGTTGGATATAAAATTAAAAGAGTGTATATAATCTCATTAAGGTTGTTTTAGGACTTCATTTATTTTTAATGCCTATAATAAGAATATAGTGTGTGTCAATCTAATTGTATCATTTGAAATCAATTAAATATTTATTTGTCTTTATTTATTCATTTTATTTGTATGCACAAGGATACAATTCAACCATTTATTTTTTTTGAATTTATTAGATGCATGGTCTAAGGACATCCTTAACAATATCCTCTAACTATGATAACATCATTTTGTATTAGAGTATGGTTTTTCTTGTGGAAAAAGCGCTAAGAAAAAGTTTATTGTCTACATTTGTGAATATGGATAGAAAGTAGTAAATACATCTTATATCAATATTTAGCTATAAAAATGGAGTTGTTATTAATTTTTAGGAAAGTCACATAAAGGAGGTTTATATTTAAGAGCGCTCAAATCACCAAGACTTTTAGACTTGGTTGAATTAATGAGAGGAATACAAGCATGTTTGGAGGCTATGGTGATTACACAGCATAGAGGGGTTGTGGTGTAAAATGAGAGTGATAATGAATTCATAAATGTAGAACCTAAAGTTTAGGACAAATAAGATATTTACAATAATCTAGAGAATAGATTTGTGCATGCATTTAGAAAGATGAGTAGTAAGTTGACGTTGGACACTCTTAGCTATTTAGGGAGTTTGAGTCCTAAAAACTCATTAATTTGATCACTAATTTAGATAATGTTTTGAGTATGAGAGTATCTAAGACACAAATAATGTCAAATTCACATTCACCAGGTTGAATGGTCACACATCATTATGGTGGGAACATGTGTAAATATAAAAACTTCAAAGAGGTAAATACAAGATCAAGACTAGTTATGAAGTTAAAGGCTACTTTTTTTCCTTCAAATTAATATTTGATTTATTCAAAGAATTGTAGAAATTGAGACAAAAATAGATGAGTATAAATGACTAAATTGAATAGTTTTATTGACTCACTATCAAAGTGGGTGATGTTGAATATGGCACCAAGATGATTTCAAGGTACATGAATGGATTGTGAATTTCCATTCAAGATGATTTTGGCATCGTGCATGTGTATTAAGTATAATAATACTATCAGTATATGTGTTGAAGGAAGAATATAAGTTTTACCAAAGACAACGAGGATTAACTCAGGGGAAATGAAAGTTTCAACATGGACAAGAACCATGAAGCAACAATAGAGATTGCTCTATGCAATAGGGAAAAGCTAGCACCTTTTAGTGAAATCATATTGCACAAAGAGGTTGAGTATATCTTAGTATAGATAGAAGATTATGTGGGTGAGGTCTAGTAATAATATTCATAGGTAAATGCATATTATATTTTGAAACCTGGCACAGCTAATTTGAGTGCCCACATATGCATAATGATTATAGAAATATGAATGATGTGAACATTCATATCATGTAAGATAATGAGGAAATTATTGTGTCAATTCTTATTGTAGATGAACCAAATAGCAGAGAATTTCTCATGATAAATAATGTATTATTGAAACCATTTGAGGAGGAAAATAGAATAACACATATGTAAAGAAAATTTAGTACCATTCTCAAGTATAGGGGTAGGAGTTGTAAGTTGATTATTTATAATGGTAGTATAAAAATTTGTGTTTCATAATATATTTTTGAAAATATTGATCCAAATAAAATTGGGCATCCAAATTTCTATAAGGTATATTTGTTACTTAAGGGACATTAGATTCTAGTGAATGAAAAAAAATTGGTAATATTTAGATTAGTACCTACAAGGATGAAGTCATGTGCAACATAATTCCCATGGACATTTATCATTTGTTACTTTGAAGGCCTTGTAAGTTTGATAGGAAACCATAACATGATGGTTGTGAAAACACCTATATATTTGTGAAAGATGCAATAAAATGAACCTTAAATCCTTTAAATTATAAGAATGAAGAAGTGGAAAATGGTCCAGATATTGATAGTTTTTAGGAAAATAATTAATGAAAGAGATAAGTAATAAGAGAACATGATTTGCAAAGGTTTCCAAGGTAAAATAGATCATCTCGACAAAGATTCCTAAATGTTTTGAAGACCCACCGGAGGGGCTTTCCTCCTAAGTTTCTTTTTGGTTGCCTATTTTTCTAGTTCTCGGTTTAATGTTGTAGTTTTTGTTGTTTTGATTTCTTGGGCTTATTTTGGCTTGTTTAAACTTATTTACTACACTTTGGTGGTTTTAGGATCCTTGTAAAACCTAGTTTTTACCTTATCAAATAAAAAAGAGAGCATGATTTGTAGTCATACCTAAGCCCATACAAGTTAAGAGTGTAGGAGAAGAAGAATCACTTCTACAAAAAGTGAAAGACTTTTTTAGCAAATTTTTAGATATTTTTTCAA
Source organism: Torreya grandis (assembly GCA_037957365.1). Lineage (NCBI taxonomy): Eukaryota > Viridiplantae > Streptophyta > Pinopsida > Cupressales > Taxaceae > Torreya > Torreya grandis. The sequence continues at coordinate 1,995,456 of JARHVA010001212.1, read as the reverse complement.
AATATCCACTAAATGAGTTACTTCTCATGAGGACTATAAGTTATTTTATGTATTTAATACCATTATCTAGTCTTCTAAACAAATTTTCATATAGATCAACACCCAAGGAGAATGTAGATATGAAAAATCAAGTATATGATCTTTTAAACAAAGGGTTGATAAGAATAACCTTGAGCTTATGTGTAGTCCCAACAATGTTATAAAAAATTAAATGAGGTGAATGGAGAATGTGCACTAATTCTATATCCATCAAGAATATTAATATTAAGTAAATATTTACATTACCACACATGGAGTATTTTATAGATTGCTTGAGTGGAGCACATTACTTCATAAAGATTGTTTTAAATCCTTGATATCACCAAATCCATATAAATGAATATGATGAGTGGAAGACTGTGTTTAAAAATATAAGAAGGATTATATGAAGGTGTTTATTTATTTTACGTTGATTAATGTGTTGAGTACATTCACGAGACTCATGAATGAATTAATGAAACCATCTCCTAGTAACTTTGTTATTGTTTATTTATATGGCATTCTAATTTTTAGTAGAATGAAGTAAAAACACTTAGTGAAGCTAAGACAAATGTTACAGTAGTTGAAATATGAGAATTTTATAGACTTGATTAAATTCAGCTTCATGAAGGAAGAGTTGGTGTATTTTATTTTATTTTTCCAAATAATGATTGAAGATGGATCCAGAGAAGTTTAAGCTATCCTTGAGTTGTTGTCACCTAAAAGTACATGTGAAACACATATTTTTCATGGTTTGGAAAAAATTTATAGGAATTTTATCAATAAATTCAATGATATATGTAGGATTATAATAGAAGAAAGGTGAGGTGATAGAAAATATTTTTTTGGAGTAAATAAGTTGAACATGTCTTCAAGATTTTGAAGAAGCAAGTGAATGAAAAACAATGTTAGCATTTTCTAATTTTCAAAAAAAATAGGTTGATTGTGATACTAATGGTGTACTAATAGGAGTTGTGATGAGTCAAGAAGGTAAGACTATTTCTTAATTTAGTGACAAACTGAATGATGTAAAGAATAAATTTTTAATCTATGATCAAGAGTTTTACGTCATAATTCAAGTGCTCAAGAAGTGTAGGCATTACTTGTTTCCTAAGGAATTTATCTTGTTTATAGATCATCAAGCACTAAAATTCATTAGTAGTCAATGTAAGCTAAACCAAATATAGATTAAGCGGTTTATTTTATTTAGAGTTACTCATTTGTGTTAAATCATAAGAGTGGTAAGTCAAACAGAGCTCTAAATACATTGAGTAGGATGTGTCTCTTTTTCAATGAGATGTGAGTGGAAATTAAGGTGTTTTATTAGATGAAGGAGTTTTATTTAGAAGATAAATAATTTAAAAATACATGGAAATCATGTACAAAACTAGTAAGTGTGGATAGAGCACCATGGATAAATTATTTAGTGTAAAAAGGACTATTATTTAAAAAAAAGTAATTTTGCATATCTACAAGGGTGATATGCAAAAAAATGATTAAGGAAAAACATAATGGTGGAATAGCAGGTTAATTTGGCTAGGAAAAAAATATGCATAGCTGGCTGAAAATTATTATTAGCCTAAGATGAGTGCAGATATTCACAAGTATAGAATTTTCTAATAGAAAAAAGAAAAAAGTCAGATTACAAGTTGTACCAACCATTACTTATTTTAGAGAGGCCATGAAAAGATATAAACATAGATTTTTCTACATCCTAAAACATATAAAGGACATGATTATATTTTGTGATTTTAGATAGATTCTCTAAAAATGGATCATTTTTTTACATGTAATAAAATTATTGATGCTACACATATTGTTAACTTATTTTTTAGAGAAGTTATGGGGTTGCATGGATTTTCACACAACATAGTGTTTGATAGAGATATAAAGTTTATAGGACATCTTTGGATGAAGTTGTGGAAAATTTTGAACACAAATCTAGAGTTATACTCAATAGATAATCCTCAGATGGATGGATAGATGGAGGTAGTCATCAAAAGTCTAAGTAACATATTGAAATGTTTGATTGGATGAAATCTATGAATGTGGGATTCAATTTTGGTACAATTTGAATTTACCGTTGGAAAGAAACAATTTTTTAATAAAATTGGAGTAGTTCAAGAGGAGTAACAAAACTATGTGACATCAAAGATGAGAGAAAGAAGAGTGTTGAAGCTAAATGTTTTTATGAATATGTACATGAATTATGTCAATAAGGGCACAAACATATATAAATAAGTGTTAGAGTATAGGTTTATTATTTTCCCATATTTATTTATTATGGGATTTTTTCCCTCACTTAGAGTTTTCCTACTTTCATGGATAATCTTGCTTAGGTGTACTTAGAGTTATAGTTTGACCAGAGGAAAAGGAAGTAATTCCCTTGTTTGAATATTCTAGGTATGGTAATTACTCTTCTATTCTTGCATCTTTGCCCACTTTTCATGGAGCTTTCTAGGGAGGAGTTACACATGCACTCCCCTATATGTACATCTCACATTTTTTATCTTTTGTAATCAAAGATTGGGATTTTTTTGTGTAATATTCTCATGTATGTGATTTTAATTTGCTTACAACTATTGTTTTGATTACGAGTCTATATTGTGCCTATCAAAAACCTATGCACTCACTTGATCTATAGATCCTAACATCCACTCTGATATGGTATCAGAGCACCAAGATAGTATATGATTGTCTAATCTTTAATTATTGTTAATTCACTTGAAATCTCAAGTTTATTTATAGTGTACTATGAGGCATTTTTTAGAGGCTTTAGAAAAAAAATTCTAGGGTATTTTTTTAAAAGATTAAAAAACATCAAGATTTCTGTAAAAAAATCCAAGTTAATTTTTACAAAAATTAGGGAATTTTTTACTAAAACTAAGGGATAACAATTTTTAGGTGTTTTTATGCAGTTTTAGCATTTGTGGTAGTTTTTTCTAGATTTAAAGATTTGGCATCCTATCTTGCATGCACATCCATGGCTTGATATTTCATTCTCACCAAAGGAGTGGAGGATCTTATGTTGAACTAGGTCTCATGGTTACCAAGAGGAGGAAGTTTCATCCTCAACACATCTTACTTTAGCTTGGTCATGGCTTGATTTGAGCAAGTTTCAACCTGGAATAACCACCATTGATGTTGTTCTAACCTAAAAAGGGACTTCTAACCCTCTACATGGCCTGTTAAGCCCTCCACATGACCTGTTACTCTATTCCAACCCTCCCCATAGCCTATTGAGCCCTCACACGGCCTACTATGTTGTTTTACCCATCCACATGGCTTGTTGATCCCTTCATACACCCTACTATGAGCTTCCACAGCCTGTTAATGGAATTTTTATCCTCCACAGTTTGTAAAGGGCATTTTTTAGCCTCTTCCATGGCTTACATAGTCCTCATATGACATGTTTGAGCTCCCATGACCCTCACTTGCATCAAAACCTCATTTTTTCGTTTCTTTTGCTAAGTTGCAGCCTATACATTGATAAAGGTAGAACTCGAGTTTCATTTTATCCAAAGATAATTAAAAACAAACATATATCTACCCTAAAAGTATTTAAATATTGTACACTTAGTTCCTTTTTTAAAATAGCTTGATCCTAAATAGGTCAAATATGTTTTCCTTCTTTGTAATGCACATGTAAATGCATAATAGGATTGGTTAAGTCTTGCAAGGTGATTTAAAGAGGTCTCTAGTTCAATTCCATTGCATGTATGTAAGGCTATAATTATTTTTAAGCCTTTAATGAATTTAAACTTTATTAAATTTTAAATAAAATAGGTCATTAAAGATGAGAATATGATATCAAGTGTAACTTTTGATAGATAACTGAGAATTGAGTACCTTTTTGTTCAAAAGTGCATTTTTTTTGTTCCCCATCCATTGGTCTCATCTATTTTTTAAAAATCAATAAAATTATAAAGTGCCAAAATGGGGGGTTTGATTAAAACTAATTTCAATGGAGTGTTATGTCGTGGTTCATCTTTTTCTTTTGCATTTATTGCATTTCCCTATTTTGTGCAAAAATAACTACAAATACTTAATTATTTTTCCACAATAGATATAAGTTCAATTATTCCACTAATTGCATTTAATTACTATGAATGAAAAACCAAAATATAAATTATATTAAAGACCAAAGGTTTACATCGTATCACAATGGGGTTAGAAATTGAACTAATGATGAATACAGAAAAAGTTATGTGATACAACCATAGTGATGAGCTTATTGGTTGCTATGTCTATCAATTTATCATAATATTCTATTTAATGTAGAGTTTGATAAAAATCCTAATGAATTCTAGACCACCTTGGAGAATCTCTTTGGGAAGCTAGATTTAATGAGAAGGCATGAACTAGAGAACAAACTCACTAGTTTGAGTCCTAGAAGTTTTGACACCCTTTAGGATTCATTCACTAAGTTTAATTCCTTGAGATTGTAGTTAAAATAATATGGGATAGAAAATTAAATATGACCAACTTATTATTTATATACTCTAAAAACTAGGTCCAGATTATTTTATCTTTGTCTCTACCTTCCATTCCACCAAAAGTGATCTTGGAACCACATGGAAGATGCCTTATTTAAATGAATTTTAAGCCAAATTAAATTGGGAGCCAGATAACTTAATACATATGGGTACATTAGAGTCCTCAAAACCACAAGCCCTAATTTCTAGGAATAGAAACATAAGGATTCAAAAGTAAAGAGAAGAAACATAAGAAGAAGAATCATGAGAAGAAGGATCAAGAAAAGAAGGAACACAAAACCAACACTAAACCCTCCTTTTATTATGGTAAACCTAAGAAATATAAGTTTAAGTGTGCATATTACAAGAAAAATGGGCATGATGAACACAAGTGTATGAATAAATAAATTGACCACCTAACTCATATTCTATAAAGTAATAAAATGTGTATTCTTAAATATATCAAACATAATTCATCAAATAAGAATTCTTCTAAGGAAAAAGATAAAGTTAAATAAAAAGGCTTTGGTGTCAATTGCATCTTTGAATTCTTCATGGGTTATTGAATCAAGTGCTTTCCACCAAATGGGTTCTTTACAGGTTGGATTCTCTTCACTAGAGCCTTATAGCATGTCTTCTATCACATTGGGTGATGACATTCCAATCACAGATTCAAGAAAAGAGTCTATTGAATTGAATGGAGAAACATTCAATAATTTTGTAAATGTTTAATCACTTTAAACTAATCTCTTATTAGTATACCAGATCACTCATATTATCCATGGCATGAGATTTGCATTTTATTCAAATTTTTTAGTAATTAGAGAGTTGCACAATGATTCTACAGTGGTAATGAGAAAGGTAGATCACAAGGCTTCATTATACACCTTCTCACACATTGCACCTTACGTTTATCCTACAACATTTCTGACTCACTTAGATGGAGTTAGTAAATTATGTCATGAACGGGTTGGCCACCTTAACTACCACTACCTATAATAACTCAGTTATCAAGACATGGTCATAGGTTCTCCTAGAGTTCATTTTGCTAAGGGAATTTATGAGATTTTCACCCTTGAAAATCACCCTAAAGATAAATTTGACAAAGTTAAAGCATGGAGGGATACACAAGCATTAGAGTCGATACATAGTGATGTATCAGAGGCTCTTTCCCAATCCATATTTTAATATGGATAAGTATGTTCTCACCTTTATTGTTGATTTCTTGAGATACAAATGGGTCTACTTCCTTTCACAAAATTCTATTTATTTTTACAATTTTAGATCCTTTAATGCACTTATTGAAAATTAATCAAATAAATATATCAAGGTTATTTGGATAGATAATGGGGGTGAGTATGTCAACAATAGTGTTGATAAATTTTTCATAACATATAGGATTGATTTACAATGCACAGTTCCATACAGTCCTTAGCAGATGGTGTTGTAAAATATAATAATTAGTCCTTAATAGAGATGTAAAAATACATGATTCATTTCAAATCACTAACACCTCAATATTGGAAAAAATAATCAATTGTGTTTGTTATATTCAGAACAGGGTTCCCCATAAAGACTTGAAAGGAATAACTCTTTTTGAAGCTTGGCATAGTAGGAAACCCATAGCTAAGAATTTTTGGATCTATATCTATGGCATGCATACCTAAGAATAAATGCAAGAGTATGAAAATTCATAATAAGCCTTGCAACTTTGTAGGATATCCAGATGGTATTAATGGATATCATCTGACCACACATGAATTGTTTGTTGAAAAAGTGTTCACTTTCAAGAGAGTCCCAATGAATTGACACTTGAAACTTCACCCACTTCATTGGACTCAATTAGATTCGATGATGTTTATGATAATTCAAATAATCCTAGACACATTACATAGTTTGAGGACACTTCTTCTAGTTTTAATAGTGAGATTAGAGATGGGGAGTCATATCCATCCACATCTAGCCACACTTCAGATGATGATGATTCCCCACCTAACTCACATACTTCTAGTCCTCTTTGGGTGAGACAAACACTATAGAGTGTATGTATATGGGTTAAGGATCCTTCAGATGATAGGTTGACACATTCAGAGTTTCAAAGAGATTCACATGTTTTTTATGCCTCTACCTTAGATCCATAGGGTTTTTAGGAGGCATCAAATATTTTTGAGTAGGATTCTACCATGTATGAGGAGTGTAAATCCTTAATCAATAAGCACACTTAGGACTTAAAACTTCTTCCTAAGGGAAGAAATATAGTTCAATATAGATGAATATATTAGACTAAGTATGCATCAAATAGGTTCATTGACAAGTTCAAGGTGTGATTGGTCAAAAAACATTTCTCACAGGTGCCTAGAATCAACTACACTTAAAACTTTACACTAGTCACCAAAATTAAATCTTTTAGACTCACACTTTATATTGTTGCATTTAATCATTGGGATGTTCATCAAATAGACATGAAGATTGCCTTTATTCATGGTGACCTTAACGAGGAGATTTACATGGATCAACCACCAAGACTTATCGAGGATTCTTCCATTGTGTACAAACTTCATAAATCCATTTATGGCCTAAATGGGCCCCTCAATCTTGATATTATAAGATGTATTCCTTCATTCATTTTTTAGGGTTCACTTAGTGTCATTTAGATCTGAATGTTTATCTCTTATGGTAGAATGATTAGCTTTTGATTCTATTTTTTTATGTTTATGGTCTTTCGATCACTAGGAGCTCTTCCTCATCCATTACAGTGGTGAAAGATGCTCTTCATGAGATATTCTCTAGGACATATTTGGTATTTTTACATTAATTCATTAGGATCTAAATCTCTCAGTCTGACTTGAGGATTACTCTTGTATAGCCCAAGTATCCTCTCAACTTACTTGCTCAGTTTCACATGGCTAATTTTAAGCCAAATCAAACTCATTTTATATCTAGAGTCAAGCTTGAGATATATTTTACTTCACTATTGTTTAATGTTACCTTCTATAAAAAAAAATTTATAGCCTTATCTACTTGACACATACTAAACCTTACATATCATATACATTGGGCCTAGTCTCCAGGTCAATGTAGGAACCCCATGAGTTGCACTAGAAATAGACTAAGAGGATTTTGTACTACATTTAGGGAACACAGATTTTGGATTCATTATAGAATTGGTACTGACATCTAATTAATTGGATATACTAACTCAAACTAGGCTGGTGATAGTCAGAATCACAAATCCACTTTAGGTTACAATTTCTCCATATGTTTAGGTCTGATTATTTGGTCAAGTACAAATCAAAATGTTATTTCTTTATCATCTACTAAGGTAGAATACATAGGGTTCTTCAATTATTTCACTAAGGATATCCAGCTTTAAGGGATTCTCATAGAGTTTAATATCTATTTTAAATGACCTATAGTCATCTACTATGACAACCAAAGTACTATTCAATTTTTTAGGAATTTGATCTAGTATCAGTGGACCAAACACATAGAGATTCATATGCACTTCATTAGAGAGATCATACATGGACATATCATTGATCTAAGATATTTCCAAATGATAGAGTAGACAATAGACATCTTTACCAAACCTTTCACAGAGATCAAGTATCTTCACTTGTAGGATCTTATTGAGGTTTAGGATACTACATCATCATTTTCTTAGGGGATTATAGCCTCTTCTTTATGTGTCTCTTTTGAGGTAGTGGGGGGAGGGGGAGAGGGTTTCCTACAAGTTTTATCCTTTTTATATAATTTATGAGAGATTTATTTATACATGGGTACCTCATCAGGCCTTATTACTAGGACCCATTTATTTTACCCACATAAGTTATGCTTATAGAGGGGTGTTAGAGTAGGGGTTTATTATTTTCTCATATTTATTTATTATGGGATTTCCCCCCCTACTTGAATTTTTTTTGCTTTCACAGACAAGATTTTTTAGGCATACTTAGATTTATAGTTTGATTGGAGGAATGAGAATTAACTCCCTTGATCAGTTTTTCCAGGTATGGTAGTTACTTTTCTATTCTTGCCTATTTCACCACTTTTCATGGAGATTTCTAAGGAGGAGTAACACATACACTCCCCTATGTGTGCATCTCATATTTGTGAGATTTTGTAATAGAATATTGGGATTTGGACATTTTTTTGTTTTATTCAATATTCTCATGTATGTGATTTCATTTTACTTGAAAGAATATTTTGATTACTAGCCTGACTTGTGCCTATCATAAACCTATGCACCCACTTTATCTATATATCCTAGCATCCATTCTAATTAGAAGCATTATGTATTATAGTTAGCGTGTATATTTTAAGAGAAGAGAAGTAGAGTACCTAGTAGGAGACTTATTATTATCAAACCTAAGGAAGGATATATTCCTAAAAAGAATGTATGAATAATTTAAGTGGAATAAAATAAAACCATGTAGAGTGCTATGAAATTTTTCATCTAATGCATATGAGATTGATTTCTTGAAGGGAAGACATTTCACCCATTTTCAATGTGGTAGGCTTGTATCCTTAACATAAATGAAAAAGCAATAAATACAAAGAAAGTATGAAATCGTAAGAAGTTGATTGGATTTCACACATGCCTGAGAAACAATGTGAAGATGTGAATAAGGTGATTAATATAAGAGTCAACAATTCAGTGTGAAAAAAGGAGTATACTGAATATTTGGTGAAGTGGAAAGGCTGAGAATTTGAAGATGTTACTTAGATGAGTGAAAAAAAACCTAATAATGATGAAGTACCTCTTGAGGATATTATAAATAAACATGATTAGGAGTTCATGATTATTTTCATTACTTAGGAGCATCCAAGTTCATAAATAATCTTGTATCAACCATAAATAGGAGTAATGTTAAGTTACAATGAACAATGTTGTAGGCTTTTAATGCTACAATAACTATGGTATTTTATAAACACTTCAAGAGGTCTATGGTGTTCCTTAGATCATCAAACTAGTTATATAAGTTATCATACAACCTTATTTAGTTTTGTAATGCCTAGAAACCAAATACATAGATGTAATTCAATACAAAACCCTTAAAAGTGATACAGAGCTCCATGGTAACTCATGGTTTGCAAATAACATTGAAAAAACATTATAAACTCATCTATAAAATCACATTTTGGCATGAAACTATGATTTTTCACAAAAATCCAAAAAATCTATAGTGTTTCATTGTATCTTACAGTTTGCAGGCAAAATCTTATCAACATTCTAAAGTCATATACAAAAATAAAACATGCCACATTATTATGGTTTTACTTCTAAATTTTAAATATGTTATAATGCTTAGTATTATCTCTTGGTTTGAAAGGATCATATTGACAACATAACACACCCACCTCTCAATTATAATATGGTACAATGTTATAGTTTTCCACAAAAACTTTTTAAACCTTAAAACACCCTTGTCACAACATTGCAGCAACATGTGACATATTTAATGTAAAATGTGAGATTCATAGTGAGCCAACATGTGTTTCAAATGTTTAATTACTAGTAAAATGAGACTATATGACTCAAGGCTTGTTGACATATAGAATAAGGATCATTTCCAACTATTTTTAATTAATATCAGTAATATTGGAAATAGTAAAGATGATACCAAATCACATGGAATTTTTTTATGGAATATGTGATGTTTTATGGAACATTGGGATTGTATTTTAAATTTAATTGTGGAACACAATAATGTGTTATAATCAATTAATGATTATGGATCATACTAAGGTTATGTGGGCATTTAATGATTGTGGCATTAATGGGTAATTAAGTTAGTTGATAGCATCGATGTAAGTAGGTGGATCTTGTATCTATATAAACACATCCCTACACTTTTGATAGAACTAAATAGAGGATACTAGAAGATACTAGAGGCAACTAGAGGTTGATAGGTTGGTTAGCAAGCTAAAGTTATTTTTAAAATTAAAAGAGTGAAAATCATCTCATTGAAATTTATATAGGACTACATTTATTTGTAATGCTCATAATAGTAAATTAGAGTGAAATAATGTAATCAAATCATTTGAAATCAATAAAATAAATAATTTTGTTATTTCATTATGTTTTTATGTGCAAGGTTATATGTCAACCATTTTTTTGTGTTGAATATATGGGTTGTGTGATCTAAGATCATCTTAACTAGATCCCTTAACCATGCTTACATCATTAATCCTTAGTATAACTTATTTAAAATAAAATGTTTGTTCACTATAGACTTTGTTTAATACAAAGTCCCTAATTTATCCCAAATATCCTTAGTAGTGGCTTATCTTGAGACATTCAACAACACCAAATCTAAATGACATAGTTTTATTTAACTCTTTGCCTCTTGATCCATATTTTATAAATAGTTTGACTTCACACCCACATAATGTTTTATTGACATAGCAACCCATTGATTTATGTCTACAAGTAAATTACCTTCTTGAGTTTCCATAACTCAAAGTGTTGGTCATTAAATTTACCAATCTCTATCCTTGTGTTTCATGTCATTTTGTTTTAAATAAACATACTCACATGTAATGCTCCCAATGAAAAAAAAATTTATCGCATGGCCATCATGACATGTCTCTTTAAACAAAGATAAACTTGTATTTTATACCAAATTAAGATAAATAGACTATTAAACCTAAAAATTAGAAGTAATGCTAACATAATCTTAAGCTATAACTAAAAAACAAATGGAACACACACACAAACATAATATTTTCACCTAGGAAAATAATTTTGGGAAAATAACCTAGCATAAAAACCTTCTTATTTATTACATTAACTCAACCATTTACAATAAAATTATGTACTTCAAAATTTTAGTAACCCTAATGTATGTGTGATTATTTTTACTATTACACTACAATGGGTACAAAATATAGGCTTAGAAATTGTGGGTCATAAACTATGGGTCAAAACCACCCATACAAACCTAAAACCATATATAGGGTCCCCAAAAAAATTTGTGGCTCACACCCTTGAACCCCTCCATGGGGTTAACAAACCCTCATTGAGGTGGTACCTCAAACCCCACTAATACATGTATGGATAATGAAAATTTATAAAGTCTATATAAATCATGCAAAGTATATAGAACATATGCAACAAATTCTAATAAAATTAGATATGTTTGTGAGTAGTTAAAATCATCACATAATGAAAGCTTAATAACTATAATAGAATGTGAACCTTCATAATTTACTAACTAAAATGTTTTCTTTGAGGTAATCTATAATAATTCCAAACACTATATTGTGACTAACATGCCCCCACTTATTATTATTTTTTATTTGATTAACATTAAAAAAAGTATATAAATTCAAGGATGTAAAGCATCAAAAAATATTTAAACAATTTCATAATATATAGTCAAAACATAACCAGTCTAAGAGCGTTATTACAATATAAAAAATCCACCCAGGTGGCAACAAAAAAAAACAAAATTACCAATATAAAATAAGGAAAAGTGTTCATGATAACACCAATTAAAACATTTTTAAACTATCCCTATCATCAATAATCATCACAACATATTCATGTGATATAAAATCATCCACCTCAGGTCCCAATTCATTATCAAATAGACCAGGTCCCAACTACAAGCTCTACATCGAGAAGGAAAAATGATCCAATTTATTCAGAAGATATTTCATATTAGAATTCTTAACAAATATTTTTGGATCTTCAACATCTTTTTTGTTACCTCTTGAATCACTTTTTCCATTTTTTAAGAAGTAACATTAATAAAATACTCAATACTATTAACAATATTCTAATTTGAGTCGACACCATTGCTCACATCATATTTGTCTCAACCAAATTCATAGATGGGTACCTCTTTGCCATTAGCAAACACCATCTCAACACTAACCACATTACCCTCCTCACCAAAATTACTATGATTAAATGTGGAGGGATTGTCGACATTGAGAAGAATAATAGGTATCCAATTCTTAACCTTAGAAGGTTCTCCATCTTTGGGTATGAGCTTAATCACACCTCTATTTATTTCAGCCCCCAATGTACTGCTTCATTGGCTTCATTAAAAAACCCTAGGCATTCAACAATAATCCACTCCTTATTTTACTTGTATAACTCCATAGGAAACCCATCAAAGTCTAAGGCTTTGTCTATCTTTATAGATTCGATGATTGCCTTAATCTCATATAGAGAGATCTCACTATCAAGCATCATGGTTTATTCCCTATAAACATTCTTATGAATACCATTAGAACAAATCTCTCTACAATAATCAATCTATGAGCTCGAGCCATTTGACAAAAAAAGGTTAGAATAGAAGGTAAAGAATGTTTTTTTGATCTCAATCAAATCACTAGACACAATCCCTCCACATTTAATCATAGTAATTTTGTTTTTTCTATGTTTTTTTCTTAAATAATTGAAAAATAACCTAGATCCTTTATCTCCAAATTTGATCCAATTTAGTCTCAAGTGAATCTGAGCCCCCTAAGCAATAAAAAATTGATGATATATGACCTAATGTTTTAGGCTTATTAGTTGATCAAGTAATAAATCATTGTTTGATTCAAGTTGTAACCTTGATTCATAAATAATTAGCTTCTCTTATATATTATAGGTTATATTCCTCCTTAGAATTGTTTGATGCTTACCAAAAGATATTGTAAAATTATTACAAAAGTTTATGCAATAGTTCCACTTATCAATAGAGGATGAATAATTAGTTGCAAACTTACCAATGTTCCATGAGAATGGATTCCGCCTATACAATCAGGATTATTCAAATGTGCAACATTTAATTTATATAATTGATGAGACCATAAAATGGCTCATTTTATCCATGTGATAACATCCCTTTTCCTTGAATAAGAATTAGATCTAAGTGTAATTTTTGAACTTATGATTTATTTGGAATGAAATAGAGAACTAATACTTGGTTATTTATTTATAAATCATTGGTTTCTTGCTTATTGACTCTTATTACTAAATCTTTGAAAAAAGTTGTTAATAAGTGTATATGCAGCCCACAATAAGCCATATTAGACATGAGCATGAGGTACCAACCAAGTATCAGCCTCAAGGTGAGCTACAGGCACTCTAAACATAGCTATGGACTCACTCAGATTTAATATGGACTCACTTAGTTCATATCTATAAATTCAATCAGTAGCTCCATATCCATAAAGTTTGTTAATTGAAGACTAGTTCAAAGCATCAAATGCCAAGGGACTCCATCATAGTCATCAATAGTTTGAAGAATGAAACTTGGAGAAAATATAAGAACTCTGTAAGTTTCATATCTATGGACTCTACAAGATTGGAATCTATGGACTCTATAGGTTGAGACATCTATGGACTATGCAAGCATATCTACGGACTGTGCATATCTACAGACTATGCCTATCTACGGACTGCGTGCCCATCTACGGATTTTTTTTCTTAGGCTTTTCAAGTTTATAGTTTGCATCTAAATTTATATTTGTGTAATTTAATTTCATAAATAATTATCTTCATATTTCATGAAGATTGAGCTTATATTGTAAATGGATAATAATGTCTCTCTCTATATTTTGTGGAAGATTGAGATAAGATAGAATATCTAAGTTGTTATGTTTCTCTCCATATTTAGTGGAGAGCATCTAGGAATTTTATTCTTGAATAAGGATTTGGTTGGAAGCATGATATTATAAATTCAACCTCCCACACCATTGTAATTAATCTTGGTTATCAATAATACATTCTGAAGCTTTGTGACATAAATTTAGTGTTCTGATTAAAATCCTCTTCCGAGGAATGACCTGGCCACTCATTCTAAGGAAGATAGATAAATATATTTTTATTTATTTATTATGTAATTATAATTTTGAATTGTTATTATTTATTTTCATGTAAACATTTATTTTTTATAAAGTTTGTTGTGAAACTATAGGGGTTTTCTATGTTGATCATTTATTTTCAATTCAACAATTTACTTTTCTTTATTTTCAATTCAGCAATTTACTTTTCTTTATTTTCAATTCAGCAATTTACTTTCATAAAAGTGTGATTTACTTTCCTACAAGTGTGATTTAATTTCTTGTAATTGGATTTACTTTCTAAAAGTGTGATTTAATTTTCTACAAAGTGTGGTGTGATTTACTTTTTTGCAAGTGTGCTTTCCAATTCTTTCAAGTATGGGGTGTGGTAGAAGAGACTAGTTGCTAGATATCTATTTCTCCTATTGTAGATAGCCTTTGGACACCATCCCTATATTGAAATTATTAAATGATGAATTGATGACTCATCATTTTTGTGCTATTACTGGAGAACATGGTGTTATTACGAGATTCAAGATTTGTTAAAAAGGATTGTCTAGGTGGTAATAAATAAAGAAAGTTCTCAATTTTTGCATCGTCCTTCTAGTCGAGCGAGTCAATTTAGGGTATTGTAGTACCTTAGACCAAATGTCTAAGTTTTTGGATGTTGCCTATACTACCCAACCGAGCGATTTGAGCCAAGGTACTATAGTACCTTAGGCTAGATGTCTAAGTTTCTATTTGATGACTATGCTAAAGCATTGTCTTGGATGTTGATGGTGCAAACTGTGAATGCCTCTTTGAAAATTTTGTGACAGGAGATATTTAGTCAATGGTTTTCTTTAATATTTATTTTCCTACAACATAGATTAAAATTTCCTTTCCTAAAACATAGATTAGAATTTCAAACTCTATAATTTAGATTTAGAAAGTTCAATTTCATGTAAATTCCCCCCCATGCCATACTAACACTATTGTGTAGGAAATAAAAACTGCTAACACCATACGAAAGGATTTAAATGTTGATGCAGGATGGAGGAAGAAAATGATGATCTGAAATAGCAAGAAAGATGGAGAGAATGGGTTGAATTTTTATAGCTACTCACAAAGAAAAATTTAGAATTCATGTCCTTATAACTAACATGCCTATTGAAGAATTAATTTTCCTAATTGAAGACCGATCTACCTTCTAAAATAATCGAGACCAACTATACAAAGGATGAAATGATGCATCTATATTTTTATAAAACTACAAACAAGAAATCATGAAATTTTTAGGTCAATTGACTTTGAAAATCCTACATGTGATTTTATTTTTATACCAGACTAAGAAATAATCCTTAATTAAATCGACATCTTTTTATTTTAAGAAGAATCCAATAGATCATATCTACGTGCATGTAGGAAATATAGTAGAATTTTAAATTCATATGTGTTCATGTAGCAAATAAGATTTATGATTTTGTGTGATTTAAAAATGCATGCATAAAAATCTAACAAGTTATATGCATACATATAATAAATCTAGTAAAGTTATTTTGAATGATTACATAAATATAGGAGATATGTACACATATCTGGTTGATATGATTCTTTACATGATCAAAAACACATGTCCAAATTCTAGGAGCTCATATTCCATGCCCATATACAAATAGTCTACAATCCCAATTTCATGTAAATACATCTGAACTGAAATAATGTGGATACTCAATTTCATGTAAAATTATGAAAAGAGTGTACAAATCACATTGACCAAAAGAAAGCATGCATGAAGTTAGTTGTATGCATAAATTTAGATTGCAAGCATAAATCTAGGTAAAAAGATAGCATGCATAAAGTTAGTTGTTGTAGATGGATTTTATGAGTCAACATAGATTTGGTAAATAATCAAAAACACATGCAATATGGATTATATTGTGCCTATTTTGAGAGTTGTTGTGAGTTAAATGTTTTACACAAATGTTGGAATGGGTTGTGCAATGGTTTTTACATGCAATAATATCCTTCCAAATTTTATGGGAAAAATGATCACATCCCAATATTACAGGTAAATATTACATAGTTACTAATTTTTATGAATCGCTAAATCTGAGTACCACGATTATTTAAGACTTTGCATATACATGCATGAAACCTTATAGACTTTGAGCTTGCATGCATGGACACAAAATATTACATGGTAACCATTCTACACCTTATTCAATCATGTGAATCTATGCTGGGCTTTGCTATTCTATTGGTTATTAATAAACTACAAAAAAAAATGATGACAGTTTTTAGCAAGACCAAATTACATAAGTTAGCTTTGAATAAAAGTGTAGAATTTTAGATTGTGTTTATCATGATATTTTAATCATGCAATTGATCTGAGTGTGTTCACAAATAATCATGTAATTAATCATTTTGAGTGTATTAAATAGGTAGAATTAATGATTTATAGGACATTATAATGAAGCAAAAAGATTTCATATTTTTCTTCAACACTAAGGGATTTTATGAGCAGAAAAAGGGGTAAACTAGTCCTGGCTTTGAGGGGTGCTTCCCCTTGACCCCACCCTATATCATGATAGGGAGCACATCTCATCCTCATCTTGACCTCATCATGTATCACAACAAGAATCATGTCTAGAGGGGTTTTTCCCTTTATTCCACTAAGAATTGCCTTCTCTAGACACTTGTTTCTTTCTTTTTCCAATAACAGAAGAAAATATTACATATTTTATGATGCTAATTCCTCACTAATATTTTACAGCTATAGTTTAAATGCTAAATAAATATAAACAAAGAATTTATGGTTGTAGGAAGAAGCTTGAACGAAGCCCAGGAAAATAATGGTCGACAAATAGGAATGTACTACAAATGTTGGATAGGTTAATTTGAATGAAAATGTTAATATCAAAACTAAGGTTGAAGTATTGACATTAACATTATAACAAAGACCTTGGTTCAATCCTTAATTGTTGAGGCTAAAAAAAGACTTTGGTCTAATATGGTAGTAGTAGCAAGGATATCTTACGGTACAATCTTATATTTAGATATTTTTTCCTATATTTTATTTTTAATTTGGTATTTTCATATCATTTCTCTATTAGTTATTATGCATACAAATCATAGGTCATTGTGTATTCATTCCATCCATACATTATCATTCAAAGAATGTTAGATTTTTATAAAATTAATAGCTAATCTTAGCTAAATATTTTTAAATATCTATCATTATACTTGTGCATATTATAGTTAAAATTTCTTACTCAGTTTTTAAATAAAAATATTTGATGACATTCATTCCATCCATTAGTCAAACCCATATCCACCAATCATAATAATAGAACTTATCTGAGGGAGTTTTTATTTTCATAATAAAAATTCATTAGAATTTTTGAACCACCAATCATTCCTAAATAGGATAAAATTCATTCCTTCATATATTTTCAAATGTTCCTTCCATTCTTCATTTTATTGGCATTTAAAATTATTTGATGTGGCTGATACTATGTTGGTCTAGAAAGTTTTTATGGTTTTGATTTCTTGGAGGATAACTTCATGGAGACAAATCAACAAGAAGTTTTCGAGGTAGAGGAACATAAATTTGCTTCATCACAAGGGTGAACTCTGTCACAGGGATGCTCATCAATGGAAGATATCAGAAGAGACAAATCAATAGGCAAAATTTCAAATAGGCATGCACCCTTGTGTATATGGACTCAAATTTTTGAGATCATGGTTACAAATGCAAATACTCATAAATCCTAAACATAGAGTCATTTTAGAAGCTCAAAATAGTTCAATCTTTATCCATAGCTTCATCAAGTAACTGACACTTTATCCTAAGAGAACAGCATAATCAATAAGAATCTTTTACCTATGATTGGTCATCACTATAATAAAAAATATCAAAACATGTAGGAATTTACTGATACATTTGAAATCAGTATGTGGATGTATAGCACCTATTTCTAAAATTTTCTCTATCATAATTTTTGCATATATTTTTAAAAAAACTAACAATGAAAACCCTCAGGTGTTATTGGTAGTGTTGGTTTAAAAACCAACTTGCTAGTGGGACAAGTACTATAAAAATGAGCCTTGACTAAAAAACCAATTTTAATGGTTAGTCAAGAGAAAAAAAACCAACAATGAAAACCCTCAGGCATTGTTGGTAGTCTTGGTTTGAAAACTAACTTATTGGCGGGCCAAGTACTGGAAAAATGAGCCTTGACTAAAAAACTAGTTTTACTAGCTAGTCAAGGGGGGAAAAAAATCAACAATGAAAACCCTCAGGTGTTGTTGGTAGTCTTGGTTTGAAAACTAGATTGTTGGTAGGCCAAGTACTGGAAAAATGAGCCTTGACTAGAAAACTAATTTTACTAGCTAGTCAAGGGCTAAAAAATGGGAAAAGTTAAAAACCAGCAATCATTATTTTTCTCACATGTAATAAATTACTTGGTTGCTAAATTTTTATGCTCTCATTTTTAGCATTATTTGGGCTTCCATTCTTCAAACATATTTTCCAATATGCTCCATGGGGTTGATATCAAGAAAGACAAGGCAAACTAAAGTTGTGCCAAAGTATCTAGTTTCTTTTATTTCACTTTTAAATTTATTTGTAAGTTTTTTTATTACATAAAGATCCATTTTGTTTTTGAGAAGAAGAAAAAAGAATCAAATATCTCCACACTTTGTATATATTTATATTGGCATGCATGATGACATGCATGGGATTAGGTGTGGGATAGAAGGAGAAAGAAAATAGTCTCAGTAATAAATAAAGAATGGGGCTTAGTAAAATCAAGTTAATGAATTTGATAATGGTATATATTTTTAAAAATTCTTCAAATATTTCAAGCTTCAAAATTTATTTTATTCTTAGAATTATTTTGTGGTCAAAATGGAGTTATGTAGGCATAACAGGAAATTCTCAACACAAGAACTTACTCTCACCTCATTTTAAAAATAAAAAAATAAAAAAAAGAGGGTAGCATGAGAATTCCACACAAGAACCTATGTCAAAGCAAAATTAAGGAAAGAAAGAAAATTTTCATAAAAGAACCTATCCTTGACAAATGTATTTTATTGACCACTTTCATTGGAAACTTTTGCCTAGAGGTTTCTACAAGTTACAAATAATTTTACAAGGTCAAATCTGAAAAGACTATTTCAAAATGAAAACATCTAACTCATGCATTTATATGTCAAATTATTTTTAGATAAAGGAATGTCATGCATGAGGACATGCATGAGGTTAGGTGTGGGAGAGATGATGAGACCATAAAATGGCTCATTTTATCCATGTGATAACATCTTTTTTCCTTGAATAATAATTGGATCTAAGTGTAATTTCTGAACTTATGATTTATTTAGAATGAAATAGAGAACTAATACTTGGTTATATATTTATAAATCATTGTCTTCTTGCTTGTTGACTCTTGTTACTAAATCTTTGAAAAAAATTGTTAATAAGTGTATATGCAGCCCATAATAAGCCATATTAGATATGAGCATGAGGTACCAACCAAGTATCAGCTTCAAGGTGAGCTACAGGCACTCTAGACATAGCTATGGACTCACTCAGTTCATATCTATGAACTCAGCCAGTAGATCTACATCCATATAGTTCATTAATTGAAGACTAGTTTGAAGCATCAAATGCTAAGGGACTCCATCATACTTATCAATAGTTTGAAGAATGTAACTTGAAGACAATCTAAGGACTCTATAGGATTGGAATCTATAGACTCTACAGGTTGAGACATCTATGGACTATGCAAGCATATATATGGAATGTGCATATCTACGGACTATGCCTATCTACGGACTGTGTGCCCATCTACAAATTCTTTTCTTAGGCTCTTCAAGTTTATAGTTTGCATATAAATTTAGATTTGTGTAATTTCATTTTATAAATAATTCTCTTCATATTTCATGAAGATTGAGCTTATGTTGTAAATAGATAATAACATCTCTCCATATTTTGTGGAAGATTGAGATAAGCTAGAATATCTAAGTTGTTATGTTTCTCTCCATATTTGGTGGAGAGAATCTAAGATTTTTATTCCTAAATAATGATTTGTTTGGAAGCATGAGATTATAAATGTAACCTGTCACACCATTGTAATCAATCTTGGTTATCAATAATAGATTTTGAAGCTTTGTGACATAAATTTAGTGTTCTGATTAAAATCTTCTTCTGAGAAATGAGTTGGCCACTCATTCCAAGGAAGATGGATAAATATATTTTTATTTATTTATTATGTAATTATGATTTTGAATTGTTATTCTTTATTTTTATGTAAAATTTTATTTTCTGTAAAGTTTTTTGTGAACCTACAGGTGTTTTCTGTGTTGATCATTTATTTTCAATTCAATAATTTACTATTCTTTATTTTAAATTCAATAATTTACTTTCATGCAAGTGTGATTTACTTTCCTGTAAGTGTGATTTACTTTCCTATAAGTGTGATTTACTTTCCTGAAAGTGTGATTTACTTTTTACAAGTGTGATTTATTTTTTTTCAAAGTGTGGTATGAATTAATTTTCTGCAAGTGTGCTTTCCAATTCCTGCAATGGTGGAGTGTGGTAGAAGAGACCAGTTGCTATAGATATATTTCTCCTATTGTAGATATCCTTTGGACACCATCCCTTGATTGAAATTATTAAATGATGAATTGATGACTCATCAACAATCCTTTCCACTCATGAGCATTCACCTTCTGCTTATTGTTTAGCAAAATAGATAATTTAATGGGATGGTGATCCAAGATAGTATGGGAGCACCTTTACTAAGTTGTACTCCTTATCCTATTATGCTTCAAAAATATTCTTATTAAATTAAAATATTTCAAGTCTATAATAAAATCTCTTAAGAAAGGCCTTATTATTACACCATGTAAACCAGGTACTCTTGATATCCTTTTTCTATCGATTAATAAGGTCAGAGAGTTTAAGGATCTACTTGAGTTTGGACCCAAAAAAAATTCATTTTCTTTCCATGAAATTGGATCACCCCCCGATTTATCCTCTTTTTCCCCTACAATATTAAAATCTCCCCCTAAAATACATGGAATATATTTTAAATTAGAAGCAAGACAATTCCATAAGATAACCCTTTCATAGTCATTAGAAGCATAAATATTACAAAGCCCAAACACTTGATCCTCACTTTTGAGAGTGACCCACACAAATCTATGGAAATGGGATGAACCAAAATCAACCACTAACTCCTAACATTTAGGATTAACTAAGATGGGAGCACCACCTTTCCCTTTTGAATGAGAGATAGAAAAATGAGGAGAATCTGGCTAGATATAATTTAAAATAGAGTCCATCTTAAAACCAACAACCTTTACTTCCTATAACAATAATAAATCAATGCCTTCTCTTGAACACCTAAATTATCTTATAATTAGATTATGGTTGGGGAATTCTAGGCCCCTCACATTCCAACTGACAACCTTCATTAAAATAGGGGGAGCCTATCTTTGTAGACTAGAGGCCTTAGAGCCTCCTTTATTTTGGTACAGCCTTGCAAAACACTAAGGAACCTTATTTTATTTGGCTTTCTTCTTACTATCCTCAAAAACTCTTGAAAAACCATTAATAATCTTCCCCTCATCACCCCTAGGAGATCCTAAGAAAGGTTTTGAATTGGCCTCATTTTTCAATAATTTACCATTATTTCTTTACAGCCCACCAGAGATAGAATTTGAACCAACATCTTTATGAGGCAAGGATCTTTCCAAAATAGAATTATTTTGAAAATCAACACACATAGATGGATGTATCTCCATGGGAACATGCTCATCACATCTCACATTCAATTTAAAGGTCAAAGGGCTAGGGGTATGAGCCATTGAAGTAGATATATTGGTGAAAATAACAACATATTCATCTGATAATCTACTCGTGCTGTAAGAGAGATCTTAAACCACATAGTCACTCTATTCAAATCCTAAAAGGGGGGCATTAGAATGACTTTCATGCATCAAAGGAATATTTTTTGTAACCACACAATCACTAGAAGACCCAAGACCAACATTAACACAGTCTGTAATCATCAAGGGCTTATCTAGCAATAGGGTTGGGGTGTCAATAGTTTTAAATCCCTTAAGGGAAACAATTCCCACAAAGTCTTCACTAGAGGGTGCTCAGCTAAAATATGGATCTAAATCAAAAAAAAGATTTTCTCTTATGACAACACTATCATCAGAATTAGAAGCATTTTTTTCAAAAATATATTTCTTTGTAGGTAAATTCTTACTCAACACCAGATTAATCACCCTTTCCATTTTCCTTAATTGAGGGAAATCTTTCCTAATATGACCATCCTTTTTACAAAAAAAAAAAGAATTAAGGCCACCCAACCCTTTGATGGGGCAAGAAAAATATTCTTCCTTAATATTAAATAGAAGAGTATCTAGGAAGACTTTTAACAGGTCCAAAGAAATCAAAACTATCACATGCATATGTGTTAGGGATCTTATTGAATCTTCCACCCTAAGAACTTCTCCTAGATTCTTAATATCTTGAGGCAAAAAATTCCAAATTTGAATAGGGACATTATCAAAATCTACTCATCTCAAGGTCACTTTGATTCAAATTTCCTCATGGTCTAATTTAGGGTTCTAAAGAATAGTTTTAAAAATCATTTTCCCCCTTTGAAACATTCTATATAATGAAATATAAATCCCCATTTTTTTACCCCAGGTAGAATTCAAACAATTGTCAAACAATTCCTAGAAGGTAAGGAGTTTTTATTCAAGCATACAAAAAAACCCCAACATTCATCAAACAAGCTTCTACTAATTGTAAATCCCTTTTCATTGATTCATTCAAAAATAAAGATAAGGTATTTTCCAAGTTAGATGACTTACCAACTTTGAGTGAGGCATCATTACTGACTCCATCTTTACCTATAACTATTGTTTCATGCATAGATTTTTCACCTTCATAATGTTTTGAAATGTATTCCTACCATAGGACCTTTAAAAATAAGGGTTTTTTCCAGCATCTTCTTTCCCCTTCTCACCTTCTACCAAACCTTTCACAATGTTCTAACCAGGGTTGTTATCAACACCCTCCACATATTTGAGTGCACCATTAATACCACCATCCTTCCAAGTATCTACATGATCAAAGGTGTCCCTTCTATCCTTTTCCATAACACTACCTCATAAATTAAATAAAAACTCACTTTATCCGAAAGTCACCCATGCACATAAAATAATGTAATGATAGTTTGATAAAAACAAAAAATGTACCGAGCAAAAAAGAATAAATAAAAAAGGACCCAAGCCATTCACAAAGCACTATAAGAGGGGGGCCATGCACAAACATCAACCAAGGAAGATTACCATAGAAAAAATGGATCAAGGAGACCAAGGAAGCAAATATATAATGAAGAGAGCTTGAAGCATCAACAATGGAGGATGACTTTTCACCTTCCCATTTGCAGAGCTCCAAGCCTGTCACCTTTTATTGTTGATCAATTTAATATTTTCCCCCGCTTATTTTAGAAATTGAGACCCATTTTATCCATATCAATCTTGGTTAAATAAATTGTACCTAACCTTATCCCATTTGTACCCTCTTCAAATAAATAAACCACTCTACAGTCACCTTCACATTCATATATCATAACTCTAAGGTTCATGATTTATTCATATCACTTGAGATACTTGAAATGAATGGACCTAACCATAGTATACAAAAAAAATTATAAACTCCTCGAAGGAATATTTTCATTTCAAATAATGAGTTATGTTTTATGATCTCTGTGATTCCATAACCCTATGACAATGCATTATTTTCCACATTTATTTATTTTTAATCTCAAGTTTTGATTAAATGTTGTGCAAATATTATCTAATTAAAAAAATGTGAGCATAGTGTGTTTGTGCATTATTTGTAGGAGAAAATTGGGGATGCATGTGAAGATAAAGTATAGATGTGAAATCTAATAGACTCTAAACAAATGAATTAGTAGGCTTGGATACTTTGTGACCTCGTGATTTGGGAAAAGGTGTAGAAATGGAGTGATATAGAGTTAAAATAATAATACAATAAATTTTCATATTTAATCAAAGCCACATTATGAACAAAATATAAATCCATGTGCCCATAACTGTGAACCAATGAGAGATTTCCATATGTGTCACCTAAATTGGACATATGTAGGTCAAAGGCAAGAAATATTTGGAGCCTACAAGAACTAATTTCAAAAGATGTACCCACATGGATATGAGATATAAAATATAGAATAAATTTAAATTTAAAGAGTTGTAAAGTGGAATTACAAATTCCACAGATCCATAGATTAAAAAAACTCATTCAAAAGCTTAAGGTACCCCATGAGTCTGTGACTACAAGGCAACAAGAGAAGCCATGTGTATTTCTTTATATGGACATATTAAAGGTCAAAGAGGGAAAAAAAAACCTTTGAGCTCATCACTACACTATGAATTTCTCACCATGTGGCCATGATCAATATAAATTTTGAAGTCACATGAACCTAAATGAATATAGAAGCGAATTGAAGGATCCAACAGTTTGTAAAATAGAAAGTGAACAAGGTAATTTATGACCTCCTTGACCTAAAGGCTATGGGATTACAACACGTGCATGGAAAATATTATATGTTAGTAATAAAGACACATACTTATTAGTTCACATCATTAAGGGGTGAATCAGATTAGACATATAGTGACCTTTCAAATTCAAATTCAAATTGAATTGGGAATGTATAAATTAATGTCAATAATATAGTTTATAGGTGACCTCAATTTTTTAAAATATATTAGTGATCCTAAATTATTCCATAATTGTAATCAATAGATAAGTGGTCATTAAAACTAAACATCATTTTAGAAGGCCAATTATAGATATGACACAAATGGATGAGGATGATAATTTTTACATGTATGAATACAAAGGAAATTAGATGGTTGGTTTAAGTTTCAAGTGGCACTATGTGATCTTATATAATGTCTAATTGTATATAAGGGATAAGTCTAAGGGACTTAAAATTAGGATTCATGTCTTAGATGTCTCTTTAAATCTAGACAAGTTTGTATTAAAGTTGGAAAAGCTTCTTTGAAGCTAGGGAGTTTAATTTTTATTTTATTTTTTATTTTGATGGATATAATTATAATTATTAGTATAATTTTAATAATCATGTTCACATTCAAGCACTTTATAGATGTGGCAATGACCCATATTTTATTATAAACAAATTGTAATGTGACCCTTTTTAATTATAAAGTATGGAAGATAATTTGCAAGATTGATAAATCATTGTTGATGTTATGTGCATTATTATTTTCCCATTCTCACTTAAATTATTGTTTTGTGTTTCTTATTTTAAACTTTTTGTTATTGTGATATATATGTTTTGCCATGAGTTGGTTGGATTGAATACATGATATTCTAACCATTTCATTTAAAAATTATGACATCAATTAAATTATTGTGGATGAATGTGTTGTGTTATTTTATACAAGTAATTATTTTTTCAAGTATGCCTATGAAATATTCTCATAAATTTATCCCTTAGACTCTGGAAATGTGTTTGTTTAAATTCATGTCAATGATGGATTTGACAAAAACTAGTTTATTTTTCAATAAATCACTGTAAATATTTGTTTTAGAAAAGAATAACTAATTGTAAATCTTAATATTATATTTTGTGCTACCCTTCCATATTTTTTATGTTTTTTTTATCAGATTCTATCATTATAAAATATCATCATTGTGAATATCCAAATTGTATTGTGTTTTAGGTGTTTTTTGGGGGTCATTTGATTTAACATAGGTTAACCTCCATTGATAGGTTTTAGGTTGAATGTGTTTATTCCACTAAGGATTTAAATTTGAACTAAAACTTGTAAATCATGCCTTAGGTCATATTATTTTGATCCTAAAATAACAGGGTGTATCCCCGTCATCTATTATTGTTGGTACCCAAACCTACATCAACACATTCTTCACAAATTTATATGGGATCATTTGTCTTTTTTTAAAGGAAGGTTAACCATTTATCTACATTATTTATTTATTTAATTAAACTGCTCACATTGAAGGTTTATCTACTATGATATTGATCCTCTTGTCATGGTTGTTAACTTGTAGCTTGAGCTATTTGTGATAATTTTCTAATAAGACAAAATGATAAGTGACAAGTTTTTCTGAATAAGCTACTAAGATGCATTAAAAAATAATTAATATTATATGTTGATATATAAATGTGATCAGTGTTACCCTCAAGCTAGATATACAGGAGTAGAGGATAAAATGACTAGCATGTGGATTTTCTAGGAACATCATGTATTATATCCCTTATCTATTTAGAATTCACTACATTTGATATTGAACATTTTGTTTTGATTCATGATGATGGTTTTTTATATGGTAGGTTGACTATTAAAATTAGTTTTAAATCCATATAAACTAAGATATGTCATTTTAAATAATGTAGGATTGGTATGCTTGACTTCTTCATGATATGATTTAATATACACAACCATAATGACAAATATATTGTGATCTATTTCCCTATTTTATTATGTTTTATTATTATTTGAAAATATACACCTAAAATTTTCACAAGGTATTTATTCATCATAAAGTTTTATTATGTGTTTGTTGATTAATGTTTTAGAAAAGGGTTTGGGTAAGGCATGTAATTTGGGGGCCAAAAGGGGTGTTAACTGGACATTTTTAGAAACGGCATTGTGTACTAATTATTTGAGATGCCTACACTCAAATTTTAAAGATTCTATAAGAATGTGAATTGTAACATTTCTAGTCTATTTTATAAAATGTTTTTTTTTTTTTTTTAAATAGTTAAGTATAAGTAGGTCAAATAACTAAAATTTAAATAAGAACTCCTATTTTTTTAAAAGATAATAGATAGATAGTCATGTGCCCCCATAGTTTTTGAGTTTCATTTAGTATTTTTTGAAATTGTTTGGTGGAAAGTTAAATAAGATTCTCTAGTTTGAAACACATATTTTTTATTAAAAAATTAATATTTAATTTTTTAATAATTTTAAAAGTAAATAGACCCTAAAAATTAAGAAAATAGATAGCCGATTGTGCACCCTCATAACTACCTCAATTTTTTATTTTTATTTAAAATGTGTTTAGAATTATGCCTATTTTGCAACCCTATAATATTGTTTTAATTTGAATGAATGAAACAAAAGATATATAATCAAAGATAAACATGTATAGTTGCAACATGTACAACATAAAAATACATAATTATGAATCAATATATATGAAAACCTTAAAGTAGTCAAAAAATTTAACTATATATTTGGAAAGAAGGGAGTGTGCTTTATGTCATAGTAATATTTTCATGACATTTCTTGATAAAATTCATAGTTTTTATTACGTTTAAATTTGAATTTTACATTTTCAATCTAAAACATGGATTTGGCTGTGTGCAGGTCCAAGCCTTAGGTTAGGATTTCCAAACCCATAGTGCATATGTACATTTATACACCTAAATCTGCTCATCTAAATTATCCCACTAATTCCATTATTTAATCTCGTAACCACAATCCCCCCCCTCTCCCTTCTCCCCTTTCCCCTCTCTTGGATATATATAAAGTAACCAATTAATTAAATCCTATTCTCTATCATATATTTCCTAAATTATATTAACCTTTATATGCCTCCATGACAAATTAATCCCCTCATCATCCCACTAACATCCTATCTAACCACTAATCTCACCTCATTAATTAGCCACTATCCCCACTTGCCAATTAAAAATTCAAATATATTCCAACTACCCCCTAGCCAACCTATCCCTAGCCTTTCATACACACCTATATCCTTAAACCTCCATAAATCCCTACCTAGTCCCTATTATCCCCTAATCTAATCTAGAAGCCTCTAGATCTAGATCCTTCCCTCACTTTCTAGAATTCTCTAAACTAGATAATTCTAAATGAATTAAAATTTCATTTGAATCCTCCTCCATCACCTATAAATAGCCATGCTTGGAGCATGGTTAGATTAATTAGAAAACTTATAATCGATTCTTGCATCCATATACCATCCATCTTAAGTTCTCATACTACCTTGCATCCATCCTAGCATCCAACTAATCCATTATTTCCATATTAAAGCCATTATCAAGCAATCCACAAACAAGTCAAATAGCATTGGAAAATTGGTTCGGAGATCTTGTAAGGAATCCATTAGGAGCAAGGTGATGGTAATAATTCATTTCTAATTTTTGATTGTTCCTATATTTTTCTCCCTTTGATGTTTTTGTAGTTTTGGGTTAAAATTACTATTTTTAGTATTTTCAATCCATAGCTCAAATTTACAAGCATACATTGGCAACCATATTGGGAGACCTCCTTTAAACTAACCCCTATATGTGTGAGATGTGATAAATTAGCTTACAAGAGTGGTTAGAAGAAGATTGGCCTCCAAAATTTTCAAATTTTTACATACCAGGTGAAGTGTTGTATTGCACTATAATCTATAGTTTTGCATAGGTGATTTTATAGACCAAGTTATGATTTTAACTAATTGCTCAGACCTAACTGCTAATCATTAACTTCCTTGATATATTTATGACCTATGATAAAATTACCTCTCGACAACAATGATTATGAGTCCTAGATGAAGTTTTGCCTTTGCAACAGGTGGTTTTGATTTAGACACAAGATCACTAACTAAAACTATGTTTTTGATCTCTAACCATTTTGTTTTTTCTGTTTGGTGATGATATGATTACAAGGAAGGGGAGATTATGTCCAAACAAATTCAAATACCCCTAAAATCATCATTTTAACTACCTTCTAAAATATTACCTATTCATAGTGTCAATCTTGAATCCTAAAAATGGTTTTGACAATTACAGAGGTGATTTTGCCAATAGTTAGAAAATAAGTGTAATTAGTTTGGGTTTTGAGTTTTAGTAGATTTATTGATTTCTACTAATAATTTGGTCTTAAAACATCATAAATAGTTTTAGATAATCTCTAAAATATTATGTATATACTACATATTTCTATTTTTATAGAACTTCCTCTCGATAAAGGCAAATCTGATTTCTATAGGCAGTCATGCATAGGTAATTTTGAATCTGGGTGTTGTTGTTTATTTTAATAATCTTTTTTTAGTAATTTAACCCAAAATCGGGTTATATAAATAGTCTTAATCTTCAGCACATCATCCTTCCTAGATAATTATAATGTTTTTATGAACTA
The DNA here is from genome assembly GCA_037957365.1 of Torreya grandis. Taxonomy (NCBI): domain Eukaryota; kingdom Viridiplantae; phylum Streptophyta; class Pinopsida; order Cupressales; family Taxaceae; genus Torreya; species Torreya grandis. The sequence goes on along the minus strand of JARHVA010001212.1, from coordinate 1,965,949 downwards.
GTATATATATTTCACTTTAGTTTGCTTAGCTACAAAATCACCTCTTGATAGAGGTGATATTGATTCCCACATGTGATTTTGAAGGTCAACCAACAATTTTCACCCAAATAGTTTTATAATACATTTACTTGATTAAGTATCTAATAAAGACTTGTTTTAAATAGCATAAATTCTCTTTTGGCATTCTAAGCATTTCTATTTTTAAATCTAGTGTTTTTCTTATAAACAACAAAATCACCTTTCATTATAGGCGATATTGATTGCTAAAAGTGTTTTTGACTAGCTATAGGCAGTTTTGCCTAACCGCATGATCATAGTTAATTGTCTACAAAATTGCATCTATGTTAGTTATGGTATTGACCTGTCAACTATGATTTAGCCACTCTGGAATCAGTTTTGAAATTACAACTGTGTATAAGTGATTTTGCCTTCTATAGTAGTGCTTTTTTTTCATTTTTTCCTTCAAATGGTCCTTTTTAAGTGCATTTTTTAAGATCATTTTCAATGAATTTTGAGTCATTCCAAGCATCTCACAGCTCCTAAATTGTATATGGCATACCCCCAGACCCCATAAGGGGTGATGCCCCTTAACCCCACTAGGGGCTACCACCCCCAGACCCCTACATCATAGCCCCTTATACAAAAAATATATATAGTAAAAAATCATCATTTTTCAACACTTTTATTAAGGCTTATTGGACTAACATTTTTTTTCTTACAAGTTTTAATCTAGTGGCAATTTTGGCTTGCCAACATCTTCTCTTACAGGTCATATTTTTTACTAACATATTGTATTTCAGGTTACTCCTCTTGATTGCCAATTAAAACTACTAATCACTTGATTTGTAGGACACCTATTAAATATTTTGGAATTTTTAAAACACACACACACACACACACACACACACACATATATATTATAAATATCACACTTAATTAATTGGTTAATAAATCTTTTTTCTTGATTGTCTGTACCTGAGGGCTATAGTGGTGTATGCTCTCCTCCCTGCATCTTAGTAGTAAATCTTGGAGGATCAAAAACCACTAATAAACCCTCACATTTTTTTAGGGGGAATGTGATGTGGAAATTATTCCCACACACTTTCTATAGTCTTAGGGGGATTGTGACCATGGATTTCACCACCATGCATAAATTCACACTCTATGTTTTGGAAAATTATAAATATCAGGGAGAGATGTCATTAGGCCAAGAAGTTGACCCCATATAGGTCTTTTATGAAGGGAAAGAGTTAATTCTCTGACACAAGTATCAGACATCAACCTACATAGATTTGGGCCTCATGTACTTAGTGTATATCAGGGACACCTTTAAAGAGTTTGGGTAACCTAGCATAGGACCATCGACCGTAACAAGAAACTTGTTTATGGAGTCAATATCAATTCCCAAGTGATTTTTTATGTGTAAATGAGGTTGAGAGGTTTCATTAGATTCTATAATGGGTCACCAGCCTATAGCCTCACCCATAAAGCTATTCAATAGTGTTGTTGTCGGGTACACCCCCAAATCAATTTACTAGTGATAGGTTTGTGTTTTGATTGACTTCATAGACCCATGTTGTTTGTGAGTTGAGTCAGCCTTCTACTCAAGCCTATACACATCTAATTCTCCTTCACATATTATCATCTTGTATATCCTCACTTTATCATCATATCATTCTGTACATCCTTTTCAATATCCTCTTGTACATCTTTCCTTTGTATATTTATATATATCCTTTTAAATTAATTTCATCTTGCATCTTATCCCACCTATCATCACTCCTCTCATCTTAGTCATATATTTTTTAGTCTCATCCATATAGCTCTAGTCCTACCCCCATCACTTACCTACCTTAATTAAGTCTTGTCCTCCCTCCATCACATCTTATCATTGTCCAACCTCATATTATTCACTTAGCCTTAGCATTAAACATACCTAGTGTCATAAGACTAAGTCCACCTTATCCACGTCCAACTATATCTTGGTCCTTTTTGTCTCCATATTGTCACATCATATTGCTTTATCTTACCCATCATTAGGGCCCTAGTCCAAACCACTCATTTGTCTTGACCTTGTCTAGCCTAATCACCTTGTTTACCACTTTATCCCTTGAATCCTAGTCTAGTCATTATCCTTACCATGTCATCCCCTTGACAATATTGGTCAACCTATCAAGTCTATAGTCATACATTAGTCCTAATCCATGTTGGCAAAATAACTCTTTTCATCAAGGTCCTCATCACTAGCTTGCTTATGTCTAACCAAGTCTGAGTCATACACATAATAATAATCCTATCAACCTATTAATCAAATCATCTCATCCTATTTGAGATAATATTTTTTGTCTTGAGCTAGTCTAAAATCAAATCAATTCTTAGTCAAAATCAATATTTTGGTCTAGTCTATCCTCCTATCAAATCTTAGAGCTTATCATAACTCACCTAATTAAATCTAGTCAAAATCATCAAAGTTTATCTCACGTCCTAAAATTGGTCAACTTAAATATTGTCTTATCTCATCTAATATCTCATATCTTCTAGTAAAACTTGAGATCAGACTAAAGTAAACCTTTTCCAAAATTTATTCCACACATCCCATCTTCATCTCTCAATCTTTCCATTCAATCCCCCACAACTACCAATTAGCATCATTGAACCACATCATTTATACTTTCTTTTATCTTTATCCATGGTATCCAAAATATATTTGGTCAATACTTTGATTGAGTAATGCCTTGTCAATAATAGGGATGTGTTCCTTTCTCTCCTCCTCAAATAAGTAATCCATGTCCTATGAACTTCAACCCCATCCACCTAACATTACCACCATTTCACACCCAATCTTGTTTATCAATTCCTAGCACCACCCATTCCCATTCAAACCCTCCATCCACTAGTCATATATAGTCATCTACCCCTTCCTACACTAGTAAAGGGAATCCTATCCTAGCCACCTCACCTAATACTAGTCCACCCACCCAGTCATGTCAATAACTATCTGATCTAAATTCCAATACTTCCACATCTGAGTTATTAAATGAAAACAGGCCCTATACTCATCTTCCTATATCCCAAGAAGCCCTCTTCTATGATTTTGTTTCCAATGGCATGATGGTTTATCTAGCCATATGACATCATAATCCCACCAATCATAATCCCTCTTGGTATAATGCAAACCACTATTGTATATATTATTGAACTTGGGGCATACTATTCTAAAACTATGTCCAAGGCCTCATCGACTATGGTGACAATAAAATTGAGAATGAATCAAGTGATTAAACATCCTTGGGTGAACAATAAGAGGAATGTTGATATTTTATTCCTAATCATGATCAAGCCCTTCCCTTTCTAAGCTAAGGTCTCAACACAACCTTCACCTTTCATGGTTCCCCTATCTTGGACAAATCCTCCATTAAAGATGAGTCAGATACCCATGAACCTATTTCTCCCTTCTCCAATAAGTCTTTCTTCCATATACCTATCTTTTTTGCATCTAATATCCCTTCATCATCTCAAATGCCCCATATTGGGAGGTCACTTACAGACAAAAAATCCTCTATTAATAACATTACCTCATCGATATCACCTACACCCTCATTAGAGTCAACATCAGATTCAATACAAGTGTTATTTGCATCAGGATCATGTTTAACACCTGTATCTAAATTATATTCCTCATCAAAAACATCATCCCTCATAGATATTGTAATAAATTATGACTATGCCTTCCCTTCTAAAGATACCATCAATTTGGATGACAATTAATCACTAGGCATATCTTTTGATCCTAATCAGGATGAGGAAGTCATAATATATTTTTTTTAAACTTTGTTTCTCAAAGATATCCATAATTAATTGGATCCTACCTCAGATGCATGTACTACAAATTGTCCTAATGATCATTTCACTAATCTTAAGGATATTTTATTTGATGTCAAAATTAGGTCTCTTAAGAACCCCTACAAGGATCATGCTCCCCCAACACCACTCATTGACCTCATCTTACCATCTCCCCCACCTTCCTCCATCATAGATCCTTTTCTTCCCATTAATGATCATTTAATCACCTCCCTTCATGGGGATAAACAAGAACATACATCATTTGACACTTCTTCAAGCAACATAATATGTGCCACAAATACAAAGGTCTAAGACCATATTCACAAAGTCATAAATGATAATCAAATCATCTTTGATCTAGCTAGTCAAAATCAAGCAAAGTCAAATCATTGGCCTAATAAAAAAGTGTCTTCCCCTAGTGAAACCCTCTTTGAAGTACTAGGGGGCCATCAAAGTTAAATAATCAAAAATGCAATTCCTTTAATGGAGACCAAAATCAGGCACCAGGGGGAAATTAAAGACCAATCCAATTCAAAGATCAAATCCTCGTATAAATTGGTATTAGTATGGTTGATAATCTTTCAAATAATTAGATCCAAGAAGAATCACACAGTCCACAAGTCTTGGGTTTCTTAAAGTCTTTTGTCACATGGTACCAGTGAAATATAAAATGTCCAACATCTCCAATAATGTGTGTGACTACTAATCCTAATCCTCAAACACCCATCACACTTTCCTATCATGCTCCTATGATCCCATCAAGTCTTACCATCTATTTAAGATAAATATACCCCCATCAACATCAAGACCTAATCCAATCCATACCTCATATCACCTTCTTGGGTAGTATTGTTTCTCATAAGGGTGATAAAGACACCTAGTCTAGATGTCTAGAGAGATATCAATAAAGATTCAATGATAGACACCAAGACATCAGTGAATCCAGCATTGACAACATGATCCTAGCATCCCATCTCTCTAGAATAGGTGTTGGATGAAGATTGCAAAAATATCTTCATCTCACCTTCCTTTAATAAATTGAGATGCCTAAAAAGTCTTTAAAAAAACATTCATCTAATGGTGAAAACCAATCTTCTAGTGCCTTAGTCAAGTACCATGATGAAAACTAGTTTCTAGCATCATGGTAAAATAATATATTATCTGCATTTTTACCTCAACACTTGGGGGTATAAACCATTTCATCCATATAATCCCCTCCATGTCATACTTGTCTATATTATCCCTCTATCCATTATTTTTACCCATCCATTATCAGGTAGTATAATATGTCTTTGGAAATGATCTATAATCATCTTCACATATCCTCCAATGGACACTCAGACAAACTAGCTATCTAGTTCCTTCATGATGTGGTCGTTGATCCCTAGTCCATTCTTACTTGGTCCTCATCCCATTTTTAACATCACCCTCATCCTTTTGTCATCCCATCTATTTATTGCATCCATATTTATCCTAGTTTTAAGGATTGGTATCCCCTTTTCTAGTAATCTCATTTGTATAGTGCACATATATATTCTCAAAAACCCTAAAAATTGAAATATTGTAAAAACCCCCTAAAAAATTATAAAATACATAAAACCCAAAACATCTAAGTTGTCTTATCTTTTAATGTCTTGTAATATGTTTTAGGTATCCTAGTCACCTTATCCTATGTCTTAAAGTTTTCCATGTCTTCATGCCTTTTCTTATGTCTTAGTCATCTTATCATCTTGCCTTATCTTAAGTCCTAATACGCTTCTCATTTTATCATCTTGTCTTGTCTCAACATCCCAATCATCTTGTATTATGTATTGTGCAACCTTATCCTAATTATACTAAATTTATACCCTTGTCCAAATACATATCCTATCGACTCTCATTAAGATAATTAGACAAGACATAATGACATTTCATGTAGATACTTATGTGTGTTATTTGTTGTTTGACTTGTTGGCATGTATTTATCTTGTATATATCTACATATGTTTGTTTTCTTTTCTATGTTTATTTTCTTTTATTAGTATTTGAATTAGTCTTACATCATCAATGGTGCAATGAATGAGGATGCTATGATGGAGCCAAAAAATCTATAATAAATTTTTTGGGTGCTTTATGAAGAATTCATAATTTGCCCCTTTTTATAATCATACACTTTGGCACAATGTCCTATTGTTCATACTTATATCATGGGTCATACTACCTACTATTATATTTATATCAAATTTATTTATCTATGATGAGCCTTATTATAATAATGATGTATTGATAATAAACACATTCAGCATTTCTCCTATCCTCTATCACTTGGCATACCATATAACAACCCATATCCAATCATTTATCCTATTCCTTTGTCTTTAAAATGATCATCCAAGTTCACTCATCTAATATCTAATCAATCCTCTGAGTCCTTTTATCATCACGTCTGTATCCTCTAGCTAATTATCCATCATCTCTCTAGTTTTCAACATTTGACATCTAAACTCAACTCTCAGTCCAAGCATTATCACACCTAACATCTATCTAATAAATAACATGTCCAATAGTCATCATCATCATAATATTATAATCCATCTTCATCATTCTCTAATCTAGTCTGAACTACATTATCTTGAGGTATTTTCATACTATGTAGGCAATGCTTAGTCACATAATGTGTCTAAGGTCAGATCGACCACTCTCTCCTATTTCCCCATCATTCATTGATCTTTTCTTGCATCAATAAAATATTTAATATATAATATTAATCATTAGTCAATCATTCTATTAATCAATCATCATCCCTACCATCATTTCCCTAATCTTTTTGTCAATATCCCACATATGTCGATTGGGCTTGAAAGTTCACAACATCCATTTTTTCTTCCATCAATCATTCATTATCACTTATTGGTCAATTCATCATTTGACATTTACATTTTCCTCCCTCAATTAGGGTATGACCAGGACCATAACTTTATTATCATATGTTTCTCCCTTGCATGTGTCCTTACCAAGGGCATTGTCACTAATAATCAGATTGTAGCTCATTGATTTGATGCAATGCAGTCCATTTATTCATATTTTATCCACTTGATCATATCATTTCCTCTCCCTCATCTATCACTTGACTTATGTTTTGAGCTGCACTCATCATTAATATTAATAAATCATTGTCGTATCTTGGCCTATAGATCTCCCTTGCATGCATCTCTGTTTAGGATACATCAAAAGCTTGTGTCCTTTTATCCTATCATGTTATGGTTGATTCCCCCTTTGGATGTATTGGTAGTCATGACATAGTCATTTCCACTCCCTATGCATATATATTTTCTAGGGGCATCATCATTTTATAGCTTAATGTTCAAGTAAAGTTCCTTTTATTCATTATCTATCTCGCATCTTGCATCTCATCCCCTTATCTATTCGTCACATCCCACCCCTCATTTCCTCTTTCGAGTGGCCATCTATCTCATTATTCCTCACATGTCCCCTCGAGGGGGAATCATATCCAATAACATTGTTTACTAACATTAATTTATGAGTGTTTTTCTTCTTTTAAATACCATTACTATCATACCCACTAACATTGTTTACTAACATTCATACACTTGAACATTCATTCATGGTTGTCTTTTTTGTTTTAAAGACCATTACTCTTTCTACTTCATCCACTCACATTGCCCTTTTAAATAGGATAAAAATGTATAAACTTAAATCCACTCACCCTAATTATCTCACTAATTCCACTATTTAATCCTATAACCACAATCCTAGCCAATTAATTAAATCATATTCCCTATCATATATTTCCTACATTCTACTAACCTTTATATACCCCCATGATAAATTAATCCCCTTATTATCCCACTAAAATCCTATCTAACCACTAATATCACCTCATTAATTATCCACTAGCCCCACTTACCAAATAAAAATTCAAATATATTCCAACTACCCCCTAGCCAACCTATCCCTAGCCTTTCCTACACACCTATATATTTAAACCTCTCTAAATCCCTAACTAATCCCTATTATCCCCTAATCTAATCTAGAAGCCTCTAGATCTATAGCTTTCCCTGACTTTCTAGAATTCTCTAAACTAGAGAATTCTAAATGATTTAAAAATTAATTTAAATCCTCCTCAATCAACTTATAAATAGCCACGCTTGGAGCATGGTTACAATAATTAAAAAAATCATAAGCCATTATTGCATCCATATACCAACCATCCTAATCCCTCATACTACCTTTCATCCATCCTAACATCCAAAGAAGCCATTATCAATAAATCCACAAACAAGTCAAATAACATTGGAAAATTAGTTTGGAGATCTTGGAGGGAAGCCATTAGGATCAAGGTGATGGTAAGAATTCATTTCTAATTGTTAATTGTTCCTATATTTCTCTACCTTTGATATATTTGAAGTTTTGGGTTAAGATTACTATTTTTAGTATTTTCAATCCATAGCTCAAATTTACAAGCATATAATAACATGTATGTTATATAACATGTACACACTATATTGTGTATTCACTACTATTATTTTGTAATGTGCAAGGCTTTGGCTCAAGGCAAGTTGAACAAGCAAAAGATAATTTGTGTGTTTCCTAACATAAATGTTCATTATAAGGAATATAAATGTCATTTATATTCATTATACTTGTAAATTTATTTGAGTAAATATAATAAATTAGGACCACTCTACATATTTTATAATTAGTCTACAACTCCACAAATTACTATTTAGAAAATAGTTTTTCAAAATCTAATATAGTCAATACTTAGTCATTTTTAGGATTTAACTATTGAACCTAAGGCTTTCATGGTGCAAAATTTGTAATTGATGTCCATTTTGGGAAAATATATAGTTTTAGACATTAAATATGAATTATATAACACCTCAATCTTGTATACTTTGATAGTAAATCTCATGGTTATACCCTTCAGCTCCTAGACCTTCTTGTTGTCAAAAGGCTCACATCTACTATCTCTTGTGCTTATTGCTTATCTCTTAATCCAACCATCTATTATTTTTATGACCAGGCCTTCAATGTTGCTTAAAATTATATAAAATTGCTTATTGTCATCCTCTACAAGTTTTGAACCTTTATCTATTTTCTATCTTCTTGAACACTTGTTTCCTAGCTAGACACCTACATCGATGCTAATGTCATGTACCAAACTAAGTGTCCAATGCACTAAAGTCATAAAATTTTCAAATAAAATGTATCCTTATGGTTTATCTAAGTTTTTTAATGTGATATATTTCTAAAATGGATTAGTATATATAAAAGATCAACACTCATTCATTCCTCACCTAGCAAAGACCTAGCAACTCACAAGGCAACTTACCAAAAACACTCAATAAAGCATTCAAGTGAGAAAATATTACCTATTATTTTTTATTTCAATATCAATCATAGGGACAATCCATTTATAGGTCTAAAGTAATGAAGGAACATCCCATGAATTATATTTTCCAAGTTACAAGATAGGGCATTCTACGTACTTGTTTATTACACATTTCATCCTTATGCACACACAAACCAACACATAGGGGAGAACTACATACGTATGAGGCCCTCTTCATGGTATTGCCTATGAAGGTAATGCTCATTGATATAAGGGTGTTTGGATCAACTCAAAATTATGTGCCCACTAACCTATATTTCCATAATCACTCCAAGGGTGAGGAAGTTAAGTTTTATCATTTGACAAAGAGCAACATTTCGTGCACAAGATTTGAGCACACTAGAGAAAAAGAGACAAAACCCAAAAGGTTCTAGGTGGTTGCATCCAAATCTAATCAATATTACATATTAGACACATGCATCTAATTCAAACACTAGCATCAACATAACTATCTAGATCTAATGCAAACATTTGAGGCCACAACGTGCAATATTCTAAAATCTGATGATTATTCCATAATCTTGATCCAGCCCACTTCCATCTTGTTTCATTATAAATCTGCATGTGCACAATAAACCAGCTAAGTACTCTTATTTTTTATTTATTATAATAGCAATCAATAGTTGTACTTATTATTTTTAGCATATCTTAGCATTTAAATTTAGAATATTATTTATTAGAGTTTTTAATTAATTGTCCTTCTATATATGTTTTTATCACCCTCATGCTTATTTATTTTTATATTCTTAACCCTATACTACATTGACCCATTTCAATTTAGGGTTATGTATTTGGTGAACCTAATGTCTAAGTCTTCCTTTGTAAACCTAGTTTGATTTATGGTTTCTAACCTTCTATGGTTTCAACTTATTATGATTAATTTTAAGATATGAAACTTTACCCTAAGGTTTTACACTTTTTTAGTTACAGGGGTTTCGTATGCATACACTTGCAATTTCATCCTTCTTGATTAGTAATTTTTTAATTCAAACTAGATCCATTTTAAAATTCCTAAGAGGTATTTTCTATTCAAGTTGACATACTCAAAAACCTTTTTTTCCCAAAATTCGATGCATATTTTTCAATTTTTATAATTTAATGTTTTTAGTAAATATTGACATACAATGTGACCAATGTAGTTATTTTCTAATTAATTAATGGGTTTCATCAAAAATAATATTCTATTCAAAAACATATCTTAGATATCTAACATAAGTTCATGTTTTATTGAAATTGTTGATTCTTTATTGGTAATTTTCTAAGGTTTTACTTGTGAAGCATTCCACAATGTTTAGAAAAATACTAATTTGTAATATCAATTTGAAATTCCTCAAAGGTTTTTCATAATCTAATTTCTATAGAGAAAATCCTATTTTTGTTTGCCAAAATATTATACATATTTTACAAATTTAGCATTTTATTATTTTTAGTAAATTTAGACCTACATTCCTTTTATTTCCCTATTTTAATGGGTTCATCTCATTTCTTATTATTCCTTTAAAACTATTTAAGATTCCAAAATTTCCTATCAAATCACTTTATATTTCTTTCTCTTCATTTGACACATTATGGTGACCCTATCCTTTAGTCTTAAAATTGTATCATGCCCTAAGGTAATCTAATTTTCTTGATTATTGTAATTATTCAGCTCTAAATTTTATTTTGATGATTAATTATTCCATAGAATTTTCATAAATCTTATTTCCTATTATAGTATTAATCTTTAGAACATTTACAATGGCTAAAAAAGAGTTTCATCCTCCACCTAACCCTAAGGATGCTGATAGGTACAATCTCTCTAACAAGGTCCATGTTATCACTTCTTCAAGAAGTAAGGTGGCCCATCCTATAATGTCAAAATAGGGTACCAAACAAACCCTTCCTAAATCCCTAGATGGTACATCTATGAATATTGAATAAGAAGCACCTAAGGTTTATGCTTATGAAGCCCTAAAATATTAGATCATCCTTATGAGTAAGTTAATATAAGAGTTACATAATCAAAACCATTATTTTAGTTCAGAGGTGACATCATTGATAATTAAGATTACACATGTACAAAATCCAAAATATGCTAGTGTTAATCACATGTTTTCATCTTCATCTAGCAAGGTATCATATCCAAATGAAAAGCTACAATACAATACATCTAAAATAAGTGATTCAAAAATTACCCAAAGGCAACCAATATTCCAAGTGAAATCCTAAAGGAGATGCTTAGAAACAAAGTGATCCAACTACCTCCCTTACATAATATCAGGAGATCCAAATAGTATTGTGCATAATATATAATGTTTGGGCATCATATTAATTGTTGTCTCACCTTGAAAAACAAAATATGAAAGATAAATGGTAGTGGTGATCATATCATTGATATATCAATCAATAAAGCCACTCATATTATGAGTACCTAGCCTAAACCAAAAGTTCCAGAACAACAAATGTGGTTATCAAAGAAAAATTTAGAGCAAAAAAATTTTAAATATCAAATATAGAGTAAGAAAAGATTCAAAAAGAAAAATCAGATCAAGAAAAAGATATAAATTTATGTCTCAATAATGATACTCTAGTTTCCAAATAGTATGGTTTTGGAAATCAATATTTACAAAACTTTGGTTATCATGGCCAAGGATTGGGAAAACATTCCAAAGGCATCACTTGTCATATCTCCACATCTGATCAAAATGAGCATCAAGGCTTGGGATATATTATAAAAACTAATGTAAATCATTCAAAGATGCATATTTACTTTGTTAATATCAAAGAACAAGAACCTAAAAATGACAACAAGGTGAAAAAATAACAATGGTGCATTGATTATTTAAAACATGGTTTATAACAAAAAAATTCAAAAAGGAAGAGACACTTGACAAATATAATGTTCCAAATGTGGAAATAAGGGAGGAAACATAAATCCCTCCTTAAATAACGCCAAATTCATTACTCATATAAATAGTAAATAATCTTCAAATGAATAGTGTTGGGTGAATATTTTGTCACCAGCTGATTGACAAAAAAATAAGTGCATCAACCATAGCATAAAGAGATTTATACAGAAAAATGTGTAGGTCTACCACATCATAAGGAGATAAATCTCTCCTCTCATCAAGGGGAGGTTCCCTATAAATTACTATATACTAATATAAACTGAAAATACACTCAGGGGTGAAAACATACCATCCATCTCTCTTTTTTTAGAGATGTTTATAGAATAAAGGAGGATTCTAGTGTAATTACTAAAAGGGCACTTCTCTTCTTTCAAAAGTGACATTCGACAAACAGCAGGGCTCTCCCAGGGTAGAAACAACAACCACAAGAAACAAACTAAAACATAAAGTTTTAGTTATTTCTCATACTGATTAGGACAAAGGAACATAGCAGGATTAAATGTAGCTCAAAGTCTACACCTAAAACTACAATATGGTAAAGGATTACGAAGGATAAAGAGAGCACAAAGTCTCCCTAGTATCCTTCACACAAAAACATAGGCTAAAAGCGATTATGGCAGCACAAAGTCTCCCACAGTCAGTTTCAAGACATCTTCTAGCTTATTTCCACTAGTTCTACTTATTTGATTAAATGAACAAGACTGTATTTAGGAAACAGACATAATAAAATTTTCCTAAAAGACACAAGCTTATTCCAACACAAAATCTAGAAAATCACTTGCTTTTTCATTCATTTAACAAAATATGATTAATAGTCTGAGCTCAAAGTCTTAGGAATGCCTTTCAATTTGGGCAGAGCTTCACTTATGATAATAGAGAGATCTCCTTCTATACAAGATGGGAGATTACAATATATAGCCTTCCAAAAAAGCCTTGGGCACTTGTTTTCATAAAGACCGCCCATGTTGAATTGAAATCTGTGAAAGAGCCATGCTAGAATAGGGCATCGGCCTTGACTTTAGTGTTTTGAATTAACTCAAATGTCCCTTCCTCAGCATTAGTCTTTTGGTCTTCTAAATGTCGCTTACATGGTTGTCCATTCACCTTTACTTCATGTAGAAAAATAGGCCAAGCCTTTAAATATTTGTGTTCCCTTATGTCCACCTGGTAGACTGTTCCACCTATTGGAAATAACTCTCCTATAGATATTTCTACTTTTCTTGTAGTCATTCTCTCTTTCCTTGCCGTGTTTTGTCTTTTCTTAGCAATCTGAGCTCTTGGGGCTATCTTCTCACTTCCTCCATTCGCTTATTCGGCTCCTTCCTTGGTTGGTCGCTAAGCTTGTTCTTAAGGCTTTTGAAAATCAATGGTCATTCCATAACCTTAAAATTAACATCCGTGGGGACATCACTGGTCCCTCTGAACCTCTTTGAACCTTGAACCTTGAACTCTTTTGGTTCAAAGGTTCAATGGTTCAAAGGTTCAATGGTTTTGTGAAGGGCCACATTCGCTCTCTTTTTCTTCTTCAGTTGAACCATCCCTTTGAACTTCTTTCTGGAATCTTTCACTTTCTTCATTCACTCGAAGCTTCCTTGCAAACTTATGAACTCTTTGAACCCGTTGAACCTTCAAACCTTTGAACCATTTTGGTTCAAGGTTCAATGGTTCAACGATTCATTCTCTTTCTTTTAAAACCTTTTATTCTCTTAAGTCCACTGAAGTCATCGAATTTGTTGAACCTTTAAACCTTTGAACCATTTTGGTTGAAGGTTCAATGGTTCAGCGATTCATTCTCTTTCTTTTAAAACCTTTTATTCTCTTAAGTCCACCGAAGTCGTCAAATTTGTTGAACCTTTAAACCTTTGAACCATTTTGGTTCAAAGTTCAATGGTTCACTGAATCAATCTTAATTCTTTGATTTCTTTTGAAGCTTCAAACTCTCTAGATTTTCCAAGTTTGTCTAAGTCATTGAACCTTTGAACTTATTGAACCTTTGAACTCTTTTTTTCTTGAAGGTTCAATGGTTCAATAGTTCAATCTTCATTCTTTGAAGCCTTCTTTTCTTTAAGTCCACTGAAGTCGTTGAACCTTTGAACTCATTGAACCTTTGAACCTTGCGAAGGCGGGGTTCAAAGGTTCAACAGTTCAAAGTGGTTCATTCTATTTCTTTGAAGCCCATCGTTAAGTCTTTTGAACAAACCTACGCATTAAACCATTCCCAAAACACTAAGCAAAAGCTTTAATCATTTTGAACTTCCTTTGAAGAAGGCCTACCTGTTGAACTTATGGCTTCCTTAGAAGAAAAGGCTTGACTATTTAGAAAACTTAATTGCTCAGAACATTCTTGAGAAAGAAAAGAGAGAGTTTTGGTCTACAAGACCAAACTAATTAATAGGTTGTCCACAAAAACAAGTGATGGATTTTGGGAACAATAGCTGGCTCCAATTAGGGAACTTCCATCGATTAAAAATAGAAACAATCGAAGGGAATAGAAACCAGATTCTCAGTGACTTCATCTATGCCATTGGGCTATGGAGTCATGCTCAACCAAAAAGAAAGGTGCCAAAAACCAAACGGTGCCAAAAATAAATGAAAAACACAAGACAAAGAAAGACTATACAAATGTACATATATACAAATGGACTTATCTAATACTTCAAGGATTGAAGTGCTTCAGATGCTACCCACTGTGAGGCAGAGCAAATGGCGTTCCATCTTGGTATTCTAGTAAGAAAGTATTTTCACCATTTAAATGATGAATGGTAAATGGGCCTCTCCACAAGGAATCAAATTTTCCATGCATTCCTTTTGGTTTTCTCCTCTTGTCCCATAACAAGACTCGATATCCAATCTGAAAATCATATATCTTTGCCTTCTAGTCAAAAAATCTCTTCACCAAACTTTGATGTGTAGCAATACGGTCTGCCACCATAGTTCTTTGTTCATTAAGTTCAGTCAAACACATGATTTTTTTGTCGATGAAACTTTCAAACATTGAATCTTCCACTGCCTTTGCTAATTTTAATGCTGGTAATTCCAAGGTGATTGGTATCTCTGCATTCAGACCATAAAAAAGTTGGAACGCGGACATACCAATTGCTCTCTTGGGCATAATCTTGTCTACCCATAAAGTGTCATGTAATGCTTTATGCTAGGTTCTTTGATTTTCATCTACCAACTTCTTGATAATGGTCACCAGGTTCTTGTTGCTTGACTCTACTTGACCATTTCCTTGTGGATAATAGTCAGAAGAATGGGAGAGAATAATCCCATAAAAGTAATAGAACTAAGTAATCTCATGAGAAGAGAAATAGGTTGCATTGTCTGTTAAAATCTTGGTTGGGACTCCAAACCTAGAAATGATGTTTTCCTTAAGGAAATTACACACTATTTTTGAAGTAGCATGCTTGACTAGAATGGCTTCCACCCATTTGGTGAAGTAGTCTGTGGCTGTAAGGACATAATCATGTCTATCACTTGAGGAAGGATTTACAGAGCTAATGAAATCAATTCCCCATTTTTAAAATGGTTCTTTTATCACCACAGGCTTGAGAGGTAATGTAGCCAACTTGGGTTTGCCAATGAATTGTTGACACAGCTCACATCTATGCACCCAAGCGTATGAATCTCAAAATAGAGTAGGCCAATAATACCTAGCTCGTAGAATCTTATGGGCAATCACAGGGGAAAAAAAATGTCCTCCATAAGCCAAATTGTGGAAGGACTCTAAAAGTTTGTTCTGATGCACTTTATCCATGTAGTGAAGGAATACCCCATCAAGGTTCCTTTTATATAGACCATTGTCCCACAGGACAAAATTGGCAACTTTCAACTTAACAGACCTCTTTTCTTTATGAGACAGGTGAGCAAGACACTCACCATAGGTAAGGAAATGAGCGATATTCGAATACCACTCATTCGTAGTGGTGACAAAGAGAACTGTTGGTGTGTCAGTAGCTTTTGTTTCTTCTAGTATGTTATCAGTGATCAGTTGGTAGAGACCCTTTCCCTGCATGAGCTTGGTAGGTTTGATATCCAGATCAAAATCCTAAATCTTAGTAATCTAATTTCCCCTTTTAGTGCCAAACTCTTGCTGAGTTAAGATAGATTTCACTATTGTATTAGGCACCAAAATGATAGTATATGAATTCAAGATGTAAAAATAGAAATACTTTACTACCTTGACCACGGCATAAGCATACTTCTCTATATTCAAATACTTTAGCTCAAGAGCTTTAAGAGGACATCTTATGAAGGAGATGGGAGATTTCACACCTTCTTTGTTTTGTTGAACCAAGATGGTTGAAATCATATGCTCAAAAGCATAGTTGTACATTATAAAATCTTTAGTGTAATCAGGATAAACTAGAATTGGGGCATAGGTGATAGCTTCCTTGATGTCTTTAAATGTTGATTTACCTTCTTCAGTCTAGTTAAAAGCAGCTTTTCCCTTCATCATATTGATAATGTAGCGAGTCTTCTCTATGAATTCAAGGATGAACTTTCACAAAAAGTTTACCTTTCCAAATAAAGAGTGAACTACAATCTTATTGGTAAGAAGAGAAAGCTCTTGAATGGATTTGAACCTTTTTGGGTTGATCTTTATGCCTTCTCAGGATACAGTTTGACCAAGAATTTTACCTTCTGTAATCCCAAAAATTAATTTCTTGGGATTAAGAGAAATACCATTCTGCCTACAATGCTCCAGCACTTATTATAGACGATGCACATGATCAGGATGATGCTTAGCAAAGACTATCAAATCATCAAGGTAGACCACAATGAACTTACCCATTTCATTTCTAAAAGTAAGATCCATTGCTCTTTGGAAAGTGGTGCCAACATTGATCAAGCCAAATGGCATTTTTTGAAATGCAAAAGTGCCCCAAGGTGTCGTGAAGGTGGTCTTATGTTGGTCTACTTCACCATCTTCCACTTGATTATATCTTGAAAAGCCATCTACCATTGATAACATCTCAGTGCCAATCATTATTTGCAGTAACTGATCCATGATGGGCAGGGGATAGTTGTCCTTTAAAGATGACTAATTTAGATTTCTAAAATCAACACACAGGTAGATTTCTCCATTTTTCTTTCTTACAGGGACTATATTTGCAATCTAGGTGGAATTATGGATTGGGAAAATAATCCTTACATTCAACATTTTCTATATTTTAGACAAAATCATGTCTGATATCTTGGGATTGTAGTGCCTTTGCTTTTGCTTGTGTGGCAGTGACCCAATCTTGAGAGGAATCTCATGTTGGATTTCTTCAAGTCTGAGCAGTTTTAGATCATCATATGAATATGCCAAAACATCAATATAATCATGAAGTAGAGTGATAAATTTGAGTTTCTCATCATGGGTACAACAATTCTCGATGTTGACCATTTTTGGATTGTCACTTGAACATTTTTTTTCGATCAAAATCTTAGGAGGATTTTGAATCCATTTGTTGTTCCTTGACATACCTATCATGCTTGTCATGAGTTTCTCAAGAGAAACTAATACTTTGGGAATTTTATTCCCTTTGATCTAAAGGTACTCATTATCAAATTTTAAATTTGTTTCTGGATCTTATTCATGATGGGTAGAGGATTCACTGCCTTCAAAATGAAGCTTTTCAAAGCTATCTTTTTGTTTCAAAAAATCAATGATTTGGTTATCACCATTGAACACTTACCAATGGTATATACTATTAGGTACGCTTGGTCAAAAAACCAAGTGTACCTATCTTATTTGAAATCCTTATGAGGGATCAAGAAAGTTGCAAAGATAGCCAATGCATCTGCACGACTGTTGAATTCTCTAGGCACGATAGAAATACTGAAAACATCAAAGCTTTCAATGCAGTCTCAACTAGATTGTGGTAATGTCACAATATCTCATTTTTAGTTTGATACAGGTTCCTCACCTGACATACCACTAGCTCAGTGTCTCCTTTGGCATGAAAGATTTTAACATCTTTATCTTGAGCAGCCTTTAATCCAAGTAGCAGTGATTCATACTCAGTAGTATTGTTGGTGTTGCTAAACTGCAACTTATATGCATATGGAAAAATATCTCCTTGAGGAGATATTAAAACAACTCCAGCTCTAGAACTAGTTGAAGCATTGCTTTCATCAAATTCTAAGATCCAGACATCATCAGATTTTGATCCTCTCTCAGATTTTTTTCTATCAAGAAGGAAAAATCCCTTTTCATGTGTACTGCACCCATCCAATTCTTTTGATGTTTTATCTAAATTTTTTGGATTGTCAATTAGTAAGTTTTTGTTTGTTAAAATAGGAATGTCTTCAGTAGTCAAGAAGTAATTGCCCATGCCTGAAGACTCAAACATAATTTGAGCTTCAGGGGCTAACATTTGAGTGACTATGTATTTTGATTCCTTCTCATGAAGTAGCTTTTACATGATGCCCTTAATAGGGATTCTCACCTCAGACAATTCCATGCTTAATTCCCCACCAACGTCTTTGCAAAAATTTTATCTAAGAAGAATGTCGTATGAGGTTGGGATGTCAGCCACCAGGACTATCATTTTAATTCTCTTATCTAAAAAGGCCACAAATGCAAATTGAGCATCTTTGATTTGTCCCAGTAGAGGCACCTATTTATTTTACATGGAGAAACATCTCCCAAAGGTCTTGGTCAGCGTGAGACCAAGAGATTCTACCACCTTCGCAGGCATGACATTGTCAAATACACCAAAATTAATTATGCAATTATTCAGTTGATGACCGTTTATTAGTATGGAGACATAAAACGGTTCTATCTTCCCAGGAGTGGCTAGAGGAGTAATCACAAGATTATTTTAGGTGAATGTTTTCTCTAGGGGATCACAATTTGCTTTCAAATTTTCTTGTCCTGTAGGGATGATTTTATTTTTGACATATTGAACTAACCTATCAAACTGCTCAGGGTTGGATTGTAAGAATTCAAACTCAAACATTTGAATTTTGGCTTTCTTAACATGATCAATTATATCAAATAAGTAAAATGAATTTGAGACAGAGGAAGGCAGTCCATCAATTTGGGTTTTACTGGGTGTAGGACTGGTCTGCAAATTTGAAGCAAAAGATGAAGGAACATTTGAGGTACTTACTTTTTTTTTGCTCAACAGATCCTTTGATTGGAAAGGCAGTGAAGTGCCTCGTTTAGAAATTAAAATTGTTGGTGTGACTCTTCTCCTATTTTTCCTTTATCAACTTGTTGAGTTGATTGGTTCTGGGATCGGGTAAATACTACGTATGATCCATCAAATGCTTCACCTTTGGCTCTAGGTTCAACCTAGTATTTAGGAATCCAATGTTGGAGTCACCAGTTGATTCTTCTTAGCCTTCTACAAAGAGATCAATGTCATATTCTTGGTTCAACTTAGGTTAGAATGAAAAATTAGATTTGATTTCAAGATAACCAACTACTGAGTTAGTTGGTGTTGCTTCAATAGCAAGCTTCCTTGATGGGGGAGGAAGGTGATTTCATTGCCCTTGATTTCTAGCAGCATTTCCCTGATATGACTAATTGGAAAACATCCTCCTTGGTATATCTTGATATGAAGGGGGAGCAGACATCCCTTGTGCCATTTGTTTTTTGAGATCTAGCAATTCATTTACTAGCTTTTGCACCATAGGATCAGTGGTGCCTGTAGAAGAGAATTCAAAAAATGAAGAAGATTTACCTCTGTTAGGATCTCTTCTTATCTTTCCTGCCAAGATAAGGTCATCTTCAACTTTAGTCGCTAAAATTTGAGCTACAGCAAGGTCTATATGTCTATCTCACCTCAACAAGAAATTTACTTCAGGGAGCTGAGAAATGATGAAGAAGCATTTGAGATTCTCAGGTGTCAGCTGAGCAATTGTGGGAATCCTATTCCTCAGCTTATCAAATTTGGTAATGAAGTATCTCATGGGTTCATGAGGCTCCTTATTCATTTGTGTAAGCTGAGCTAATAGGGCATGTGCATCTTCAGTAGGTTTGAACCTGGCCTCAAATTTGGCTTTGAGAGTGTTCTAGTCAGTCACTGTTTATGCTTCTAGATGATAAAACCAATCTGTAGTAGTGCCTTGTAATGTTTCTACAAACAGTTCGACTACAATTTCTTCATATTCAACTCCTATTACACCATAGGCTATGCAAAAGGCTACAACATGTTCACTAGGATGAGCCTTCCCATCACCATAGAACTTCAAAAACAAAACTGAGCTATGGGGTAGCTCATGTAGAGGTGGGGTTAGATTCAGGGGACCAAAATTATTACTCCAGGGGCCTCGAGCTGCCATGATATGGCTATTGAAAGGAGGGATAATAAATCTATGTGGGATATGTATGGACAAAGCTCTACTAGTAGAGGAAAGAGTAGTGTTGCCTGGTATTAGGGACCTGATGTTTGTAGGAAGAAAACTCCTAGTTCACTGAAGGTGAGTTTGTAGAGGAGAAAGTTCAAAATTATGTTGCTGCACAAGCTCAAAAATAGGGTCAACAATACCTTGAGCTCTCTGGCTTCGTGTGTATGGTGGGTCTGCCAGAGTGCTAAAATAAATATGAAAAAGAACTAAAACTACTTCAATTTGAAGCTTGAGGCTTCAAAATACGTGTTTTAATCCCCAGTGGAGTCGCCAAAAATTGTTGGGTGAATATTTTGTCACCAGCAGACTGACGGAAAAATAGGTGCATCAACCACAGCATAAGGATATTTATACAGTAAAATGTGTAGGTTTACCACATCATAAGGAGATAAATCTCTCCTCTCATCAAGGGGAGGTTCCCTATAAACTACTATATACTAATATAAACTAAAAATACACTCAGGGGTGAAAATATACCATCCATCTCTTTTTTTTAGAGATGATATTCACAGAACAAAGGAGGATTTTGGTGTAATTACTGAAAGGGCACTTCTCTTCTTTTAGAAGTGATATTCAGCAAACAGCAAGGCTCTCCTAGGGTAGAAACAACAACCACAAGAAACAAACTAAAACATAAAGTTTTAGTTGCTTCTCATACTGATTGGGATAAAATAACACAGTAGGACTAAACACAGCTCAAAGTCTGCACCTAAAACTGCAATATGGTAAAGGATTATGAAGGATAAAGAGAGCACAAAGTCTCCCTAGTATCCTTTACACAAAAACATAGGCTGAAAGAAATTATGGTAGCACAAAGTCTCCCATAGTCAGTTTCAGGATATCTTCTAGCTTATTTATACTAATTCTACTTATTTGATTAAATGGACAAGACTGTATTTAGGAAACAGACATAAGAACAATTTTTTAAAAGACACAATCTTATTCCAACACAAAGTCTAAAAAATCACTTACTTTCTCATTTATTTAACAAAATATGATTAACACTCTGAGCTCAAAGTCTCAAGAATGCCTTTCAATTTGGGTAGAGCTTCACTTCTGATAATAGAGAGATCTCCTTCTATACAAGATGGAAGATTACAATATATAGCCTTCCAAGAAAGCCTTGGGTGCTTGTTTTCATAAAGACCACCCACACTGAATTGAATGCCTTTAATATCTGTGAAAGAGCCATGCTAGAATAGGGCATCAACCTTGACTTTGGTGTTCTGAATTAACTCAAATGTCCCTTCCTTATCATGGGTCTTTTGGTCTTCTCAATGTTGCTTACATGGCTGTCCATTTGCCTTTACTTCATGTAGAAAAATAAGCCGCGCCTTTAAATATTTGTGTTCCCTGATGTCCACCTAATGGACTATTCCACCTATTGGAAATAACTCTCCTATAGATATTTCTAGTTTTCCTATAGTCATTATCTCTTTCCTTACCGCATTTTGTCTTTTCTTAACAATCTGAGCTCTTGGGGCTATCTTCTCACTTCTTCCATTTGCTTATTTGGCTCCTTCCTTGCTTGGTTGTTGATTGTTCTCAAGGCTTTTGAAAATCAACAGTCATTCTATCACCTTAAAATTGACATCCACAGGGACATCACTGGTCCCTTTGAACCTCTTTGAACCTTGAACCTTGAACTCTTTTGGTCAAAGGTTTAATGGTTTAATGGTTTTGTTAAGGGCCACATTCACTCTCCTTTTCTTCTTCGGTTGAACCATCCCTTTGAACTTCTTTTTGGAATCTTCCACGTTCTTCATTCAGTTGAAGCTTCCTTTCGAACTTATGAACTCTTTAAACCCATTAAACCTTTGAACCTTTGAACCATTTTAGTTCAAAGTTCAATGGTTCAATGATTCATTCTCTTTTTATCTAAACCTTTTATTCTCTTAAGTCCACTGAATTCATCGAATTCATTGAACCTTTGAACCATTTTGGTTCAAATTTCAATGGTTCAACGAATCAATCTTAATTCTTTGATTTCTTTTGAAGCGTCGAACCCTCTGGATTTTCCAAGTCTATCTAAGTCGTTGAACCTTTGAACATGTTGAACCTTTGAACTCTTTTTTGGTTCAAGGTTCAATGGTTCAATAGTTCAATCTTCATTCTTTGAATCATTCTTTTCTTTAAGTCTGCCGAAGTCGTTGAACCTTTGAACTCATTGAACCTTGCGAAGGCGGGGTTCAATGGTTTATAGGTTCAAAGTGATTCATTCCATTTCTTTGAAGCCCACAGTTAAGTCTTTTAAACGAACTTGGGTGTTGAACCATTTCCAAAACACTAAGGAAAAGCCTTTAAGTGTTTTGAACTTCCTTTGAAGAAGGCATGTCTATTGAACCTATGGCTTCCTTAGAAGAAAAGGCTTGAATATTTAGAAAACTTAACTACTCAGAACATTCTTGAGAAAGAAAAGAGAGGTTTGGTCTGCAAGACCAAACTGATTAGTAGGTTATCCACAAAAACAAGTGACAAATTTTGGGAACAACAAATATTTCAACAAACTATGTTCTTATCCACTTGATAACATACCACATAATCTATTCATACATGTAGGTCTTGATACCTATTGATTATATCCATCACCAACAAATGAGAAACCAAATGTAGATAAATGCAAACCAAAGATATCAAATACAAACTTAAAAAAAGAGCATGATATACTTCTTGATTATGTTATGCATGCATATGGCACATATTATTCAATAAAGGTTATACACTTACCACTCCTTACATATTTTCATCCTCATCTTGAGATCATAAGATAGTATTTTCTTTTAAAATATCAAAAAAATACCCTAAAAAATCCAAAAATATTTGGTATTCACTTATTTTATTAGCTCCTAAGCATATATGCTTTTAGTTCCATATCGGTAGATAGCATATCATTCCTTCTATATACACATGTATTTCATGCATATTTTGAGTGTGATACAGGCATACCCAAGCACATGATATATGCACTTTAGAATGTTGGATTTTCCCTCTACTCATGTTATATATACATTGGGGGCATATACTTATTTGCTCATGATACACCCAAGTTATATCTTTCTATAATTATGTTTCATTATTATATTTGAGGTTATATACTTACACATACCTTTATCCATGCTTATATATTTCACAGTGTACTTGATATGATATGTACTTAACATTTCTTACTAACACATATAATCAATTACTAGTATGATATTCTTATGTTGGTTGCTTATGATTTCATGCTTTCTTTTTTTCACTTCCTTGAGTGTGTTCCTTTTTATCTATTTTATTATATTGTATTATTTATTTGAGCATTTGAATATGCTCCATTGATTGTGGCTCCCAAGCCTATGTTTACATATTATGACATTTTCATATGCCATAGTTTGTTGTATGTGTAAATTTAAACATGTCATTCTATGCTTTTTGAACATTTGACTAAGTCATGTCTCTTTGATTGTGCATCATTTGAACATGCCCCTTATATGTAGTCTCTTAGGACCATTATCTTTTGATTTACTTTTGATTGTTCTTATGTGTGTGCTTTATAACTTTTTGAGTTTGTATTGTTACTACATAGACATTTCCATGATTCACATCATGCATCTTAGTATTTTATGTGATCACATACTATGTACCTCATTTATATATCTAACTAGACATGATACTATTTTATGTTAAATGATCCATGCACATATTATGTATTTATCTTATCCTTTTGAGACAATGTAACTATCAATTTATACTTCTCCTCAACTCAAAAGGGGGGCATATCATTGGGTACATGTCATACAAGCATGGCTTTCATAACTTCATAATTTCATATTTTAGTGGGGGTATGCAAAAAAGGCATACCCTCAACACTTATTCAACACTCATTATTTTCAGATTAAATTGGAAGAATGTTATGGAAACATGTTCTCCACACTTATACGAGTTCTCAGTTTTAGATTTCAGTGGGGGAATGTCATGGGAACATGTCTTCTACACTTGAAAATTTTTCAAACTGGTGAAATTATATAGTTACATGATTGAAATACAAATTTGTGACAACATTATATACATTTATACCATTGTTATACCTAGAATTTAGCTTGAGATATCTAACCCTAAAATCTAGATATGGGGGGATCTAGGGTTAAATGGGTAGATATATCATAGGGCATAAGAATGTTATGTTAGACTACTTATAAATGAGGTAAATTATTTACAAAACTTAGATAAACATATATTGAATTTATGTTAAGATGTGTTAAGAATAGAAAGTACAACTATGCTAGATATTGTAATGATAATGAATATAAGGTACTTATCTAGTTCTGATGTTAATATAGATATGAATCTAGAACAAGAAAAAACTAAAATAGATATATATTATGGATCAGCCATCTAATTCTAAAAATTGGACCTTTGTAGCCATGGACACTTACATTGACTTGGGATGGTTAAACCGATGCTACTATCTAACTCAGACATAGGTGTTTGGTATGGAATACCTAATGAAATTGGGTGTGACCATCTAGATGATTCTAGGTTCTATGTCACCTTTGCTATGGTGCATTTAGATCTAAGTCATATATTGTCACTCCTTATCAAATAAAAAAACCCTAATTCTTCATATTCATTGTGGTTATGGGAAATATGGATTAGTGGGCACATGGTGTCAAGTTACCCCAAATACCCCTTTGTCAATGAGCATTTCCTACATAGCTAATACTCTAAAGCGGGATTTAAATTTATGTAGTTATCCCCTACATTTTGGCTTGTGTGTGAATCATGAAATGTATGATAAGTAAGTACAATAGTGACCTAGTTTATAACTTGGAAAACATAGCTCTTGGGTTGTTCCTTTAGTACTTCAAACTTGTAGATGTGTTGCCTCTATGAATGATATAGAAATAGGAGAGAATAGGGAATATTTCATCACATAGGTTCTTGATATAATTCTTTTGGTAAGTTATCTTGTGAGTTTATAGTTTTGTGTTATGTCTTTTCCAAGTGAGGAATGAATCAAGATTTATCTTGTATTTATACCAATCCCTTTGGAGAATATCTCAAATTAAATCATTTAGGCCAACCATAAAAATATGTTTCATTTTTAAATTGTATGAATTTAGGATATTAGACACTTGTGTTTGGGTATGAAACTTGTGTCTAAGTAGGCATATGACTAGGACATAAGTGTCTACACAACTAGAAAATAGACGCAGGTCCATAACTTACAAAGATGGAAGATAAGTAGGTTTATAACATTATGGGAAAGATATAAAGTATAAATCATCATAATAATATTGGTCAGACTAATAAATAATCAATTAGGCATAGATAGATAGTGTATGTGATCATTTTGGTAGTGGGAAAGGTCTAGAAGCTAAAGGTACATCCATAATATGTATTTACTAAGTGTACAAGACTGAGGTACTATATATAAGGTCTAAGTCATCATAATAACATTGGTCAGACTAAGAGATAAGAAATTAGGCATAGAGAGA